>CM021103.1:715790924-716027760 GCA_007115665.2 Sequoiadendron giganteum
TGACCTCTGCACCTTGGGCTCATGCTGCACATCCTGAAAATCATGAAGAGGAGAGGCATCCTTCCGCTATTCCACCACAGGAACACCCATAGGAACATCTGCCTTCACCACATTATCCTTGGGAGAAGGAGTCCTAGATCTCCTTGTATAAACTTGTGTCTTCTCTCCAGGGTCATCCACTTCAATCATCTGAGGGCTTGCATTTTCTACTTCTTTCAAAGGTTCATTCTTTTTCTTTGAAATCTTCACCAATTCTCTTCTCTTTTTAGGAAAAGGAGAACCTTCCTCTTCGACATCCTCTTCTGGTTCTCCCTCAACAACAAATTTATCCCTCTTAGGAGGATTTTTTCTCTTCTTGGCAATTGGCTTCCTTTTCCTTTCTACTTCAGGCTCTGCCTAGGCACCTATGATTTTGACCTTGAAGGGAGACCCCACTTTCTCCTTTCCCTTTGCATCCTACTCGTCTTCTTTAGAGATAGATTGGGAACTCAGATTTCCCATCAAATCATAAGTGTACTAAACACCCTGATTATCCAACTCTCATAGTTTATGCTTGATCCACAACTTGGTATACTTGACCACACGAATGTTACTATTCCAATTCAATTTTCTCTTCCTCTAACCAATCTATTCCTTCTACTAGCCACTGCTTGATGGACTCATAGTCATGACTCTGTATCAAACCTCCATGATCATCAAGTTGATCGGGAATAGCCTTAACATTGAACAATCAGATTAAATGGGTAGGCAGTCTGGAGTACTTCTTTATGACCTCAAATTCATCCTTGCAGTTCACCCAGTAATCCTCGATGTCATCCCTATGCCTGAAATCTCGATTTTCCTTCCTTTGGGCTCCTCCTTTCCTGTCAAACCTTAGTCTCTTGGTGTGGAATGGCAAGCCTAAAGTACTCATCTCTTCCTCAGAGGAATGTGTTGACATCAGATAAGGACAAACCTTATTAGTTCTTATCCTCGAAGGGAAGTCATTTCCAAAGCCAACCTTATGCAAGTCTTTCTTCAAAATGTCATGAAAAGCAAAAATCTATCTAGTGACCTCCAAAAGTATGATATGGTCAGTTGGATATCTTGGAAACCTATAGGGAGCCCTCTGACAACCATCAATCTTGATGTATGAGAAAGTAGGGAGCTAGATGAACCACCCTCCATACCTTTGTATTAATTCCTTCGCCTCATCAAAAATCCTTACATGCGTCACATCCTATAGTAGCCTTGTGATATACATGGTGAATGCATCATTCACCCTTCTGTAGCCTAAACCATCCAGATGCAACTGTGGGTACACTTCATAGACCACATCCTATCCAGGTACCCCTCTAGTACTTAATCCCTTGTATGGATGAGTTCTTGCCAAGGCATAAACTAGATAAGAAGTCATAGTGAAACTCTTGGTCCGCAACACATTACATAATTTCTCATGAATCATGGAACTAATTATGCTTGCCTAGTGGTAATCAATATTATGCTCCATCCTTACTATAACATAAAACATCCAGCTCTCAAAGACTCCTGCAGTCTTCAAACCAATAACCCTGCTAAGAAGTGTGATGGCATCATAGTATTTTGCCTTGAACTTAGCCCTAAACAGCCGCTTAGGCAACTTTGAAATACGAGGATTAGGCTTCTCCATCCATGAGTTGACAACCTGTAGAGCCTTATTTGTATCGTCAATAAAATATTTCCCGAACACATCCAAATCTAGGCCCACCACATGGGGTTTGTCAGGCATATCAAATATTTGTGCCATTGAAGGAGGAGATAAATTAGCCAACACCCTTCCTTGTGGACCAATCATCCTCTACGTACCCTTGTCATAGTATTTGCCACATTCTAGAACCAACTCATAACATTGAACTATGGGAGGAAAACTAGCAACGTGAGCCAAACCTAACTCCACCAATCTTCTAGCCAATAATGAAGGACCTTGTACTGCCATTCTAGCCTTGAACTCTTCGTAGTCCCACTTTTCCACATTGGTATTAGTGACACCTAACCAGACGAAAGACAAATTGGTCCCAGGAACTTTGCTTCTCATATCAATCTTGATCCTTTCAGCTTCTGAGACAACAAATGCTCGCTCATCACTAGGATCCACCATTTTTCCCTTGGATCTTACAATAATAGCTTTGCTTGATTCAACCTGCATCCAAAAGATTTCACAATAAGAACCAATTATAACACAAGAATCCAAGTTAGTCCATCATCTATAATCATAACCATCAAAGAAACCGACACAACAACCATAATTCCCCTTAAAATAGCATCAAGGTATCCTTATCTCAAAGTTTGAGATTTTCACCCCTTCGCAGAATTCAACTCAGAAAGGAATTCCGGGTAAAACGGATTCTTGCGATGAAAACACAAAGATCACCCCAAACCAACCATTCACCGAGCAAAACTCAAAGATATTTGCATGCATTCTCAAATCATTCTAAATTCGTCATAAAATGCAAACCTATTAACAATTAATTCATGCAATTGCCAAATTCTTCATTCCCAACAAGTTTTTGGGGAATTCCGTCGGAGACGGAAATTTGCGAAGCTAACAAGACTCAACACTTTTCAGGGAAATGAAGGGGGTGCAAAATCTCAGGATCCGAAGGAAGCGGAAATCCGTGAACCAACCAAATTTCAAGACTTTATGCAACTCTCGGTGAAGCGGTCACAAGAAGAAAACTCAGAGAAATCCAAGGGCGGAGGAAATCCGCGAGGACACAGAAAACCCGAAATCACAACCCCATTAGGATTTCGCCTAAATCGATCGAATGATCACAGTTTTGGGATTTAAGCTCGGAAACGAACTACCTCAAATTGCCCACCGATGTAACCAACTTTTAAACTATCTCAAGGGGTGACCTAACAACAATGGATAATAAACTTGAGATCAAACCCTAGGGCCGCAAGATGAACACACAACCATAAATTTAGTTCACTCACCTGACACACAAGGCCAAATTCAAAGGAGGGAATCAAAATCATCTAAGCACGATGGGACTAATTCATGAAATGAGTAGAGGAAGAAACATCGATTTCAAAGGGGAGGTCGAAATGGCCAGGAAAAAACCCCAAATTAATTATAGTCCCCTCAAAATACTAAAATTGAAGTCTCAAGAAAACCCAACATGCCAAAGAAACATTCACATTGATCAATCAAAAACAAAGCAACGAATACATACCATTGATGAAGTGAAACAAATAGAAACAATGACAAGAGGCAAGTCTTGATGCGTGAGCAAGCAACAACAACAAATTCGCAACCAAGCTCAAGAAATTACAGATGCAAACACTAGTCACACTAAGCAATCCAAACCAAGCTCCTCCTCAAATCAACTAAGGCAAAAGAGATCGATTCACAACATAAAAGGGCAACCCAAACCAAATAAATATGACCGCCGCAGAGCCCACATGTGGGACATCAATACAATGACATGATAATGCCACCCAAGTTTGGGAATCCAAGGCCGAGACAAAATTTTGGGTCCAATAGACGCATAATTCTACGAAGGACCGAAATCCCCGAGAAAAGTGTAAAGCAGCCTCAGTCAGGTTTCAAGACCATCGGGAAAATCTGCAAGAGAAGGAAAATCTCGAAACCGACCCAAAACTCAAGATATTCAATGTGCACTTCAACAAGGGAGTTTGCATAAAAAAAATAAGTCATTCAGGAACATGCAAAGGAAACCAAATCCCACAACCACAGAACCAAAGACCCATAAGGAAACCAAAAGAGCAAGAAAGAGGGTCCCTACTTTCAGTGGGGCGTGTGTGCGAAAACTGCACAACACGATCCTTCACCGAATCAACCAACATCTTCTTTGCCTTAGTATCTTTCTTCATCCATAGGGCCTTTTCTTCCTCATCCGAAGGCTCGGGGGTGGAGCTCTCCACAAACTCTGCCAATTCGCTTTCCTCCAAGGTGAGCATGATCATGAATCTCCACAAAGTGAAGTTTGACGCTCCCTCAAGCTTATCCTCAATCTTAGGACCACTCACCATCTTGATGAGTGGATAAAGGTGAATAAAGACGAGAAAATAAAACAAGGACATGGCTGATATAATCACAAATCTGATTGGGATCCTCTTCAAACCTGCTATGATACCATGTTAGTTTTATAAAATTAGATATGTGCACATAAATTTAATTCAAAATGACACAAGAACACAACCAATACCCTGGGAAAACCCTCCAACTTGAGGGAGAAAAACCCAGCCAATATATCTCCTTTATATTGAAAATATTAAGAGCAACAATCTGCTTACAACTTAGGCACAAAATAATTCCTTAACATACACAATGAATAGCACCTCTCCTAGATGCAAAGACATAAATCAAACTGTTGCACAAAGAATCGATCTGCTGCTCAGATCGTAACTCTTCTCTTATGCTTGGACCAAACTTCTTCTCCTTGAATCAAATTGCTTAACTTGATGCTCTTTGAATGATATCCACCAAGTATATATACATGCCAATAAGGAGGGACGTGTATCTTCACAAAGGAGGTCGGCCACAAAGAGGAAATACGTCCTTTCTAGAATGGTGCAACTTTCAAGAAGATCGACTTTATTTAATAAATAATAAATAATCACATTTTATAATCTTTTATTCTCTTATACATAATTAAGGCACCTCCTTAATTAAATCGATTACATATATAAATTTAAATAGCTATTAAGCTACATTTAAATTTATTCTTCATTGTGGATCTGAAGATTTCTCATGTGGCTATAAATAGACATTAACAATTTGTACTTGCCATTAGACAATACTATTGCAATCAATGATGCTTAATTAATTATTAAGAATCATGTTTTACAATATATTAGAAGTCATTATTATTTTTTATTTAAAAAATATTTTTCTTTAGAGATGCAGATTTTATAATTAAAACATTTTCAAAATGAATTATTGTCAATCTTATTGACTAAAATTTTCATCTCTAAAGGGCAATTAAATAAAATGATATTTACTAAAATAAAACAATATAAAATAAATTTTACTAAATAAAATAGTAAAAATAATTTTATGTTTAAAATCTATCTATCTATTTATATATCTATTTATACATATAATATTAATAATTTAAATATATTAATGATGTAAGATTTCCACAATCTATAATTTTGATCAATATATCTTAAAATTTAATATTTATACAAAAGTAAAATAAGCTTTTAAATATAAATATTTTTAATTAATCTGTAATATTGACCAATACAAATCTCTTATCACATCTATCTATTCTAAATAACAAATTTAATATGCTTCAAAACTAATAAATATATTTAAAATATCTCTAGACAACAAATAATTTTTGTGAAACCAAAAGACATAGGTTCAAACTTGGGAACTCATACTCCAAATTAATATACATAAATATATATACATCCAATTAATGTTTTGAACTTGACCTATTTACTATATGATGTAAATTCTTTGATAAGATGTGGATGTACCACATAAACATAAATATGTATATACATCCAATCAATGTTTTGAACTTGATCTATTTACTATATGATGTGAATTCTTTGATAAGATGTGGATGTGCCATATAAACATAAATATGTATATACATCCAATTAATGTTTTGAACTTTATCTATTTACTATATGATGTGAATTCTTTGATAAGATGTGGATGTGCCACATAACAACAATGACTTGAAAGTCATATGATTATGTATTATTTCTTTTTATAAACACACATTAATGACATTTTCAAATAAAATTAGATAAATATTATTTATATTATTTAAAAAATATATTTATTATGATGATTATAAAATTGATTCTATCCAAATATTGCATTAATATGTTAAATTTTTAATTTAAAATTGAATAGTTAAATTTCTAGATTGAAACTTTGTGCATTTATTTTGTCTCAATGTTTCAGATCAAACTCCATGATCCATCATCACGAAAAAAATGCATGCAACAAGAGAGAAGAATAGTAGAATGAGATAACAAACTTAGGAGGATAAAAAGTTGAGGGGGTTGAGAAGGTTGGAGGACAACAAACTAAGATTGACCAAAAGATTAAGAATTATTTGTTCTTACTTTGAGTTTATTTATTTAATCTTTTGGTCAATCTTAGTTTGTTGTCCTCCAACCCTCTCAACCCCCTCACCTTTTATCTTCCTAAGTATGCTATCTCATTCTACTATTCTTCTCTTTTGTTGCATGCATTTTTTCGCGATGATGGGTCATAAAGTTTGATTCGAAACATTGAGGAAAAAAGTGCACACAATTTCAATCCAGGAATTACTATTCATTATCATGACTGGTAGAAACTTAATGTTATTGTTGATGCCTAAAATTGCTAGGCAAACAGTCTTATGAGAAACTCAATAAATGGGGGACCAATTGCTCTAAATTGAGTAACCTCCGAGTTTTTAAAAAAAGCCGTCTCTTCTTGTAATTGAGGGGTTTAGAATGGGAAAAAGGAACACATATAAAATAAAGTCTAATTCCTAAGACGATGCACTAGGATGTAAGTGTTTAGGCACGAAAAACCTTTCTTTCGGATATAGTTTGAGGGCCTGTTCAACAATCTCCTATATCCCAAAATAACATTAAATTTATTTTATAAATTATTTACCCGCCACTACATAATAAATTAGTTAAAAACAACATACCTATAAACATAACTAACAAAATCTATACAATCCACCTAAATCCATCCCCACCGAGAAAGGAAGGGGGGAAGGAAGAGAAAGGATGACCTCGGCATTTGTGCTCTTCTTAATGGGTGCAATATGTCCCTCAGCTCGGGGTTTGCAAGTGGGCATGGCACGTTTACAAAGCAAACGGGAAGGCCTTAGGAGTGCTTTTATTCCTTGCTCATTTGAATATTTAGTAAAAGCACACCAAAAGATTTCTCATTATTTTTATGAGTGGATCAAATGTTAGTTGTCTACTTTATGAAGGGGAAAAAAAGAATTTGTTGTGGGGCACTACCTATATGTGGAATGATGAAGAGGATTGAAAGTAAAATGGGCAGCATATTTGATATCTAGTGCGTGGAGTTTGTATTTGTTTGCTTAGGCGAAAAAAGTAGGCCAGGACATTGGATATGTCTCGAGCTCATGGGAATTGTTGCGACCTTCAGTATGGATATGATCTGTAATTGTTATACAACTTTGATAGCAACCAGACTTAGTAGACTTCTTTGAAACCTCAGTTGTTCTCAACAACGTGATATCTTCTTTCCATAGATTTGGACAAGGTATGTGCAAATTATCCAATTCCTTCAATGGGTTTTCTTCTCGAAGCATGTTGCATTTGCAGATATGGGTTGTGGCTTTGTTGAGTTTGTGATATATGTTTATCTCAGGTGATTAAGTTTGTTTACATTTAAATTCATCCCCAATTAGGCTTTGCTTCCACGAAGTAGTCAAATATGAGTATACAGAGTTTAGCAATTAAGACAAATACAAGCAGCTGTGAAATTCTTGGGATTTCTGAGCTTGGGAATATTGTGGGTATGTTTGTAATTTACACCAACATAAGCAGCTGTGGACTTAATGAGATTTCTAAGCTTGGGAACATTGTGGGCATGTTGGTAATTTATACCAACACAAGTAGCTGTGGAATTAATGAGGTTTCTAAGCTTGGAATTATTTTGGGTAAGGAATAATTTAGACCAAAATAATGTTATTCATAAGCAAGATATTTGGTAATTTTGTTTGAGCGTGTGTTTTGGATAGTGGGACGTGAGTGCATCTCTCTATTCATGTTCTCTGTATTTATGCAAAGGCTCTTTGTAATTTTGTATGATTCAGGTGGAGGTGAAATACTGTTAGAAGACTGATATTTGGAACCTTGAGCTGTATTTTCGGAAAGCAGTGGTTTGTTTCTGATACTTTCAAGTTCTAGAGGATAATCTTTAAAGGGTAACAACAATAGTAAGCAGGCTAGTTTTGTTTCTCATGTGAAGGGAAAGTCAGGAGTGTTGGCTTTTTTGAGTGCTGTGGCAATGCAAACTTTGAGCTACAAAGAAGAGGGTGCATTTGTGGGAAAGGGCAGCTTCCTCCCACAGTCATTTGGTATGTCCTGGTGGAATGGAGGTGGGTCTCAAATGGCTATTGGGGGATCATGCAATTCAATCAAGACTTTATTTGTAGACCACTCTAATGTCCTTCCTGCCCCTGTGAAGGAAACTGCTGTCCTGTGTCACCAGCTGCATGTGTCGGGAAAAACACAAACAGAGAATGAAGATGTGAATATGGGGCCGATGAGATTGCAGTTTTTGTCAACTCAATCTGGTATGTTTTATACTTCTGATAATATTCAATGACTTTTGACACAATCTCGCATTCATCCAAGATTCATGTTATGATTAACTCGTGGAGGGTTACTTCTAGTTTATTGTTATGTAAAAATGTTAAACATGAAATGTGTCCAGAATCTTGGAAATTAGTATAGTGAAGTCCTCTTGAAATGTTGTCGAAGACAAAATATATGGTAATCTGCTTTTCTGTCCCGCACATTTGGAAATTCCATGGCATTTTAAACAGTAATATATTTATGTTCTTAGAAAAAAAGAAGAAAGGGGCTTTCTACAAATGGCTAAAGTAGGTTAATGTATTCCAAAAGTATAGCCAGTTACAGTAGCAAGGGCGAGCCATGAAGGAGCTCCAACGTCTAAAAGAAATAAGAGGATGGAATTGTGCCCGATCTTGTATAATCTAGGAATCACAAGTGGTTTGTACATACAGAGCCATACTTCATCATGAAATTCTGTATTGTTATAGTAGAGCAAATATGGAAATATGAAGCGCCTGTTGGTTGGCCTGCCACCCAATTACATTATTTTGACACCAAATTATCACAAGTCATCGAGCAACTTAACCACCAGTGGTTTGCACACACAGAGCCATATTATCTTTATCATGAATTCTGTATTGTTAGTAGTAGATCTAATATGGAAACATGATTTTTTTAGCATTTGGTTGGTCTGCCACCTGACAACATCATTTTGACACTGAATTATCACTATTCATCTAGCAACTTAACCTTATCACGTCACAGATCTTAAGTGTATTTAATATCTTTTGTGCATGGTGAGAAGATTAATCATTCGATAAGCCAGTGGTGATCTAGTGAATTATTTCTAGTAGTCAGTGGTCTCTTTTCTGTGTATCGATTCTTTTTGGTCATAAGCGAGAACAATGAACTGTTTTTCATCAGAAATATAGACCAATACAAGATCAGCTGGTTGGGCTTGGTCAACTAAAATTCAAGAATACACACTATCAACCACTTGAACCTGGTGAATCTGTTATGAAACAGCTTACTATTCACAAATATGAATGGCAACATTTGTGTCTCAGAGAAGAACCAGAAAGAAATTTATTACTCATAAAGAATGCAAATACATAAAGAGGAGAAATGTCAGTGAGGAGTAATTTGCAATCCATAGGAGAGAAAATGATGCACCCACAACCTAGCAACCTTCCACAATCTGCAAAAGGGAGAAACCCTCCAGAATTGGGTAATATTATATATATGACTACATGACTCAAGGATGATGTTGGTGGGGCATAGAATGGATGTTAAACATGCTACCATAATTAGAACTGACGAATTTCATCTTGAAAGTTAATATCGATCCTATATGCATTGAGAGTTATCCAAAAAATTTAAGGTGCCAATCCTTATGTTCTTAGATTTATATTGTAGTGAGGTTGGCACCTCGAGTCTTTTGGATACCTCTTGTGTATTAGTTCCATTAACTTTTGGTTCCATGTGTAACATATTATGATGGATATGATTATTCATTATACATAAATATAATACAATTGTTTAGCCAATATTACAAATAAGAATTTCCTTAAACCTTTCAATGTAGTAGTTTCCTAGAAAAGTTTGATTTATAATGTCAGCTGGATAGATGATATTTATCTCTATTATTTTATATTTTAATGTCTCTAAGTGTCGGCCATCAATGTTTCCCATATATCCACTCACACACATCAAAAGCTCAAGTTGATGTAATTAAGTGTCATTAGTTATCAACAGTCAATATTTATAAATATGACATATCTTTTCATAAGGTTACAACCTGTTGTGTCCCTTTGCTAACCTAGCACCTTGTTATTTATTTTCACCCATATGATATTTTATATTCTATTCAATATGTAATATTTAAATGTAAGAATCTGGCCGGTATATGATAGTGTACGATGTGCCTTATGGTGAGAATTGATATTATTGCAAGACTACAAGTGAATTTTATTTTCAGAACAAATAATGAAACACATTCTTGGGATCAAACATTCAACAACCTATGAGTAGATTCATCAACTAGCAGTTTTGAAATTTGGGAGCTAATTTAGTTCATCTTATTTAGGAGTGTAGCTGAATTTGTCCCAATTTTTTAATTTTAGTTTTTATTATAAATCAGGCATGTAACAGGAGCTAATGTACAACCCGTTTTTTCCTTTGAGGAGTGTAGCTGAATTTGTCCCAATTTTTTAATTTTAGTTTTTATTATAAATCAGGCATGTAACAGGAGCTAATGTACAACCCGTTTTTTCCTTTGGATTGTTCTTAGGAAACTGGTGAATATACACATGTTTTGGTAAAGCAACTGTCAATGAGATTCAGAAGAATCATATTGACGATATAATACATGCAAACACATTAGAATCACAAATTGTTGTTGTCTAGGTTTATCATGGGTTTAGAAGTATCTCAATTGTAGGGCTCTCTAATGCAGCAACATTGTTTATGGATTTTATTTATCCTCTTCTTAAAAGCATATTGTCATCTTTGAAAATTTTGTTTTCCTAAATTTCCTTTAGTTTCTTTGAAGTATTTAGAGAGCATTCTTGTGTAAATTTTGGTTTAATCTTGGAAAGATAAGCAGTTGCTACTTCTTGTTGTTGTAATGGCTTAAAGAATAAGGCACTCTTGTGCTGGGAGCAATGGTTTATATAGCCATTAAAAATGTGTTGGTTACACGTGAAAGATTCTCAACAGGTCTTTGAATTCAGCCCAACTTTATAACTAGAATCTTGTTCTTTTCTGAAGAAACTAAATAGCTTCCAACCAAATTAGAGTGTGATCCACCATTTTGAGGTGTGGAAAATAGATCTTTTGTGCCTCACTAACTTTATGGACACTGAAATAGACCACCATTTCATTCGACTATTTATCTATTATTTCAGTATCTACTTACCCTTCAAAAGTCTTAATTTCAACTCCTGTTTCAGCTTTTTGAAATATGAATTGTTGAACTCGTTTACCTTATCATTGCCATTTTCTTTCTTGGGATGCTATGAATTCTTCTTCCTGTATTTGGGGCTGCTCACTTCCTCCTCCAAGTTTCTTAGCAAGAGCATGAACTACTGTGTTCATGGATGCTTAGTTTTTTGTTGTGAGCTCTTGTTGCTTGGTGATGCTATTTTGGGATTTCATCACATGTTTAAAGCTTGATTCTAACATGGAAAAGCTTTTTTCAAGGTTTTGGTCACTTTCTGTAGCCATCTCCGATTTATAAGGCTGCAATTCTTCTTTTTTGAACGTTGTTTCTATCATACAGATCAACATGAAAAGCTTTTTGCAAGGTTTTGGTCACTTTCTGTAGCCATCTCTGATTTATAAGGCTACAATTTTTCTTTTTTGGACCTTGTTTCTATCATACAAATCAACACAACCACTTCCTGAATACCCAAAGATTGAATTACTCTGATAGCAATATGATTTGTAATTTCTCAAGTTTCTACTTGTTTGATTTATAATGCAGATTGTATACTTCAAAGTTCAAATGATAGTGATTTGAATGTAGTCTGTATAGGAATTAGCGTGTATTATTGCTGGAAACAAAATATGAACTGTAATAACGAAATTCAAATGCAAACAAGACATAAACTCAAAGGAATTTTAACCTGGAAACCTTAGTGCAGGAAAAATGAGCTTGGAAGTATCAAATGATCACTTCCTCTCTTTCCTTCAACTTGGGCAATCACAAAGAGCATGCTATGGAGTGTGCTTACAACAATCAACTATTGCTACACTCTTTTCAACTCTCTGCTACCTCACTTTCCTCAATCAGTTGAATCTACTTGTTATTCATATCTACACTCTTACTCTTACAATGGCCTGTGCCTTTCAATTAACAAGTGCTAGAGATGTCCTTATGTGCATTAAAGGGCTTCCATCCATGGGGAATTTGAAGACACCTATTCTTGGCCATTACTAAACTTGCTGTCAGATTTGGGGCAAATCTGCCTTTCTGCAGGACTAACTGCTGCTGCCACAAACACAAACACCTTTGTCACAAGTGGAAATCTTGGTGATACAAACACAACTGCTGGGTGTCAAAACTGCCACTGTAATTACCGTATGTGCCGTTCATGCAAACAGAACTGTCAGTTTGTGAAGGCGAAACTGCCCTAGTGGATTTGACACTGTACAAACAGGACTTTGCCTTTTGCTAAATTTGGTAGAATTCCTATTTGTTTTCTGATAGATAATATTTTCTTGATTCTTATGGATTAGGAATACACTAATTACTCATCATTTATGTATTCATCGATTACTCCTTCATTATGCAGTCATTGTGAGGGATAAGATATAATTAACTGGGCAAATAAATGGCGAAAACAATCTTAAGTGAGGTGACTCCATGTGTCAAAGAGGAGCCAATAGGGAAGAGGAATTAGGAAATGCCTCAAACCTCGTGTAAGGGTTTTTTTCTTGTATTGGGCTTGTGTTGGCATCCATAACTTTTAAGGAAAGTTTTGAGACCACCTTTACTTTGTGTATTATTTGAATAAATAGACTCAATTGATTTTGTACTGACAGATTTTAGAAGCAATGGTGTGGAGAATGCTATTAATTGAGGAATTAGAAAAATGAAATAACATAATCCATATATCAAAAGAAAGAAATAGATTTTATTAATCTGATATTTTTATTAATGACATTTTCTCTCTCGAGATGAATGACTGTCCATCTGTTTTTTCCAATTGGGCAAATCATTTTTTATACAACTATTTGTAGGAAGAAATGAAGAGACATCCATGGATGATGTGAGTAGTTCATATTCAAACAATTATTAGGAGGTCAGCATCATGTGGAAGATGCTGTCAAATCAGTAATAGAAGGTCAAACGTCATGGATTTTAAACATTTTTGTGGCATGTCATATCTGTTCATTACAGCTCTGTTTTTCTATTCTTATTTAAACCATATGGAAATGGCCTTTCGGATGCAATTGGAGCCACAATTTTTCTCTATGTTGCTTCCTTGACATCGAATTTCCTCAACGCTTTCTTAAAAATTGCAAATTAAGATTTGACTCTACTCATATTTTGTTGTGAGTGGTCAGTAATCAACCCTCCTTGGAAATCAATGTTCACCATTGTGTTAAGTCTTGGGAGTAGGTGCAAACACTTGTCTTCCAACTATCATCTTCTAAACCATTTCTCATGATGAACAAGCTCACTTTCTTTGGCAACTAGGTCAGTTCTTTCTATGTCATATTTTCAATATCTGATATTGTCTCATAGCTTGAAGTTGCTTTGCTACCATTGGATGAGTAGAAAAGGGAATACTTTGTTTTGGTCATTTAGTAGCCGATTGGTGCAGTCTAGGCAAGGGGGTCCAATGAAAGACAGCCTAACATAGCAGCCACTCACAGCAACAACAGATCACATGCCAAGTGGAAGCAAAAATAATGCTATTTTCATTACATTAATTTAAAATCTGCCCTTATAGGCTTACAAATAGGCTGAAAAGAGCATAAGATTGACTACACCCACAAAAAACTTGGCAAATGGGCTACTGTGCCCAAGATGAGTAAAATACCCTCTATCTAGATTCTAGGTTATCCCCTATTTACCCAGTTTTTCCCAATGCTCTCTCTTTTCTGAGTGAATGATCTAAGGGTCTCTTCAGGAGCCTACTCTCTCTGCCCCTCTCTCTCTTGTTCGCTCCACCACATTCACTACTTCCTGTAACAAACTTAATTCCAATGGGTTTTATTACCCTAGTCACCACAGAAATTACCAACCATTTCTCTTTCCATCTTGATTGATTATGACTTTGATCTGCCTTGGGTAATGGTTTTCTAGGAACTCAAAAGGCCACCATTAGACAACACTGCTAGGAGAAAGTCTGCCCACGCAAATCTGAACAATAACCATGCCTTAGAAGATGAATAGTTGTGATCAAGAAGAATAAAAGTTGCCAAGAGGAAATAATGGAAGCCCAAGCGCCATCCAAAATGGAAAAAAAAGTGTAGAATCCAAAAATAAATATAAATGGCTGCCAAAAGGGGGTAAGATTGCCAGCCACATCACACTTCCTTGCCCTAAACGCCCTGCTTTTGTGCATGCCAAGTGTTGGAAGATTACTGACAAGAAAACATGCAAGCCATAAAATCACTTGACCCATAATGACAGGCAAGAGACTTTATAAGTCAAACTAGACAAAAGATAAAGTTAGGTGTCCTTTGTAGTGCACATCATCATGTTTTGTCTCTGTCAACTATCAAATTTGCCTTACTGTAAAGTCATTGTCGATGCTGTCAAAGTCGTCCTAGATGCTTTGAAGTCACAATTGCTGCTAAAGTCATTTGCTGCTGAAGTCACATAAGTTGATGCAGTCGAGGTGACACATATTAATGCTGCTGAAGTGATTTAGGCTGATGCTGCCAAAGTCATGCACAACCTGATGTTGTCAAAGATGCAACTGTGTTCTCTTTTGTTGCCAAAGTCAGCTGGATTGTTTTAGACCTCAAGACTCATCTGAGAATGCCATTTATTCAAAAAACCTACACACAAAACCAAAAATCCTCTCAACCACCTTTATTTTGTTTTTTGTGATGCAAGATTGCTCGTGGACTTAGATGCTCTTGCATCATAAATACAGGGTAAGAAGTTTGTGAACATGGTGCTCACAAAATAAAGTTGAGTGGTAGAACCACCCTTTTGGAATGCACGAAATACTCAGTATGCTCAAGTGCTGAATTTAGGTACAAAAAGAAATATCTTCACTACTTCCAGCTCTTGGTTGGGCCATATTCTATCCTCCTCTACCAAGTTTGGCCATTCAACTCCATTCCTCTTGTGGACCTCTATCTGCCATAACCCCCTGACCTCCTCCAACTATATCTCTTCTTTCTTGTCCTCACGTGGGTTTTGACCCACCACTGTCTATCCACCTCCACCAAATGCTTCTCCCCTCCTCTTCTCTTGTAAGATTTCGCTCACCATTGTATGTTCTCTCCACCAAAAGTCTCTTTTCCCTTCACCCTTGATCTAGTCCATTGTTGGACTTCCAAACCAATCTCAGAACACCTCTCTTTTTTCCATTCTTAAACTTAAAAGCCTCAGCATTTGCATTTTGGTGCACAAAAATCTGCACACTCATCTCCTCTTTCTCACCTTCACATGTGTAGTTTTTCAATCCACATCCTCTTTTGTTGCTGCTGTTGCAACACTAATTTCTTTATTGCTCCTTGTTGTACCCAAAATAAATGTTTGCTTCAATAAGGCATTTTGATCAAAATGGTCTAAATCATGTTAAATTGTTGTCAAAAGCCAATTTTAGGTCAAACAAAACATGGGATTTTTGTGGGTTTATGTCGAGGAAGATACTTGCAAATTTTTGAAAATTAGGGTTTCAAACCCCTGTTTTTAGGAAAACCCTAAAAAATAGGACCATCCCAAAA
This sequence comes from Sequoiadendron giganteum, assembly GCA_007115665.2. Lineage (NCBI taxonomy): Eukaryota > Viridiplantae > Streptophyta > Pinopsida > Cupressales > Cupressaceae > Sequoiadendron > Sequoiadendron giganteum. The sequence goes on from CM021103.1 coordinate 715,806,624, forward strand.
ATAATTGAAAATGATTTTGATAGGATAATTTGACTTCACGATCACATTGGTCAAGTCAAAATCACCAAAAAGTTTGTTTTACTCTGGTGGGTCTATTTTCATTTTTTAGGAAGAAAGATAGGACCTTCGAGGCCATTAATGACAGAATGGCCACTACTAGGTGTCGAGATCCAAGCCTCAAAATCTTCAAGGAAGAATTCATAGTGAAAAATGTTCAAAAAGATGCTTCACGATAGAGGGGATTTTCAAAGTTGAAAAATGCTGAAAATATTCCAAGTCTAGAAGATGCACGCCTTGCTACAAGGAAGAAGCTACACAACCAATGCCTTGGTGAATTTTTCAAGCACCCGTACACGCAGCATGGTGAAAGCAATTTCTACGGTGAACGCGTTCGCATCATCGACAATGGTAATCAAATCAGTCAAGCTACAACGGTGAACACGAAGAGCGAAGAGATGATAATTTTAAAAAAATGATGAAGCTGTAACCAAAAGCGCCCTTGCTGGCCAGGGGCGCCCATCAATTCAAAAGGTCAAAGGCAGTCATCAAGTTTTGCCAAGACAGTCATCTCCTTTGTAATTCTGCTGCCTTTCCAATGCATCATCAAGCAGGTTCACTTGATTCATCGATCACCGGCAACAAAGGCAAAGACTGAAGATGTTGAAAGTAGATTTCATCAAAGATAGCAGCCAAAACATGGGAAAAAGCGCTCCTGTAGCTCAGGGGCACCCAAAAATGAGACTATCCAGATGTCAGTTTTTGAGTAAGCTTATCTCCAAGTGATCTCCCTGGCATCAACTTAGACCCCGGCATCAGCTCAGCTTTGCAATGAACCTGTTTGCTAGTCTACAAGACACATCAAACGACGACAGCTGCTGATCATTTGAGCATGCAAAATGAAGGGTAAATCAATGGACATCAAGGCAAAAGCGCCCTTGCTGGCTAGGGGCACCCATCATTTTGGGCAACCAAATGAACTTTTCAGCGACTGCTTTCTCCAAGGCATCTGCTTAGCATCCTTTTAGCTGCACGATCAATCTAGTTGCAAGCTCACAGGACCTATTAGGCAATCAAAAACGAAGATCAAGTGTAAAACGTTGGAGGCAAAGGCAGATTGAAAAACATGAAGAATTAACTTAGTGTCAAAGAAATTGCACCTTCCTAGAAATAGGCGCCCAACTTTTTGGGCAACTAGATGCAGTCTTCAAGCTCTGTAACCACCAGGAAGTCCTCTGTCTTGATCAATCTCAACAATAACACTGTCAGCAGATTCAATAGATAAATCAAACATTTGACGACAAAGATCAAACTGGGGTTGTTCGTGAAAGGTTGCAAGGTGAAAATTACAACACAAAAGGCCAAAGGCGCTCCTACAGGCCAGGGGCGCCCATATTTTTGGGACCTCTAAATCAACTTTCAGAACCCGTGAGGCTAGTCATCCTTTCCGAGACTGAACTAGTTATCCACTCCATGTTTCAACACGTTCACCAGAATCGTTAGTCATTGATGATCTTAGATCAAAGCACTGAAGGCCAACATGGAGAAATTGAAAAGCATCCAAGAAACTGACTAAGTCTGGAGAAAAATGCACCCTTTTGGGACAAGGCGCCCAAGAATTAGAGGCATCAGATTCAGGTTTTTAGCTTTGTAGCTCCCGAGCACACTTCTTCAGAGTTGATCCAATTGTGCAATAGATCTGTCAGCAAGACTTCAGGATCGATCGAGCAATTGGAATCAAGGATCGAACAGAGGCACTTCGTCACAAAAAAGGATAAAAAAATCAACTCCTCAACTTGGATGCCTAAAGTCAAAATAGGCCTAGTTGACTAAAGTTGAGATATTTTGAAGGCTTCTTCATGTCTAAGACATCCCCAAATTGGTGGAAATTGCCCCAGTGAACTCCTGATCAAGTAGATTGACTCCTCAATCAAATGTTGGCGCCTAAACTTGATTGCTTCCACATCAAACACTATTTATAAAGCTTAGGTGTCATTATTCATTACTTCTTGAAGCTCAAGAACAAATATTTTTGCTCTCCAATGCTTTTTGAAGATTTGATGGAAGCTATTCTCCGCGTTCTTTGTGTTTTCAAGAACAGTATGCACAAAGGAACAGTTTCTCAGTGTTTGCATCTCCAGGTGTAGTTTTCTTGAAGATTCACAGCAACAACATATAACTTCTAAACTTCTTCGCTCATTTTTCTTCTATTCTTGTCTTAGATCTTTTTGCATGTTCGAGGAAACAACATTTATTCACAGATTTGGCCTTCTCTGTATGATCAACACAACGCTGGCCATAAAACCCACGTGCCAGATTTTTTCAGAAAAAGTTGCCTCGCTACCCCTTTTTTTAGGGTTTCCAAAAAAAGTCACCATTTCAAAAAATAGACAAATTGGGTTGGTTTAGCTTTGAAGCGCCTACAAAACCCATGTGTTAGATTTTTCTGGGAAAAATAAGATTTTGTTGCCTATGTTGCTGAAGGGCTCTTGCATGTCATAGAAAAATTCACTTTTTTGAATTTATAATGTTTTGGGTTTGTTAAAAAGATATTCTCGACAAAACCCACGTCTCAAAATTTTTCGTAAAAGTTACCCCTGACAAGGCTATTTTTAGCTGTAGCAAAAAAGTTGTCCGAATAGTGTCGTTTTTATAGTCAACAGTTAAGTTTTTCTAAATGCAATTCTCTCAGGTTGAATACAAGACCAAAACGGTCTTCCTCCATGATTTCCTAAAAACAGTTGACACTGACCTGCATCGGGGGCATTCAAAGGTCAACTTAGAAAAGTTGGAAGGCATAGACCAATGCACACTTCAAAACATTGAGCAATCCAGATTGCTTGAGGCAACATCATTTCCCATCTCAGCGTAGAGCGTAGAATTTGTGATAGCTTGTGTAAAGCATTACAACCCTATTGCACAAGAGATTTTATTAGTAGATGGATGAGTGATATGCAACCTCAAGCTTAGGGATATTGAAAGGTGCTTTGCCATTCCACCATGTGCGGAAAACATGGTCATATCTATGGTGGAATGCGAAAACATGTTCAATACATCAAGAGACAAATGTCTGAGGAGAATGGTAGAAAGATGGCTAAAAGAGAAAAGAAGCAACCTGGCGAAGAATGTAGGACGTGGAGAGTTTGTTGGTGTTTCAAATCGCACCTCTAGAATGCGTTTTGGAAACAGATAGCTATGTGCAGTAAACTAGTCTTCAAATTAGGAGGGGAAGCTCCCTCTTTTGCTGAGTTGCATAAATAAAGTAAACTAAAACTTATTTTGCCTATCTTTTTGGTTCAGCTGCGAGAACACAAGGTTATAGAACTCTAGATGTTGCAGCTGAGGTTTTCCCTTTAATGAAACTTGACAACTACAACTTAACTTACGCTAAAATGTTTCTATCCTCTCAAGTAAACGCAAAGCAAGAGAGTTTAGAAATGGACGAGATTGATTTTCTGACAAAGATACTTAAATAAACTTTCCTCAACATACATCTATTGAATTTCAATGCAAGCTGAAAAAGGAGATCATATAAGTATTACACAATAACGGAAATATGAGACTTCATATCAAGGGCAGCAAAGCAAGCTTCAAGACTTTATTTTCCCACACTTCGAGCACAAAGATTACAATTCCGGGACAGCAAGTTGTAGAAAAATACTTGCAACATGCGATCAAAACCAGATTACAATTGACACATAACACATGCACTAAACAAGGATTTGCAGCTAAAGAGGCATGCAAACTTGCTCTTTACACAAAGTGAACTGACACTAATTGATAACAAACATGAAGGCATAAGTTCAGCGATTCTGTTATCACAAGCACGGTTAAACTAAAATGAGCAAACACTGCTCTTATCTATACACAAGCAGAGGAGTAGGGAACCCTAAAATCTCCTTGCTTTTACAACTACTACTTGCCAACATGCAAGCTTTATTTCTAATCCTAGAAAAGATAAACATCTAACACCTAAGAAAGCATCTAAAAATGGAAAGTGCCAACTCGTTACAACTGTTTTCTTTCCATCCTTAAAGAATGGATAAGAATTGAGACAAGAATAGAAAGAAAGCATGGAAGAAACTTCTAGAAGAAAGCTGATTTAAATCTTGATCACATCCCCGCTAAAAAGCGAGCAACTTCATCTTTGGTGGGAGTGCCAATACTATTAATAGCAAAATGCCGGTTTTCCAAGATTTCATCACCATCTGCAATAGATCTCAAGAAATCCTCGCTCTCATTGGCCGCTTTCTCAAACTTTGCTGACATCATGGAAATCATCTTCATTCTTCCAACACTGCCATTGCTGCCTTGCAAGATACTTTGAAACTCTGCTTGGACTACGTCAAGCCCAATGTATGAACCATCTTCAAGGCAATACTGAGAAGGAATTGCTGCAACAAATTCTCTGATGAACTTAAGAGTATCAATGACTCTTTGCTTATACACTGCAAACTCCTCAGATATTCTAACATATGTATTAACCTTGAATAGGTGACCTTTCCACTCCAGGATCTGTCTTTTGTGTTCTTTTGCCATTGTAGAGCCATAAGCCATCTCTAAATCTGCGATTATGATTTTGTGCATAGGCTTGAACTCGGCTATCAACTGCTCAAAATCTTGGATACCTTGACGTAAGTCATGAGCCTTGTATCTCAGCTGGAAGACCTGTGCTAGAATCTCTTTTCCTTTGACGATGAGCTCTTCAATCCATTCCTGAGTTTGTTTTCCACAAATAACCAACTGCCTCAACTGCTGCTGATCAACTGGTGTCTCTAAAACTTGTGGCAGCAACTGTGTTGTTTGTGAGGTGCCATGAATGAGATTTGATATACACAACCGGAGTTGACGATTTTCAGCCTTGAGGGCTGCCTTGTCTTCTCCATCCTTTTGCACTCTTTCTTGAATATTTTCAGTTACCATCTTAAATAAACTCATGTCAGCATGTCGAGTACTTTTACCAAGATTTGCTTTGACCATTATGAAATCATCAACATCCACCTCATCCCTGATTTTATCTTCAAGAGGCGTAGCTGTCTCCATGACCATTTCACCCTCGAGATTCCTCTCAAAGTGGATTTGTTTCTTTGCCTTCTTCTTGGGTGCTTCTTGATAGACGTTGTGTTGTACCCAAACCAAATTTTTTTGCTTCTTTAAGGCATTTTGCTTAAAATGGTCTAAACCTTGTAAAAATGATGTCAAAACATAGTTTTTGGGCAATTCAAGTATGGGCTTTGAGTCAATGTGATGCCATGGAGATACTTGTAGGTCAAAACCTTAAAAATTGGAACTTGTCAGAATTGGCTGAAATTTGTTTTGATTTGCTTATTTTGCTTCACGATCACAATGGTGAAGTCAAATTCAGGTAAAACTCAGTTTAAGCCTGGTGGGCAGTTTTCCTTTTTGCAAGTGAGAAGTTAGGTTTTCTAAACTCATTAATTGCAGATGACCAGGTGCCAGGTGTCGACAACCAAGCTCAAAACGCTTCGGTGATGTTTCTATGGCAAGTTTCGTCCAAAAAGTTACTTCGTCTCAAAGGAGTTTTTTGACGAGGTAAAAATACTGTAAAAGTGGCTAAGTCTGGAGTGAAAAAGCAAAACTCTAAGCTAAGGGCACCCATCATTCTGGAGGCTTAAATCAACTTTTTGTGACTTGTCTCTTCCAAGATGTCTTCTCCGGATTCCTGATAGCTTTGCGATGAGCCAGCCGGCCAATCCAATGGAGAAGTAAGTCGCCTGAAACCGGAAATTGAACGCAAAACGAGGGGAATTGAAAATTGATTAAGCCTGGAGACAAAAAGCGCCCTTGGAGGCCAGGGGCGCCCATCTTTTTGAGGCTTCAGATGGAGTGTCTTGAATGAGTGACACCTAGGAGGTTTGTTTCCATTTTGGTCCATCTTCGCAATGCATCTGTTAGCAGGTGAATCAAAGTTGCCATGTTGTTGTGGTCAAAGGTCAAACTTGTGGTTCCAGACTTGTTCAGAATTGTTCAGAAATGTCATAAAGCGCCCCTGGAGGCCAGGGGCACCCAAGGTTTTGAAGCCTTAAATGAAGTCTGTTTGATGATTTCAGATACTCGTCCTGTTCGTGTCAGCTCCAACTTTTCATTGCCTGTCTCAGCCGGGTCAAAAGATGTCTCAGCAGCTTGTAGCTGGAAGATTAGAAGTTTTTAGCCAGTTGTAAAAATGGCTAACACTGGTTGGGAAAAGTGCCCCTGGGGGCTAGGGGCACCCATCTTTTAGGATGGTTAGATGATGTTTTTATGCAAAGTGCTCACTAAGAGCTCTTGCTCAGAATTCAGTGTGCTCCGCAGTGAGTTAGTCAGCATGTTGTGAAGTTTTGTCAAACTCCGGGAAACGTTAAGTGAAATAAGGTCAAATTCTCAGCGAAATAATGGAAAATGCTTGAAAATATTCTAACTTTGAGGTCAAAAAGCGCCCCTTGAGGCCAGGGGCGCCCATCTTTTTAAAGCCTCAGATTGATGAATTTTGGATTGTCGCCTCAAGGAGTCTTCTTGTCAGATTTGGTCTTGCTCTTCAACGAAACTATCAACCAGTTGATCCGATGTGGCAGTCAATCAGAATCAGTGGTCGAACGTGAGCTCCGTTTGAGGTTTTAGATTCAAATTTTCAGAAAAATGTCTAAGTATGGAAGGATGCCCAAAGTCAAAGGTTGACTTTTAGATTCAAAAATAGAAGTGCGCATGAGGAGAGTTTGCAATTAACTAAATTTAGATCTTTAGTTAAGCTCTTTTCAGTTCGACTTCTACTAAACCTATTTTTAGTCATAACTGGCTAAAGTTAGTTTGCATGCATCAGTTAATTGAATTTTTCAAAGTGGCACCCTAATTAGGGTTTATTCTACATCCAGCTAACTGTGTTTGAAGCCAATTTTAGGCCATGCGTGAGTTTTGAAGGTCCAGTTACACTTCAAGCGCCATTTCCAACACTTAGCATGCACTCCACATGCCTTAGAAGATATTTTATTATATATTTTGCTTATGGTGTTCATTATTCTTCATCAGAGTTGACAAGAAACATCTTTTCTTGAGCATGAAAGTGATCTGAAGGTGCTACAGGTGTTATATTTCAATGTTCTTCGTGGCTATAGATTCAGATTGTTCGGGAGAAGATTATTTTAGACTTCGTTTTCCATTTGCATGCAGGTTTCATTAGTTCTACTTCAAGCATAGGCGAATTTCTACAGAAGAAGAGAGAAAAACAAACAAATAAAAACTTCTATTCTTCTGTCTTTTTCCTCTATTCTCGTCTTAGGTATTCTTTGCATGTCAAAGAAAACGACAATTTTTTTTAAAAAACATCATCTAGGTTCGAGTTTTTTAGCATCAACGACAATACCCATGTCTCTGATTTTTTGTGAAAATTGCCCCACTGCCTCTTTTCTAGAGCACTATGCTTTTTTCCATAATTTCCTTTGCATGTGGGCCTAAAACATGTTTTTTCACAAATCTATTGATTTGGGCTGTCTTAGGATTCATTTCTATTCAAAACCCATGTTCCAGATTTTCGCAGGAAAAATTGCCCCTAGTGCCCCTAACTGCCAGTGCAAATCTCAATCGAGAACCTTTTGCATGCAAGCTTAAATCACATTTTTTCGCATTTTTGGCGAATTCGGGTGAATTAGAATTTGATTCTGCACAAAACCCATATCTCAAAATTTTCCCGAAAAAATTCACTTCCATTTGCTATTTTTAGCCTATCCCCGAGCTTTTTCAACCTTTTTCAAAGTTGTCCGAACATACTTGACTCTACAGTCAATAATCTAGTTTTTAAGAATGCAGTATAATACCATTGATTATAAGCAGTGTTCCACGGGCGTTGGGGACGGGGGAACGGGGAAACGTGCGGGACGAGGGGACAAAGGGCCTAAGTTTGGGGACGGCGGGGAGGGGGGGTGGGGGGGTGGCGGTCCTGATATAGTTATACATATACTTATAGTACTTGAAAAACTAGTTTTGAAAAGATGTATAACAGTATAACAGTGTAAGAATTACATTTCAAATGAAACTATAGGAAATTAGTAAAATTATAACATAGTAAATACTAAAATTTGAATTACTAAATCTAAATACGATGATTTCTTGAATGCTAATTGCTAAATAAAATTTGGCAAATGAAATTGTCAAATTGGAGATTTCTATTATAATTCATATCACAAAGTCTATAAAGATGATTACATGATTCATCATTACAATGAGTAGCATTACAAAAGACAAAATGCCAAAATGTCAAAACTCAAAATGTAGTGAAGGGAGGCCTCTAATCATCTGCAAGTGCAAACTCCTCATCACTCGAACTGCTGGACTCCACAAGGTCAAGATCCCTCAAGCTCACACCAACCAACCCTGCATCTGAAGTGGTAGGATCATCCTCATCAATCTGTGAAGGCTCCTCTGGCTCCACATCCCATCGTGCCGCTGGACTCTCCTTGTACCCAAGTGTCTTGCGGTCTATGAGACGCAAAGCACTGTGTACAGCCACAAGCTTCTCTGCTCTCTTAGAGGTAAGTCTATTCCTCTTAAGAGAGTGGATGAAGCTATATGTAGACCAGTTCCTCTCAGTAGCTGAAGAACTGGAAACCTGGGATAGCAGACGGATAGCTAGAGTGGTGGTCAAAGATTTTGTACCATGACAATTCCACCACAAAAGTGGGTCCTCCTGTGCCATAGATTCTATATCCATCTTTGCCACATCTGAAAAGCCTCTAAGAGTGGCAAATTTGGTCCACTCAGTGCGAATTGTGTCGGCATCTCTAGAATCATACATCTTCTCTATGCACCTAAAGAACCCTGCCTTCACCTCATCATCCCGAATCGGTGTCACTCTACCTGATCTAACCTTGTACCACTTAGGATTTAAGGCAAAGGCAGCCATATGCAAAGGAGTGTTCAACTTGTCCCATCTGCGTTGAATGATTGGCCGGATGTGCTCATTGTAGAATGCTAGAGAGGGGTCCTTCACTCGCACAGTAGCCCTCATCTGGTCAAGCATAGAGTCGATGCACTCATACACCTCTCCAAGGTTAGGTGCATCCCCATCCCCATATCTAATAACCTGGAATACTGGAGAAATGATGGAGACAATGTATTTCGCATCAATCCAAAACACATCACTCTTCACTATCTCCTTCACCCTTCTCCCCTGCGTTGTCTTGGCCTCGGCCCACCTATTCCAATCATTAGTCATAACCATGAGTTGCAATGCCTCTTGCAACTCAATCATTCTCTCCAAGAGAATGAAATATGATGCATATCGGGTCTCCACCGGTTTCAAGAACTCCTTCTTTGCGAAGGTCTTGAAGAGTGCATGTGAAGTGTGGTGGTTGCAGATAAACATCTGCACATCTCTCGCATCAGTGACCACTCCTCTAATCCAATCAATCTTACCCATGTCCTTGAGTGCATTGTTCATGGCATGTACACAACACGGGGTCCACCAAATATGCCTATAGGCTGCCTCAATGAGTTTCCTTGCTGCTCTACACACATGGGCTGCATCTGTGACTACTTGGACCACATTTTGTGGCCCAACCTCCTCAATAGCCTCCCCGAGGACCTAAAACTGAAAATCAGCATCTTTGCGATGCCCTGTACAATCAACTGCTCTAAGGAAGTATGGGCCCTCTGCACATGTGACCATGATGTTGATGAGTGGACGATGGCTAATGTCCGTCCACCCATCCATAACTATGCTGCACCCAGATGCCACCCAACATGCCTTCATCTTCTCCATCAAAATATTGATCTTGGAACAACACTTATCCAAGATCGAAGTCCTCATTTTCGTCTCACCTGGTGGCACATATGATGTTCCTCCCTTCGCCACCATAGCCATCATCTCCCTATAATAAGGAGACTGTGTAACATGAAATGGAATGCCATTGGCAAAAAAGAACTTGCCAATGGATTCATCTATCTCATCTCTTAGGTGCACATTAAACATATCAGCAATGGGGTTACTTTGCGATGTCTGCAACTTGTGTTTCCCTGCAGCTATCCCCCTAGTGGCTCTAGTAGTGGAAGAGGATGGAGATCCAAACATCATTCCTCCCGTCTGTGAAGCATGAGGAGAAGTATGTGGCGGATCATGGATGCGCTGAAGGGCTGCCCTAGCAGACAAAGTAGTAGGGGCTGTAATATTTGTGTCATCTGGAACGCCCCAAAGCCTGTTAAACTCAATTCTATAACGTATATTTTTAGTTTCCTTCAGAAAATTACAAGGCTCCACACCTTTTCCTATCCAAAAAAGAAAGTGTGCATTCACTCTATTGATGCTACCAAACCATTCAGCTTGACAAATGTGGCACTTCCACTTCCTTGTTCCCCCACTTGCACGTGATGTGCCTTGTATTCTTGAAGCAAACTGTTTGAGAGGAGACTTAGGATCAAAAGGACCCCTAGCATACTCTGCCAACAACTCTGAAGGGCAACCTGTACTAGCTGGTGCACTCGCCATGGAACTAGAATGGGCTGCAGGATCAACCCCATGGTCATCCCCCTCATTCTCAGGTTCAAAATCTGAATCATGTTCACTATGGGAATGGATTTCCATGTCATCACCACTCATGTTATTGCTCATTGTGAAAGTGACACTGCATTTCACAAAATTAAAATAAAATCAGCCTAGTTTAACAAATTGAAATACAAATTTAAAATTTTAATTTTGAAAACAAAATTTACAATTTATATTTTATAAAATTTGATGTTGAATCTTGAGGGAAAAATGATTAAGATGAATGAATCATTCATCATTTTGCCCTCAAGATTCAACATCAAATCTGATTTTGAGATGAATAAGAATTAAAAAAAAAAAAAACAAGTTTAGTATTAAATTTTTAAAATAAAAAACTTGATGTTGAATCTTGAGGGAAAAATGATGAATTATTCAATCATCTTCATCATTTTGCCCTCAAGATTCAACATCAAATCTGATTTTGAGATGAATAAGAAATTTTTCTTTTTAAAAACAAGTTTAGTATTAAATTTTTAAAATAAAAAAACTTGATGTTGAATCTTGAGGGCAAAATGATGAATGATTCAACCATCTTCATCATTTTGCCCTCAAGATTCAACATCAAATCTGGTTTTGAGTCTTTGAGATGAATAAGAAAAAAAAAACAAGTTTAAACTTAGAAAATAAAACAAAAACAACAAAAAATCTGAAAAAAACTTCAAAAACCCTACCTTGTGCTTGATAAATCTCTTCAAAATGCAGTAGAATCTTCTTACTCCTCTTTTTCTTGCTCCTTCTCACTCCTATAACACTTGCAATCACTCTTTTCACTCCTTCAATCAGAATTCTTCAAGTTTTTGAACTGTTTCTCCTCCTCTTCAGCTGGCTGCAAAAAAAATCAGTCAATAAAAATGTGAGTGAAATGATAAAGGAACATTGTTTTGTGTTGTTTTGGAGGAAGGGGTGGGGCCCACGCCACATTAGGGTAACCATAAAGCAATTAAAAATTCAATTTTATAATTTTTTTTCAACTTTTACGCCTCCATGGACGTGGGCTCGACGGGAAACGGCTAGGCGTCTCCCCGTCTCCCGAGAAACGCCTGGGCGTTTCCTCAGGAGACTTGGACGTCTCCAAGTCTCCATGTCTCCTGGGAAACGTGGAGACGTTTCCCCGTCTCCGGCGGAGTACCGGTGGTGGTGGCGGGACGACAGGAAACGCTGGGTACCCGTTTCCCTGTCTTCGAAATGTCCCCGTTTCGGAAACTTGCCCAAAAAAGGGGGAAACGCGTCCCTGTGGAACACTGATTATAAGGCCAAACAAGTTTTTCTTCATAACTTTATGAAAACTACTGATATCGACTTAAGTCATGTTTTTCCCATCATCAATCTAAACTCATTGGAGGGTATCAACAGTACTACAATCAGGAATCTTGAGCGTTCAGGGATACTTGCAACAGCATCCATTCCCATCTCAGTCTTTGATCTCAAGTTCGTACTTGCTTGTGTCAAGCATTATGACTCGTCTACCAGGCAAATCAGGTCGACAAATGGAAGGGTCGTTTGTAGCCTTAAACCGAGGGATGTAGAAAAATGCTTTTCTATTCCTCCATGTTCAGATCATTTTGCTGTATCCATTCCAGATTGTGATGAAATATGGGAGGAGGACAAGGATAGATCGCAGAAGAAAGTAGCTCAGCGGTGGTTGAAACTTCAAAAAACCAACATGCCAAGGAAAAGTGGGTGTGGTGATTTCAAGGATGAGATCGCTATTTTGATAACTTCACTCAACCGATTAGCAGGTTCAGAAGACGCAAGTGTTTTCCGACCATGGATGTTCTACCTCATCTCTCGAGTTATTGAGAAGAAAGAAACCTTTGACTGGGCCATGTTTATCAGTGAGTGTCTTCACCAACAGATTACAGAGTTCCTAAAGATGCACGAATTCCACATGGTGACCTTTCTAGTTTACTTGGTTGCATTTCAAGGCAGCTTTAAACTATTGAAAACCAATGGAGTTTTGGGCGTTCAACGAGTGCACGAATACCACCCCCAGTTGGAGTTTTCGAAAGCTGAACAGGACTTTAGAGTGGTGAATGATCACTTTCTTATGAGGACAGTCAGAGATTTAGATAACGAGATGCATGTTAGAATTTCCGTAGAGGCGCAATCAACAATGGAGAGTTCGACAAATTGGTTCATCCAATTCCCTACTTTCACATATATTCGGGTATATGGATATACAAGAGAGCCTTTGATGCTACCGAAGTACTCGTCGGACAAGGTTCTTTTCATGAGACAAGCTCACGAGGTTCACACTTTCCTTTGCAATGGACATAAGCTAGCTTTTACCTTTCCTTTTGAGTTGGGTATTTACAAGTGCAAAACAACTACCAATTGCAAGCTAATGGCGAACGAGTTAGAGAAACTCCAGCTCGAGTGTTTTCCTCAGAAGCATACCTATGGAGTTCATGAGACAAGCTCACGAGGTTCACACTTTACTTTGCAATGGACATAAGCTAGCTTTTACCTTTCCTTTTGAGTTGGGTATTTACAAGTGCAAAACAACTACCAATTGCAAGCTAATGGCGAACGAGTTAGAGAAACTCCAGCTCGAGTGTTTTCCTCAGAAGCATACCTATGATCCATTGGGTCATTATTTAGCAAGGTTGGAGCGAAATGTTTCACATTCGGCAGTGCTTGCGGACTTTTGGGTCAACTGTGAGGATGACTTTGAGGTGCATCAGCGTCATTATTGTAGGCTTACTATTCCATAGATTGCTGATTTCTTGTCAGAGGACGTGGAGGGTTTGTCTGATGATGATGGTGAGATACTTCTTCATTCATTCATTAAGGACCAAGTCGCTCGCTAGCCGCTTTGCCAACCTGATTGTTATGTCTCGGTGAACACTTCGTGAAGGACTTGTCCAGGTCAGTTATCAAAACGAGCATGTACTTCCTTGAGAGCAAGCAGAGGCAAAGGGTGATTCCAGTTGCAAAGCCGCCAATAGTGGTGGTTTCTTCCTTGCCTTCTACTTCTAGGGCGAAGCCTCGAGTCAAGGTTATCTTGAAGTCGCTTGAAGGGGTTAAGATTGGGTTGAATTCAAAAGGGAAGAACATCACCAAGAGGAAATAGGTTGAGAGAGAGCCAGTGATTCCAGTTGCAGAGCCAGTACTTCCAGTTCCAGTAGAGACAGTAGTTTCGTCAGAGCCTGCAGTTCCTACAGAACTGGTAAATCAGGTTGAGGCTGGTTCATCATCTCCGGGTCCACCACGATCGTCTCCTATAGACATTGATTTAGAGCCTGAATCTCTGGTATACGAGACCTTCATACTAGTGGGTCTGCCAGTGGCTAACATAGTTGAAGCAACTCCATCTCGAGAGGATAACATTGCTTATTCATCCTGGATCGAGAGGTCATTGGGAAGAGAGAGGTGTATGCCTTCATATGAGCTTGACTTATCTGAGTTCGGTGAACCTTATCAGAATAGGTTGAATAAGAGAGCCAAAAAGCAAGTTAACATTGAGAAGAGTCCTGAGGCTGAGATCATCATAGAGGTTGCTACACCTCCAGAAGGCAAGAACTTAGATGAAGTTGATGTTGGTGACTTTACATTCGTCAAAACTAATCTAGGTAAGATTACTTCACACACCGACGTGAGCCTATTCAGGGTCGTCGCGAGTAATCTGGAGGAATGCGTCATGAAGGACGGTGAGGGTAAGGCAACTCTCAAAGTTGAAATCAGGCAGCTCTGCATGTACATCTCGAGTTTGCTTCATGGAAACGAGGGGCAAGCATCTTTACTCCCGCAACTTCGAGAGACCGCTGCAAATCAGCAGAGGATTCGCTACTTGATCAATTGAGGAAAGCTACTGGATACTTGGATTGAGGACTTCATCATTGCTGGTCGACACCTCCTTACAGAGCTGTATCAGTTGAGGGTTGACGCACATAGTCTTCGCCAGAGGATTCAGGAGCTCGAGATCTTCATAGCCGAGCGTAAGCTGAATGATCTGATTCTGATATCATAGCTTGCAGGTGCCTATGACGCCATTGAAGTAGCAAAGGATAAAAGGAAGGTTTTCACTTGGAGAGAGTTGTATCTTTGCAGGGTGGAAACCTATGACAGAGTTTTTGCTAAGATGGGTGTGATTCAGGAGAAGGTTGTTACAGCTCTTTGATTTATTAACGAATACATCACCTAGATCCCATGTCATTATCGACATGAGGATGGTACATATGCCGAGTTAGAGGTAGTTCAGGCTGAGTTCAAAGAGCTGGTTCGTGGTAACCTAGGTGGAGACCCAGAGGCATCCAAATTGGAGGAGTTCTCAATGTTGACTATCAGTTTCAAAAAGGTGACCTCAGAGGTTAGAGTTAGTCAGAGGGAAATCCAAGATGGAGACACAGAGTTGGACAGACAGTTGATCAGTGTGGATAGCTTCAAAGTGCCAGATGATGATACCATTGACAAATTCTTGGAGGAGATGGTAAATGGAGAGGACTCAGAGTAGATGTCTAGTCAGATCCTATAGTTGTTTACGAGGATGAGTCACGAGCAACAGTTAACTCAGAGTCAGGTCTTGAGTTTTTCTTGTTAACATCAGGCACTCCTATCTCATTCTTGGAGATATCTTCGCAGGAGGATGGACTCTTAGTTAGTGTTAGTTAACTGATGGTAGTTATTAGTTAGCTTTTCTTTCAATAAGGACGTGCATGTTGCACATGTCCAGTTAGCATTGTTTGTATCGGTTAACTAATGGTAGCTTTCCAGTTAATTGTATAGTTTCTTTTATTAGGGTTTAGCAATAAGATCTTGCATGCATTGCAAGATTGTAGTTGACTCAAGGTGATTTTAGGGTTGCCTACACCTTGATGTCTATAAATAAGAGCATTCAACTCATTTGTAAATAAATTTTGCACGAGAGATTAATATATGTTGTGCCCACCTTGCCTGTAATATTGTCTTTTTGTATTTGTTAATGAGCATTTGTTTTGATAATGAATTGTTATGCCACTTGGGTTTCATGCAATTATTATGGTGAATGCTTGCCTTAGATATAGTGGCTAGTTCGATCGTAGATTGTACGCGTGTCTCGCCTATGCAATTTACTGTCCTAGTTGGCTATCTTTTGTGTTTTGTTATCAATAAGCCTATTCAAATTGAGCAAATAGTTGTGCCCACCTTGCCTTCATGTTGAGAGTTTGTACTTAAAGCTTATCGTGTGATGTGTGTGATAATAAGCTTATTGAGACAAGCAAATAGTTGTGCCCACCTTGCCTTCATGTTGTGAATCTGTACCCGACTTATCGTGTAAAAACATTCCTGCTCCTTTTCCTCATGCTCTATTTACTTGAGGAAATTGGATAGATTAAAGTATTTAGTTTTAGTTGTAGTTAAGATCTGCAAAACCAGAGAAAACCCTTAGCTGCAATGTCCTTGGTTTCCTTAACCTTGTGCCTCTCACAGCTGAGACAAAAAAGATAGGTTTAGATTACTTTACTTTTTAGAACGTATACCAGCAAAAGAGGGAGCTTCCTCTCCTAATTTGAAGAGCACTCATCACGTAGTGTGCATAGCTGTCCGTACGAACTTACACTCCAGAGGTGTTAGTTATTACGCCAACATGTTGAGATCATCAACATTCACCTGATACGAAGGCCTTCTTCTTGTCCTCCCCAAGGAGCTCTCAAGCCAAGACGTGATATCTCTACTAGTGTCCATGGGAGGAATAACTACAACATCGGCCTCTATCTCGTTGTCTTCCAAATCAATGTGAATTGGTGAAGACCTAGGAGATGGTAAAGGGTCTTGTATCAAAGGTACATCTTGTGTTTCCTCTTGAGTCATGGGCTCATGTTGAGGAACTTCTGTTTCAGCTGTAGGCTGCTCCTGTATGACAATACCCGTGTAGTCCAACCTCTTCTTTGCACTCTTTGTAAACCTACTATCCTTTGCAACCTCTTGAGACTGAACTTTTCCTTTCATCTTCGTTTGAGCTCTTGAAGAAGAGGGAAGAGATGAATGTTTCCTTGGCGGCTTTGCTACTGGAATGGACTCCTTCCTTTTGAGGACCAAGAAAGTCTTGCTGTACTCTACCACTTGTCGTGTCCTTTCTTCTACTGTAATGCATTCTCTGTTAGCCCAGTTAACTTGTGGAAGAGGTTGTTGTTCAATCTGATTTCTAGTATAGGCTGGGAGAATTACATCCTTGTCATCATCTGATAATATGGGTTGAGTGAAGATTGAAAAAGCAGAAAACCCTAATTTTCTCCAAAAAAAACAGAAAAAGCTGGCATCTGGGTATTGTTCATGAGCATATTCTGGATGAACCCAGTTGATCAAATGTTGAAAACCTTGACTTCTAACTAAAAAAGCAACCACTTGAAGTTTCTCTGAAAAAGCTGTGATATGGGTTTTGTCCAGAAGAAGGTTTGGTATAGGCCCAAAAGATTAGAAATGGAAGAATTTGAAGTTTTCTCTAACATGCAAAATAAAAAACAACTGCTGCAACCTTGAGAAAATCCTTCAAAAATTTGTCCAGAAGATAGAACAAATGTGAACCAGCTTTTGAAAATTGAAAGTAATATAGCCTTCTTCACAAATTTGATGTTCTAGATGAAGAAATATGAAAAAGCAAGCCTTCTTTGAGTTCTGATCTGAAAATTTTATGAAAAACAAGCAAGTTTAGGTTCTTGAATCCTGAAAAATATAGGTTTGAAGTTGCTGCTTTGTTTCTCCTTGAAGACATTTGCAAGAAAATATGAAAAATAAAACATAGAGATGTCCTTAAATAAGTTTTTGCCTTGAGAAACAATTCTCAAACCCTAATTCTGTGAAACCCTAAATTTAGTTCATGCAATGAACTTAGGTGTATTTTTTTTCTTTCACAATTTTTAAAATTTCCAAATTTTTTACTAAGGCATGAGAAGTTGGGCACCCTTTTTGAGGTGAGGCACCTAGTCTATCTAGATTTAACCAATTTTTCATCATTTTCAACTTCTCTTCAATTTTCCGCCCTAGTTTGATCTTGTCTCCCGACTTTCGGATTGATTCGGCAGACGAGCTGAACGTTTCATTGTGGAGCTTGATTGAATCTGACGACATTGTTCTGGAGACATTTGCTAACAAAAACTTCATTTGCCCCTTCAAATTGTCGGGTGCCTATCTCTACCAGGGACATCGATTTTCTCCAGTGTTAGCCATTTTAATGATCTTCAAACTTTGCTTGTCTTCTGACCTTCAGATGAATTCATGATTCCGAGCGTTGCATTGATCAAATTGACTGACTGATGGATTCACTGGATAGCTAAGAAGATTCTGGAAGGGGTCTTCTGAATACTTCATCTCAAGAAACTGACATTTGATGGCTATATACCCTACGTGCCCTTCTCCTTCAGGGGCGCCCATCTCCTCCAGAGATTGAGTTTTTCATTGTTGCTTTTGACGTTTGTCATTTCATTCACTTTTTCTCCTTTGTTCAGCCTGCGACATCTGATGATTGACTGCTTCGATGGACGTGCTGATGGTTGCGTTGGACAACTTGATCAAGTTTGACGAAGTCATGTTGGAGGCACCTTCAACAAATTCACTTTTTTGACACCTCAAAAGCTTGGGCGCCCTTCTCCTTCAGGGGCGCCCATGGTTGGCAGATTTAGCCATTTCTATGCACTTTTCAAACTTTACCTCGTTTGACGTGCCTTGCTTGTTGTTGACTGTCGGAACATAAAAATTTTCTAAGGCATGAAGGTTTGGGCGCCCAAACTTAGGAGGGGCGCCTGGATTCACCAGCCTTAGACAAATTTTTGCATGTTTGCATTTTTCAATCTTCCTTTCTCCATTCTTCGTTTTTCGTGCACGTTCCTTGTTGACAACTTCTGTTTGACGCTTGAACGTCTGATTCTGACACCTAGCCATTGACAAACCTCCATTGATGATCTTGGATCTTCGAAAAAGCTTATGAAAAAGCAGGATAGACCCAGTAGGCTAAAACTGATCTTTTTGTGATTTTGACTACACCAGCCTGATGTGGAAGTATTTTAAGCCAATCAAAATCAATCTTAACCCTAAAAGCCTAACTTTCTAATTTTAGAAAATTTTATAAGTATCCGTTTCTTGAGAAACCCACAAAAACCCATAAAAAGTTTCTATTTTAAGAAAACTGCTAAAAATAGAAATTTTCCTAAAATTTAGGGATGAAAAATTGAAATCTAGGTATTGTTGGTTTGATCGTTTTGAATTGACCCAGATTGTTGGATTTTGTAAATTTCAAGTTTTTAACCCCCATGCAAGACATGCAAACCCCAATTTTGACCTTTTTGACAGATTTGACAGTATTTTGACTCATTTCTTCAAAATTCCTAAGTGTAGCGAAAATTTTAATTTGGGGCACAACAGAGTTCAGAGACAAGTACGTAGTGATGATCGCCCTACTCGACTGTGTTACCGGTCAAGAAGAGACGAACAAGTTTCAGTCATGGATGTACTATGTCATCGCTCAAATTGTGAGCAACAGAGAACATTATGATTGGCCCGCCTTGATTATTGATACTCTCCACAAATAGATGACCAGTTTCTTAGAGGCTCACGAATTCCACATGTGCTCATACCTCGTATATCTGATAGCTTTCCAAGGCTAGTTTAGAGCATTGAACATTGTGGGAACTTTGGGTGTGCAAAAGGTTCATGAGCATTTCTCACAACTTGAGTTCACACAATCAAAAAGACATTTCAAGCAAGTAAATGATCAGTTCCTGATGCACATCGTGAGAGACCTCGATCATGAGTCGCATATATGCATCTCACGAGCAGCCAAAGAGGCAATGGTAGATTGGGTGGATTGGTTCATCCAGTTCCCCACTTTTATGTACATCCGCGTGTATGGGTACTCGGGTCATCCCGCCATGTTACCCCGCTATCCATCAGATAGGGTGGTCTTCATGGAGTTCTTACGACAGTTGCAGGAAGTACATTCTCTTCTGCGTATCAAACACAAGCCGACTGCAAACTTTCCTTTTCAAATGGGACTTTACAGGTGCAAATCAGCAGCTGATGCCAAGGTCATGAGCCATGAGATGACGAGACTTAACCTTAAGTATCTCATTGAAAGACGGTCATATGATCCTTGGGGTCACTATTCAGCACGCTTTGGTCAACACTCTTCACACAAGTCTTCCATGGAAGACTATTGGTTCAACTGTAGGGACAAGTTCGAAGTGAGAAGACGTAACTACAACGGGTTCACACTTCTGTAGATTGCTGACTTTTTGACAGAGGACGTGGAAGGGTTATCCGATGATGATGGGGAAGTCATTCTTCCCTCTTTCTTCGTAGATCAAGTTGACTTGCAACCACTTCGAGCTATGGATTGGTATGCCAAGGAAAGTATGTCTATTGAGGAAAGAACTAGCAGAGTTGTCAGAAACAACCAACTCTACTTGGACAGTAAAAGGACAAGGAAGGTAGTTGTTCCCCACACAGAGCTGCCACCGGTTAATACTTCACTACCTTCCATATCAAGAGCAAAGCCCAAACATAAGACATGAAGTAACCCTCCTAGAGGAGCCAGAATGTCAGGACATACAAGGGGAGAAATGCCAATTGCTGATATAAATCAGCAAGAGCAACATGTGGAGATAGCCTGATGCGAGTGTTCCAAGGTTTGCTTGCACTGCAACTAAGAGACCTAGCTTGTCTCTTCTAGGAACCTAGTCTCCTCTAGGTCTTGATTGGCTTAGATGATTAACTAAGTCCAATCCTAACTCTTCTCTAAGAGTTCTATCCTTTGTGCTTCACCTTGGAGGACTAACACCTTTTTGAATAGTTCAATTCTTCTTCCTCACTTAGAAAGCTCTAAGTGCTATCTTCTCACAAACTTCATTCTTCATTGCAGGGGTGTCCATCCTTATGAAAACATTCATAACCTTGCCAATTTGAACCATTTTAGAAGGTTCTTCAACCCTATCCTTACTGGGTTCTAGGATTCACCATTTGAGACCTTAAATAGGCCTATTTCTTGTATCCTTTACCAGTCCTATTTTGTCAATTCTTGCAAAACTTTCCCAAAGACCCTACAAATCTAAAGACAGATTTGAATACCCATTTGGAAGTTTTAAAAGGTTCAGTGGGGTTTAGGGCTTGACAACCTCCGTACATTGGTTCCCTACAACTTAGGACAATAGGACTAATAGGCCTAATTTCTAGGACTGACTGTAATCTTGCTTGTATCTTGCTCAAATCATAATCTAAATGATTGGTATGACCTCCATCCACCTAGTATGATGAGCTATGATGAAACCCTACTTGAACCTGTACCTGTTCCGTACAATATCTCTTTTCCCTTTAAGAAATCTTCAATGATTCATTCCTAGACCTCTAATCGGGCTCTATCTGCTCGCCTAAGGTCTAGTAGTAAAGAGAACTCTACCATCTTTCATGACTCCTAATCCTAAAACTATATACAACGACTCCCCTATCATTCCCACCTGTCCTTAGGTGTTTCCCAAGGCTAGATTTCATGGGGGAGCCATGAAAGCACCGACTGGTCAGGACAGGACCAGTAAGAACTTTAAAACAAAATATTCTACTCTAAACAACTTGCTTATCAAATGAAAAAGTCTAAGATAATCCTATAGAACACTAAACAAACACTAAACTCAGTCTCTCAATCCATTAAGTATGCATGTCACCACAAAAGCTCGGGTTCTTCTTGGAAAACAATATTGCAAAGCTCTCTATTCAACTTCAAAAACTATTACCAAAAATGCATAACTCCTATGAGATTCGAGTCTTGGGTCACATTAGATGCCATCTCCATGATTCTAGGGCCTGTTGGCCGATCTCCCACTTCCTATTCTTAAGGGGATCCAAAGGTAACCGAGTTGCATGCAACAATTGCAATAATTGCCAAGGTTGCCATGCTAACTTCTTTACAACATTTGGCATCTTTCTCTATGCCTTGATCCTATTTCTTAGGACCACCATTCTCTCTAGATTTCGAGGAACCAACTCATTTAATGGCCTTATGGCATCTTTACAACATCATTAAGTGTTTAGAACAACTTTAAGACTTTTAATCTCACCATAGACAATTAACATTAAGAAAACTTAAATTACTAACATTGGCTATTTGTGTGACCTTAGTCCTAATGACTGACTCACCTAGCCCACAAAAGCAATGACCTTCTAAGGTCTGAAAACAAACTAACATCCTGACTTGGCTAGAGTCAAGTACAAGCCAAAATAACAAATATGGAGGTTAGCCTAGGTGTGCTCCTGCACCATCCTCCCCAAAACAGAAAGTTCAATCCACCCTTGGAGATTGATGATGCTTGGATCAATTCCCATCTTCTTGAACTCTGATTCCTTTATCCATACTGCATCAGCATCGGTTTGACCTTGTTTCTTGATCAAGTGTTCCTTGTATGCTTTGGTTCTAGTTTGTTTGTAGACCCTTGTGTCCAATATGCTGTCAGCTCCTGTGACTGTAGCAGTAGGTAAATGTAGATCTTCCACATCTCTGATCACTTCATGAAGGTTTTGATCCATGTCTTGCTGTGGTCCTTTGTAATGGACTAAGTCTGCAATGTTGAAGATAGGGGACAGTCCACTGTCATCCGGTAGCTCAATTTTGAATGCATTATCACCATACTTAGCCAAGATAGGGCAGGGACCGATTCTCCTCATCTGCAACTTGTGAGGGACTCCCTTTTGAAGTCTTAATTTGTTAAGATGCACCATAACCAAGTCACCCACATTGAACTGTATTGTTCTTCTATGCTCATCCACCTTGGTTTTATGTTTTATGGTGTTCTCTGTCAAGGTCTTCCTCACTGTATCATGTATCTCCTGCATAGCATATGCAAAATCATCAGCATATCCACTTCCCTTCACTCCATCCTTCAAATCTCTCAACTCATACACTCCTCTAGGATGTAGCCCATAGACTGTTTCAAAGGGACTCTTCCCTGTGGATCTGTTTATAGTATCATTGTAGGCATATTCAGCTTGCCCAATCAACTGATCCCATTGTTGCCCATACTCCTTGGTCAAGCACCTCAGTAGATTTCCAAGGCTTCTATTAGCAACCTCGGTTTGACCATCAGTTTGGGGATGGTAGGCTGATCCAAAGGACAAGTTAGTGCCTAACCTTTGCCAAAGAGTCTTCCAAAAATGACTCATGAATTTAGTGTCTCTGTCTGATACAATGCTGATAGGTAACCCATGGATTCTTGCTATCTCTTTGAAGAAGAGAGAGGCTATTTGACTAGCATCATGGGTGGTCTTACATGGTATAAAGTGAGCCATCTTGTTGAACCTATCCACCACCACCTAAACACTATCCATGCCTTGCCTTGTCTTGGGTAACCCAACTACAAAATCCATACTCAAACATTCCCGTAGCCTAGTAGGAATAGGTAGTGGTTGATAAAGGCCTGCATTTGAAGAAGTGCCCTTGGCCTTTTGACATACTACACAACTTTCCACATACCTCCTAACATCAAGATTCATCTTAGGCCAATAATAGAACCTTTGAACAAGTTCTTGAGTCTTAGTGATCCCAAAGTGACCACTCAAAGCACCATTATGCTTTTCTTGTATCAAGTTCTCTCTAATGGAGCCTCTAGGAACACATAATTGATTCCCCTTAAACAATAGATCACTTTGCAAAGTATACTCAGCATATTTACTATGAAAATGATTCTTGTATTCAGCACATACCTTATAAACATCTGCAAAATCTTCATCATCAGCATATAGATCCTTGAAGTGATCTATTCCCATGCTCTTCAACTGAATTTCCTGAATTGTGAGAGCTCTTCTAGACAATGCATCTGCTACTTTATTGAGGACACCTTTCTTGTGCTTGATATTGAAGGTGTAAGCTTGTAGATACTCAACCCACTTCATGTGCTTGTGGCTCAATTTTGTTGTGAATTCAGGAAACTAAGTGCTTGATTGTCTGAATACACAATGAATTCCTTGGGAAGCAAGCAGTGCCTCCACTTCCTTAGAGCTTGGACCAATGCATACATCTCAAGGTCATAAAAAGAGTACTTCTTTTTGGCTTCACTTAACTTTTCAGAATGAAAAGCCACCGGTCTACCCTCTTGGCTTAGAACAGCCCCAATTGCCACATTGCTAGCATCACACTCAATGGTGAAAAGCTTCTCAAAGCTTGGTAGCACCAAAACAGGTCGGGTAGATATCCTTTTCTTCAACAACTCAAAGCTCTTGTTAGCATGCTCATTCCATACAAATTTGGTCTTCATGCCTCCCTTAATAGTATCCAACATAGGAGCACAAATTGCACTAAAATGCCTTATAAATTTCCTATAATATTGTGCAAGGCCATGAAAACTCCTTACCTCTGTTGCTGTCCTTGGGGTAGGCCAATTCATGATAGCCTCTACTTTGTTTTGGTCCATTTTCAGATTGCCATGTGATAGGACAAATCCAAGATACACTAGCTCTGTTTTGATGAACTCACACTTCTCCAAGTTGATCATCAACTTCTCCTCATGTAGCTTCTTGAAAACAATCTCAAGATGTTCTAGGTGCTCACTCCTTGTCTTGCTAGAAATCAGTATATCATCTAGATATACCACTACAAATTTGCCTATGTAGTCTTTGAGAACTTCATTCATGAGCCTCATGAATGTGGAGGGGGCATTAGACAATCCAAAGGGCATGACAAGCCACTCATATAGACCCTCATTAGTTTTGAAGGCTGTTTTCCACTCATCTCCTTCATGTATTCTTATTTGGTGATAGCCACTCTTCAAGTCTATCTTGCTATAGTACTTAGCTTCACCTAGGCATTCCACTAAGTCTTCAATTCTAGGGATAGGGAACCTATACCTTATAGTTATCCTATTAATAGCCCTTGAATCAGTACAAAGCCTCCAAGTTCCTCCTTTCTTAGGTGCAAGGACAGTGGGTATGACACATGGACTAATACTCTTTCTAATGAAATCTTGGTTTAGGAGTTCTTGTACTTGCCTAGCAATTTCCTCATTTTGTTGAGGGGTCATTTTGTAAGCTGCTTTATTGGGAAGGGTAGCTCCTGGGATAAGGTCTATCCTATGACTTATGGCTCTTTTAGGGGGTAAGGTTGATGGTTGTCCATCACTCACTATACCTTGGTAAGTCTGCAGCATACTTTGAATCTCCTTTGGTAACTCTGCCTTCTTGGTCACCTTACCTTCATCTCCCTCTCTTGGTCTTAGCACCAATGCATAACCAACTCCTTCATTCTCTTCCATGGCTTGTAAGAACTCTTTTTCACCCACCATAAGAACATTTGGACCTGCTGTCTTCACCTCAACATCTTCCAACAGTGACTGTATTTTGAAGGTCACATTGTCTTTCTTGAAAGAATAAGAATTCTTTCCTCCATCATGTATGGCTTGGCGGTCAAATTGCCATGGTCTACCTAGGAGCAAATGACATGCATCCATAGGAAGCACATCACACAAAACTTTGTCTTTATACCTATCAATTGAGAACTCCACCCATGCTTGTTCATTCACTAACACATGTTGGCCTTTATTGAGCCAAGTGACCTTATAAGGATTGGTGTGGGGTATCCTTGTCAACTTTAGTTTGTTGATTGCTTCCTCTGACACAATGTTATCAGTAGAACCCGAGTCAATGATGACTCTACATACTTTTCCCATCATCTTGCACTTTATCCTAAATAAAGACCTCCTTTGGCTTGGCTCCTCTTTGACCGGCTCCTTGATCAAAGTTCTCCTCATCATGAGGTTCTCACCTTCCTCAGAATTTAATGGAACCTCAGAATGCTTCTCTGCTGCATTTGATTCCTCATGAACTAGGTTAGTTCTCTTGTCACCTCCATGCGAAGAACTACCTTTCTCTGGGCATCTATAGGCAAGGTGCCCCATTTGATTGCAATGATAAAATTTCATATTGACAAAGTAGTTGCCTCTTCCTCCTTGTCCACCATTTCTTCCTCTAGAGCTAGAGTTAGAACTCCTTCCTCTACCACCTCTACTTCAGCTTCCTTCTTGCTGCTCACTGAATTTTGTGTCTCCTTGAGTTTTTGATTCAAAACTTCTCCCACCATAGCCACCTCTTTGTCCTCTACTATCCTTGCTTTTACCTTTACCTTTAGAGGTTTGGTCTTGCTTTCTCTTGCTTTTCTCTTCTATCTTCAAGGCCATTTGATAGCATTGGCGAATGGTTTTGAAGTTCACTAGACTCATTTCCTCTTGAATAGACCATTTGAGGCCATTCAAGTACCTTGCAAGCTTAATGCTTTCATCTTCTACTACTTTTGATCTCAAACATAGCTTTTGAAACTCCTCGGTGTAGGCTTGGACATCTAGATCTTTTTGTCTTAGATTGTGTCTCCTTTTATGCAACTGGACCTCATAGTCATCAGGTAGGTAGGTCTGCTTCACTTTGTTTACCATGCCCTTCCAAGTAACTATAGGACCTTTTCCATCCTTTTCTCTCTCGTTTTGCACAAACTTCCACCAAGTAAGAGCTGAACCTCTTAGTCTAGACTTGGCCACCATAACTTTTTGTGCCTCTGAGATACCATCACATTCAAAATGGTTCTCAATGCTGTCTATCCAATCCACGACTGAATCTGGATCCATTTGTCCACTAAATATTGGCACACCTTCCAAAGCTTTGCCACTCAATGCCTTTAGTGCCTTTAAGAATGGCTCCTCAGGAAGAACAGGGTCAGGTGTTGGTGCTTTTTCTTCCAACTCTAATTCCTTTTCCCTTGCTTCTTCCTCTTTCTTTTGATCAATTTGAACTAATAGGCCTAATTTCTAGGACTGACTGTAATCTTGCTTGTATCTTGCTCAAATCATAATCTAAACGATTGGTATGACCTCCATCCACCTAGTATAATGAGCTACGATGAAACCCTACTTGAACCTGTACTTGTTCCGTACAATATCTCTTTTCCCTGCAAGAAATCTTCAATGATTCATTCCTAGACCTCTAACCGGGCTCTGTCTGCTCGCCTAAGGTCTAGTAGTAAAGAGAACTCTCCCATCTTTCATGACTCCTAATCCTAAACCTATATACAACAATGATTCCCCTATCATTCCCACCTGTCCTTAGGTGTTTCCCAAGGCTAGATTTCATGGGGGAGCCATGAAAGCACCGACTGGTCAGGACAGGACCAGTAAGAACTTTAAAACAAAATAATTTAACTACACAAAATATTCTACTCTAAACAACTTGCATAGCAAGTCCATGTAGGAAAGAATGTTGACAATGAGATTGTCATTGAGACCGTTGCACCACCTGAAGATAGAAATGCAAATGAGGTAGAGGTTGATGACTTCACCTTGATGAAGGTCAACCTTGGTCAGAGCACGCGTCAGGTTGAGGTGGAT
The DNA here is from genome assembly GCA_007115665.2 of Sequoiadendron giganteum. Lineage (NCBI taxonomy): Eukaryota > Viridiplantae > Streptophyta > Pinopsida > Cupressales > Cupressaceae > Sequoiadendron > Sequoiadendron giganteum. Next base: position 715,833,474 of record CM021103.1, read on the forward strand.
CTCTTTGAGGTTGCATCAGCGAGCATCAAAGAAAGAGTGGTGAAGGATGGTGAAGACAAAGCAGCCCTAAAGGCTGAAAACCAGCAGTTGTGACTGTATATCTCCAACTTGATGCATGGTACATCAAACGTCAATGCCTTGCTTCCATAGATGCTGGAGCTCCCCGCAGAACAAAATCAGCTAAGTTAGCTAATCCTATATGGAAAGCACTTGAGAGATCAAGTGGAAGAGTTCGTCATCAAGGGCTAGTATATACTTGCAGAGTTGTACCAGCTGAGGTATAGAGCCCATGACCTTCGCGCGAAGATCCAGGAATTAGAGCAAGACATAGCAGAAAGCAGGCCTAAAGATGAGATCACTATCTCAGACTCACAGATGGCATACAAATCAGTTACTACAAAGGAGAACAAGCAACATCTTTACACTTGGAAAGAACAACTTGCATATAAAATGAAAGCTTATGATACAAACTCTATGGAATTGATTGAGTACAGACAAATTGAGGCAAGTGTTATCAAGTTCATAAGAACGTTGGTAACATCTATCCCTTGCCTATACTAGCATGAAGGAGGTGTATATGTTGAGCTAGCTGAGGTATAAACATAGCTTTAGGATCTCATCCATAGCAGTTTTTGCGGTAATCCTGCTGGTTGCAAGTTAAGCCAGATTGCAGCCATGTTGACAAGGCTTGATGACGTAGCTGCAAAGAATATTGAATATCAGGAACAAACTGCGAGTGGCGAGGAGATGTCACGAAGACACATCATCATCTTGCAAAGTATTAGTTGTCCAGATGTAGAGGCAGTCAACGATTAGTTAGAGGAAATAATGACTTGAGTTGATGAGGTGTAAACACTCAGTTGGGATGTCCTACCCCTCTAAGATAGCATTTATGACATAGGAGTTAACTTGATGCCTCTTTCCAAGTTAACTCACTGTCCCAAAAATTGTGCATGTCTATTTTGGAGACACCTTTGTATATTGGAGTCATGTTTTAGTTTAGAATTAGTTAACTGAAGTAGACTTTCCAGTTAACTGTTAGGTTACCTAATTTTAGACATAGGAATGAATCTTGCAGATTGGCAAGAACTAAGTGTAAACTCAAGGAGATTTTAGGGTTCCCTACTCCTTTGAGCTTCTATAAATAAGAGCAACCTTGCTCATTATTGTTTTAACTTTTATTACTACACAAAATTGCTGTGCCGTTGTGCCATCAAGCTTGCAAGTAAATATCTGTTCACTCTTGGATGAGAGTTATTTGGTTTGATCACAGTGTATGATTTCGTACCTTTGTTGTCCCAAATATTTGTAAATTGTTGAGCGAGTTTGAAGAAATAAATCAAAGAGAAAAGTGTCGATTGATCCAAAGTTTCAAGATCTATCTATGTTTGTTTTTATAATCTATTGTTTCAATCTACACCTTGGATAGGCGTCGTCGCCTCCTTGGGAATTTGGAGATTAATGATTATTGTTTGATGTTGTTTTATGATCTATATTTTAGCCTACACCTCGGATAGGTGTCGTCACCTCCTCGGGAATCTTGATATCTAGTTCATTGTTTTGTGTCGTTTCTAGTAATCTACATCTCAACCTACACCTCGGATAGGTGTCGTCACCTCCTTGGGAATCTTGAGATTTAGCTTACCGTATGAGTGTTTGCTTGCATAAGACTTTATTCCAACATAGATCTGAAAGTTTAGAGCTTTCAAATGCATTTTGAGAAGACGATTGGCCCAAGTGATCCAACCATTCCCCAAATATTGCTCCTACACCCTCTCGCTCTGTTTTTCTTGAGGAGGTAGGATAGTTTAGCCTAGTTGTAGTTAAGATCTGCCGAAACCAGAGAAAACCTTAGCTGCAACACATTGAGTTTTATCACCCTTGTGCCCTGCCGTTGTGTAAAAAGATAGGAAACTTAGATCACTCTACTTTTTACGCAATAACAAAAAAAGAGGGAGCTTCCCCTCCTAATTTGAAGAGCAATTAATTTTGTGCATAGTTGTTTGTTGCCAATACACACTCCAAAGGTGCGAATTGTAACTTCAACACTCCCTCAGCATCTTGTGCACTCAGCTGCACCACCTCCACCAACTCCTTCATGCCCTTCAAAGGACATAACACTTTTGTTGCGACATCCTTCTTTTTTGCAACAAAATTTACATGTGAGGAATTGCAGGAACTAAACATCTCCTTACTAATCCTCATCTTCTCTTCAAGTAGCATATGGTCTTCTACTTCTTTCTTGTCAAACATGGGACCTTCATGACTCATCTTTTTAGTTGCTATATCTGCATTTGCCACATATTTGTAATCTCTACCTTTTGTGACTCTCCAAAGAGTTCTCCTTGTGCAATAACATGCAATTTTTTCACCTCCACCTCCATGTCTTCTACCACCCTTTTATTTTCCTCTCTTCTCTTCCTAATGCAACTCTCTTACTGTTAAGAACATTGATCTCTGCTCTCAATATTTCAAACATCCCTAGAGCCCTCTCCACATGAGGTTTTTGTCCTTGCTCCATAAATACAAATCTCATAGGCCTTCTCAAGTCCATGCCAATCCTTCTTGAAGACATCTTCCATACACACTCACACACCCACAATTTTACAAATTAGTTTTCCCTCAAACAATTTGCACATGCCCTTTACCCAACCTTTTCATTGAAAGATGTAGACTTTCAAAACCTTCTCAACCCAATTTTCACTCAATGGAGGATGTTGCTACGTCTTCTAGCCAACAATCTTTTGTTGGAGGATAGTGAAACACATTCCACACAAGAGACACCCACTTTGACACCATTTTCTCACAATCCTTTTGGAACTATAGGACTCTCTCACAACTGCAATAACTCTGCTAAAATATCACACACACATCCCAACAAGAAAGCCTTGCTTTGATACCATTTGATGCAGTCTAGGCAAGGGGTTCCAATGAAAGCCAACTTGACCTAGCAGACATTCACAACAACAATAGCTCACACTCCAAGCAAAAGCAAAAACAATGCTATTTCATTACATTAATAGAAATTCTGTGCTTCCAGACTTATAGACAGGCTGAAAAGAGCCTAAAACTAACTACATACACACATAAATTGGCAAATGGCCTACATAATGCTTAGGATGAATAAAATCTCCTCTATCTAAGTTGTCACCTGTTTATTCAGCTTTCCCCAGTTCTCTCCCTTTTCTAAGCAAATGATGTGAGAGTACCTTTAGGAGCCTACTCCTTTTGCCCCTCTTTCGTTGCCCCTATCTCTTGTTCTTTGTTCCTCTTTTTTGTCCACTGCTTTCTATAGGAAATTCAATGGGTTTTGTTTCTCAAGTCACGACAGAAATTCCAACCATTACTCTTTCCTTCTTGATTGATGATTGAAAATATTAATGATATTCATGATTCTGTATTTACAAATGGAGAGAAGATCTCCTTATAAATAAAGAAAAATACAAGACGATGTTTTTAAAAGAAATAATCATTAACTGACAAAAACTAAAGCTAAAAAACAAGAAGATGCTAAACGTGTAGAAGTTACTAGAAAACACACTAAGATAACTAAAAACTAAATAAAGCTGAATAAAAACAAAGATGACCATTAATATAATAATATTACATTTAATATTTTAATACCCTCCCTTAATGGTCATCGTACAAACAAAAACTAAGTCTACCCATATTGTGTTGGTCATCAAAATGCATAGTATGCAGACTCCTTTTGCTTAGTCTGCTCCGCCACGTGAGCACTTTGCTGAGATGCTTCTTGGTTGGACTTCTCATCAGCCAACCGCTTTTTGCAATACCTTTGTATATGACCAATCTTCCCACAGTAATGGCAAGTAATAGACTTCTTGGAGCCCTCCTTTGAATCGCCTCATCCTTTTTGTTGAGTGGACTTGCCTTTGCCAACGTCTTTGGCAGTAAAATCTTGTTCAACACTAGGAGACTCACTGCTGCTCCCAAATTGCTTCCTCCACCTATCTTGCTGAAATAGCTTGTTGCACAACTCATCAAACTTTAAGTCAACATTGGTGGATGTAATGTTGAGCGTTTTGATGAAGTGCTCGTAGGAACATGGCAAACTCTTCAAAGTGATCACCACCATATCCTCCTCTTCCATCTTACGACCAATGGCCTCCAATTGATCGCAAATATTTTTGATTTTCATCAAGTGCTCTTGCAAATACACTTGGTCATCCATCATAATAGAGAAAAGCATATTCTTTAGAAAGAAATCCCTTCCCTTGTCTGAGGTCTCATGAAGATCTTTCAAATGCTTCTAGGTCTTTGCAACATATTTACTAGATGGTATTTCTGGTAACATCTCATCGGCAACAGATAATTTAAGAAGCATAATTGCCTCCCTATTATCTCCATCATACTTGTCCCGATCCTTCCCAGCAGAAGTGGGATGAGTTTCTGTACCTAGGACAAGCACATCTAGACACCGGTGCTCAAAGATGGTAAGAATCCTCTGCTTCCACGTGTTGTAATTCTTTCCATTGAACCTTTACGTACTTTCCAACATAACATTGGACAAAGACGCCATCCCTTTCCATTTTCCAAAGCAAAAAAAATGAGGTAACACTGTGATCAGCTGGCACAACACCCGATTTTTCAAAAATCCTCTGAAAAAGAGGCTCAAAAATTGTAAGATTTTCTTAGAAAAACCCTCGAAAACTCTGAAAGTAAGATTTTTTTTAGAAAAAAATCCTTGAAAAACTTTCTGAAAGACAACAAAATTTTTATAGAATTTTTTTCAAAAACTCTATGTTTGAAAACTCTATACAAAATTTTTATTTGCCCAAAATTTATGTCAAAATTGGCTCAAAATAATATATATATTTTTCCTTCAAATTGCCATGAAAACTCAGAAAATTACTGTAAACCCTCGAACAACAAAAATCATGAGCAAAAAGAAACCCTAGCTGGTTCATCGTATTGCAAATCTATCACAAACCACCTCAAAATCCAATCGATCACACAACAAGAGCAAAAAGAATAGAGGAAATGCATCTAAAAAAGTCAAACCCAGAAATGCACAACCTGGTAACAATAATGTAGAGACCCGCGTCCATAAACAACAAAAATCTGCTTCTTGAAGAGAGAAAAACGCGACCAAATGCAGCCCTGGAAACCCTCGCGTCGCACAATGCAAACCCGAAAAAATAAAAAATCGTGTTTTGAAGAAAGAGTGATTTTAGCAGCCAAAAAACTTCAGAAATTGCCCTAGAAAATGGACGAAACTCTTGTAGAAAGATGCGACCAGAAGGGCAGAGTAAATCGCGCAAACAAAAAAACACGTCCAGATCTGCAAATCGTCCGCCCCCAAAAAAAAAACATGAAATTTTGTCAATAAAAATCTGCGATTTTTATTATTGTAGACATCCATGATTTTTTGCTCTTCAAACCCTCGATTTTCAAACCAGAAGAGGGTCGAAAAAATTCTTCATAAAAGAGAAACTTCACCAAAGATGCCGCGATTTTCTTCACAAATCCGCCTCAATTTTTTTTGAAAATTTTCCTTCAGATCTCCCATGAAAATCTTTAGAAAAACTTATTCAAAAAAATTGCCTCTAGAAAAATCCTTGATTTTAAACAAACCGGCTTCACAAAAAAAAAGAATTATTTAATCAGGTTCGAGCCTAAGCTCTAATACCATGAAAATATTAATGATATTCATGATTCTGTATTTACAAATGGAAAGAAGATCTACTTATAAAGAAAAATACAAGACGATGTTTCTAAAAGAAACAATCGTTAACCGATGTAAACTAAAGCTAAAAAACAGGAAGATGCTAAAACGTGCAGAAGTTACTGAAAAACACACTAAGATAACTAAAGACTAACTAAAGCTGAATAAAAGAAAAGATGACCATTAATATTATATTTAATATTTTAATAATGATGCCTTTGATATGCCTTGGGTAATGGTTCTTTGATGGTTAGAAACTTGTTGGCTAATGAATTTGTCTTCTTAAAAACTAACTTAATATGACTCTCTCTATATTGCCCGGGATGAAGACAAACTATTAGTGAAAAGCTGGAGAGATCATCATTTCATTGGTGATCTTTCTCCTAATTTTAACGAGGTACAACTCCCTCTTGGATTTTCAATAAAATCTTGAAACTTAGAATTCAAAACTATGTACGCTTTTTACTAGAAAGCAAGAAAGGCATAACTAACATTGGTTCATAACTATGATACCAATGCGATAGGACTTGAAACAAATTTTGCTAACACTTTAATTCACAGATTAAAGCATCAACAACAGATAAATGATTGTAAGATAGAGCCTCACTCAGTTCTAGCAGATAACAACATTAATAAGCATTCAATTCACAAAGGAAAGAACACACATTTATATAAGTTCAAAGACTTTAAATAGAAACATCAATATTATATCCAAATCTCCAATGTTTACAAGCAGTGAAGAATTTCTAAGAAACCAGTGAGTGCAATGATTTTTATTATTTTCCCTTACATCATTGCGTAATTAGAATTCTCGGTTCAAACTTGTCCAATGTCTTCTAAATGCATATTTATAAATCCTCATTCTTGAATCTTTTCAGTTACCATAATTGCCCTTATCCCAAGTGGGAGTTACATAAATTATTACTTAATTCTATCTTAGTCGAGCCTTGCAAGCATTTATGACTCTTTTTAGAAGTATTGTAATTACAGTCCGCATATCAATTTGATTTTGATGGGTTAATGTATCACCGCTCCTTATATTCAAGCCTCGTGGCTTTTTGTACATGTGAACAACCTGCAACCCCTAACCTCCGCATTTAATTACATATTCACTTGGGATTATGTGCGTGCGAGCAGAGTTAATTAAAAGAATTCCCATCAACACCAAAGCACATCCAACTAGAAATCTAGCTAATTGATCACATCATCCGTTGTGCTTATTTAATTCAAGGCAGTTGGTGGCATCCTTGTTCATTAGTTGCAATTGAGAAAATCTCCCCTAGTTTATCTTGCAAATATGACAGCCCTTCCCTTTCTCTATAAATTCAAAGGAATTGCCTTCATTCTTCAGAATTCCACTTCATTTTCAAAATGTCGAGCACTTTTTGCGATGCAATTTCCAAGAGTGATTTTTGGTAATTAAGGGTGTAGAATGCAGTTCCGTTAAGTGATTGGTAGCGGACCAGCTTAAGGAAGTGTTCCTTGTAAGGAGCGATGTGGAGGAAGGAGTCATAAGGAAGATCATTGGAGAGAACTTCCTCACTTAGGTCCATGTACATAACTCTGCACTTTTGGAGCGTTTCATGTATAACATTATCTGAGCTTTTGATAAGCTGGGATGGGGTGTTAGAGCTGCAAAGAGGTTGGTAAGACCAACTTACCTAGCCAATGTGGAATCCGCCCTGGGATGCCTTAGTGAGTACCCACGAGAAGTCCTGGTGGGGGATGCTATCTATATTGCTACCGCTCTCCGGAATGAGCAAGCCAAACAAGCTGTTTCTCTCCTTCGTGTTGGATTGAAGAGAAATGTGATAGAGACTTTCACCCACTATGTTGAATTTAATGAAAACCTGTTTTCACTTGCGCAGATAAAGAGACTTCAAGAAGTTGTTGAGGGCATCTGCATCTTGATGTTCACTTAGTGCTTAAAAGATTGTACTAAAAATGTCCTTTTTTGATATAATATAATATATATCCGTTTCTATGTTTTATTTGTTCTACGCAATGTGATGAACTTGGTATTTTTGATTTTACTTCATCATTTTCCATTTCTGTAATGTGGTAAACTTTGGTAATTTCTAGTTCTGTTTAATGCTTATGTACGGTTTTCACTTTTAGCTCTATTGTCCTTCGCTTAATAGAACTTTGACTAGAGGATGACAACTTTGAGAGTGATGTAAATGAACTAATGTTGGGTCTCGATGAAGTTTTGAGAACCTCGTCGGAATTTGACATGGTTCTGAAAACCTCTTTATTTACCTCTTCATAGTCTTTCTTTAAGGTGTAAACCAAAACACTTGAGCGTTCTCTGAAAAGGGACTTCAAAGCTAAAACAAGAAACCCTTGCCGTTGGAGATTATATAGGTTTTTGAAACCCTGTCGGATTTCGACAATGGTTTCAAAACCTTATAAAATTTCCGAAGTAGTGTTAGCTTTGCGTATCACTTTAACTTTTTCATCTTCCAATCAACGCTCGCCAAGGTTGTGAAAACTGTTTTAGGCTTCGAAGCTGTTTTCAAAACTTAACTAAGAGCCGATTCAATGACAAGTTTTAGGTCTAACTTTGGAAAGTTTGTGTAAGAATGAGGTTGTGACAATCATCGCAATGTCCGACATAGTTTCAAAACCACGGGAAGAGGTGATAACTTTAACTTAGGCAAAACTTTATGGGTGGATGCGGTTTTGGGTGGATGCGATTTTGGGTGAATGACAAAAACCACGGTAACAAAACTCAAATGGTTGTTAGAAGACAACAACAACGGAAAGCTTGCTCAAGTGAATATGAACAATCACCATGCCTTGGAAGATGGAATAGTCACAATCAAAAAGAAGAAAAGCCGCCAAGAGGAAATAGTGTAAGCCCAAGCATCGTCCAAAACATAATACAAAACAAGCACTCCAAAAATAAAGACAAATTACTGCCAAAAGGGAGTAAGATTGCCATATCACACTTCCATACCTTAAAAGTTTTTCTTTTGTGCATGCCAAGTGTTAAAAAATTGCCAATAGGAAAACATAGAAGCTAGAAATTCACGTGACTTACAATGAGATGTTGAAGACAAAAAATAAGTTGAACCAGACAAAAATAAAGTCAAGTGTCCTATGCCTTTGATCTACATCAAGTAATGGTTCTCTAATAGCTAGGAACTCAAATGACTACTAGAAGATAAAACTACTAGTGGAAAGCTTGCCCATGTGAATTTGAGTGGTAACCTTGAGGTGGAAGATGAACGGTTGTGACTTAAAACCACCTTTACTCACTTTTCACTTAGTTTGAAGATCATTAAAATGGCTAACACTGGAGAAAATGGGCGCCCCTGGTAGAGATAGGCACCCGACAATTTGAAGGGGCAAATGAAGTTTTTGTTAGCAGATGTCTCTAGAACAATGCTATCAGATTCGATCAGGCTCTGTGATGAAACGTTTAGCTCGTCCGCCGGATCAATTCGGAAGCTGGGAGACAGGATCAAACTAGGGCGGAAAATTGAAGAGAAGTTGAAAATGATGAAAAATTGGTTAAGTCTAGAGAGACTGGGTGCCTCACCTCAAAAAGGGCGCCCAACTTCTCATGCCTTAGTAAAATTTTCGGATTTAAAAATTGTGAAAGAAGGAAAATACACCTAAGTTCATTGCATGGACTAAATTTAGGGTTTCACATAATTAGGGTTTGAGAGTTGTTTTTCAAGGCAAAAACTTATTTAAGAACATCTCTATGTTTTATTTTTCATATGTTCTTGTAGGTGTCTTCAAGGAGAAACAATGCAGCAACTTCAAACCTATATTTTTTAAGATTCAAGAACCTAAACTTGCTGGTTTTTCATAAAATTTTCAGATCAGAACTCAAAGAAGGCTTGCTTTTTCCTATTTCTTCATCTAGAACATCAATTTTCAAAAGCTAGTTCACATTTGTTCTATCTTCGGGACAAATTTTTTGAAGGATTTTCTCAAGGTTGCAGCAGTTGCTTTTTATTTTGCATGTTAGAGAAAATTTCAAATTCTTCCATTTCTAATCTTCTGGGCCTATACCAAACCTTCTTCTGAACAAAACCCATATCACAGGTTTTGCAGAGAAACTTCAAGTGGTTGCTTTTCTAGTTAGAAGTAAGGGTTTTCAACATTTGATCAACTGGGTTCATCCAGAATATGCTCATGAACAATACCCAGATGCCAGCTTTTTCTGCTTTTTTTGGAGAAAATTAGGGTTTGCTGCTTTTTCAGTCTTCATTGCAAATTTTAAAAAACGGACAATTTGGGTTGGCTTGTAACAAAATTTTAATCAAAACCCATATCTCAGAAAAATTTCCAAAATTTCATCCGTTTGACGAAGAAAAATCAATAAAGCTAAAATTAGAAAGTTTGCCAAAACTTGTCAGAACCTAGTTGTGTTTACAGTCAATCTTCAAGTTTTGCAGAATGGAGTACATTCCTACAGAGTTTAAGACCAAATCAACACTGTACCATGATTTCATAGAAACAACCGAGATTGACTTACACCATATCAAGCCAGTATTTAATCTACGTCCTTTGGAAGATGCAGGCAACGCCACCATCAGGCATCTTGGCCATTCAGGTCTTCTCGCAGCAGCACCCATACCTTTCTCAGTACAGAGCTTAGAATTCATAATTGCTTGTATCAAGCATTATAATCCTGCCACAAGGGAAATCCAGTTAGCAGATGGAAGAATCATATGCAACTTAAAGCCAAACATGATCGAGAAATGCTTCTCAATTCCACCATGGCTTGGAAGTGTTACCACAACTTAGAAGAATGGGAAAGGATATGGGAGGAGCACCAAGAAAAGTATAGCAAAAAGATTGCACACAAGTGGTTGAAAGAAAAACACAGTACATTGCCAAAGAACATCGGGAGAGGAGAGTTCAAAGATGAATTTGCTATAATAAGCACCTTACTCAACCGAATTACTGGTCAAGCAGATGCAATGAAGTTTCAGCCTTGGATGTTCTACGTGATACCTCATTTCATGAAGAAGACAAAGTTCTATGATTGGCCTACATTCATCAGCGATTGCCTTCATCATCAAATAACTGAATATTTCAATAGACATGCATTCCACATGATCTCCTACCTAGTCTACTTGGTTGCCTTTCAGGGTAAATTCAGAGGGTTGAACACCGAGGGTTCTTTAATTGTTCAACATGTCTACAATTACTACACTCAGTTGGAGTTCACCGTTGCATCACATCATTATAAAAGAGTGAATGAAGCATTCTTAATCTATACAGTGCGTGACCTGGACAACGAACTGCATGTTCTCATTTCATCTATTGCCAGGGCAGCAACGTCAGAATGGGTGGATTGGTTTATTCAGTTTGCTACTTTCACTTACTTAAGGGTTTATGGCTATTCAGGTGCTCCTCTTATGTTGCCGAGGTATCCGTCAGATTAAGTCGTGTATCAGATGTTCACACTCGCCTACGCAACAAAAAGAAACCAGCATTTAACTTCCCTTTTGCTTTAGGTATTTACAGGTGCAGATCATTTGTAGATGCTAAAATAATGGGTAATGAGTTAGATAAACTTGGTTGTAAGCCTTTCAGCGAGAGACGATCTTATGATCCCCATGGTGTCTATGCAGCTTGACTTGGTCAAAAGTATGCTCATGTGCCCGCACTTGAAGACTTTTGGGCTAATTGCAGAGATGAGTATGAGGTGCGAAGGTGAAGCAATAGTAGACTCACCCTTCATCAAATGAAAGATTGTTTATCCAAAGACATTAAAGGGTTATCAGATGATGACGGGGATGTAATTCTCCCAGCGTATACTAGAAATAAGATTGAGCAACAACCTCTTCAACAAGTTAACTGGGCTAACAGAGAATGCATTACAGTAGAAGAAAGGACTCGTCAGGTTGTAGATTACAGCAAGACCTTCTTGACACTCAAAAGAATGAAGTCAAATCCAGTAGCAGAGCCGCCAAGGGTTCATCCATTGCCTCCTTCTAAAGCTCAATCAAAGACAAAAGGAAAAAGTAAAGAAGTTGTGAAGGGAAGTAGGTCTACAAAGAATGCAAAGAAGAGGTTGGATTTCACAATTTTTTTTTATGTAGGAGCAGCCTACAGTTGAAACAGAAGTTCCATCACATGAGCTCATGCCACAAGAAGAAACAACAAATGTGCCTTTGATACAAGACCCTTTACCATCTCCTAGGTCTTCACCAATTCACATTGATTTGGAAGACGAGGAGATAGAGGAAGATTTTGCAGTTATTCCTCCCATGGATGTTAGTAGAGATACTGCATCTTGGCTTGAGAGCTCCTTGGGAAGGAGAAGGCGAAGGCCTTCTTATCAGTTGAACTTTGATGATGTATATCAGGAAGCACCCAAGAAGAAGACCAAGAAACAAATAAACTTTGAGAGGAATCCCGAAGGTGAGATGGTCATGGAGACAACAACGCCTCTTGAAGATAAAATCAGGGATGAGGTGGATGTCGATGATTTCATAATGGTCAAAACAAATCTTGGTAGAAGTACCCGACATGCTGACATGAATTTGTTCAAGATGGTAACTGAAAATATTCAAGAAAGAGTGCAGAGGATGGAGAAGACAAAGCAGCCCTCAAGGCTGAAAATCGTCAATTCCGGTTGTGTATATCAAATCTCATTCATGGCACCTCACAAACAACACAGTTGCTGCCACAAGTTTTGTAGACACCAGCTGATCAGCAACAGTTGAGGCAGTTGGTTATTTGTGGAAAACAAACTCAGGAATGGATTGAAGAGTTCATCGCCAAAGGAGAAGAGATTCTAGCACAGGTCTTCCAGCTGAGATACAAGGCTCACGACTTACATCAAGGTTTCCAGGATTTTGAGCAATTGATAGCGAATTCAAGCCTATGCATGAAATCATAATTGCAGATTTAGAGATAGCTTATGGCTCTACAATGGCAAGAGAACACAAAAGACAGATTCTGGAGTGGAAAGGTGGTCACCTTTTCAAGGTTAATACATATGTTAGAATATCTAAGGAGTTTGCAGTGTATAAGCAAAGAGTTATTGATACTCTTAAGTTCATCAGAGAATTTGTTACAACAATTCCTTGTCAATATTGCCTTGAGGATGGTTCATACATTGGGCTTGACGTAGTCAAAGCAGAGTATCATGCATGGCAGCGATGGCAGTGTTGGAAGAATGAAGATGATTTCCATGATGTCAACAAAGTTCGAGAAAGCGGCCAATGAGAGCGAAGATTTCTTGAGATCTATTGCAGATGGTGAAGAAATCTTGGAAAAGCGGCATTTTGCTATTTATAGTATCAATACTCCTGATAGAGAGGCAGTTGCCCTTTTTTAACGGATGTGATTGAGATTTAAATCAGTTTTCTTCTAGAAGCTTCTTCCACGCTTTCTTTCTATTCTTGTCTCAATTCTTATCCATTCTTTGATGATAGAAAGAAAACAGTTGTAATGAGTTGGCACTTTCCATTTTTAGATGCTTTCTAGGTTTTAGATGTTTTATCTTTTCTAGGATTATAAATAAAGCTTGCATGTTGGCAAGCAATAGTTGTAAAAGCAAGGAGATTTTAGGGTTCCCTACTCCTCTGCTTAGTTATAAATAAGAGCAGTGTTTGCTCATTTTAGTTTAACCGTGCTTGTGATAACAGAATCGCTGAGCTTATGCCTTCATGTTTGTTATCGATTAGTGTCAGTTCACTTTGTGTAAAGAGAAAGTTTGCATGCCTCCTTAGCTGCAAATCCTTGTTTAGTGCATGTGTTTTGTGTCAATTGTAATCTGGTTGATCGCATGTTGCAAGTATTTTGCTACAACTTGCTGTCTCGAAATTGTAATCTTTGTGCTCGAAGTGTGGGAAAATAAAGTCTTGAAGTTTTCTTTGCTGCCCTTGATATAAAGTCTCATATTTCCGTTCATTGTGTAATACTTTTATGATCTCCTTTTTCAGCTTGCATTGAAATTCAGTAGATGTGTGTTGAGGAAAGTTTATTTAAGTATCTTTGTCAAAAAATCAATCTCGTCCATTTCTAAACTCTCTTGCTTTGCATTTACTTGAGAGGATAGAAATGTTTTAGCGTAAGTTAAGTTGTAGTTGTCAAGTTTTATTAAAGGGAAAACTTCAACTGCAACATCTAGAGTTCTATAACCTTTTGTTCTCGCATATGAATAAAAAAGATAGGCAAAAATTAGTTTTAGTTTACTTACTTTATGCAACTCAGCAAAAGAGGGAGCTTCCCCTCCTAATTCGAAGAGCGGTTTTACCGCACATAGCTGTCCGTTTCCAAAACGCATTCCAGAGGTGCGATTTGAAACACCAACACACTTATTAGAGCTCCTATGTATATATGATCCTTGTGTACTTAGATCAATAGGCTAATTTATATTTTCTAAATCCATATTTCAAATGGTTTGCTTTTTCCATATGGTGAGGTTTGTTTGTTTATCTCATTTTTACATCTTTTATTGCCTGATTACAGATACTTGAAGACAAGAATCAATGCCAACCTGTACATCCTGAGCTTTTTGTTGACTCGGATGATGAGGTTTAAATTGGTCTGGTTGATGTGCAAATTTTTTATTGGTTGTTCTGATTGCAACTCCTCTGAAATTCTCTTCCATGAGGATTTTTTCTTTTGAAATGTTTTTCTCATTTTGCTTATTCATGCCTTGATATCATCGAGTGGTTTCAACTTTCATGTAATAAGTGTCCCATCATTAAAACACTTATCTTTTGGCAATTGAGTTTAATATTTTATTTATCCTGTTTCAATGGGATCTATTATCCAGGTTATGAAGGAAGCATTGGGAATGATCAGCAACATCAGCAGCATTCAGTGACGCCAATTCTTGATTTGACTTCATCTGAATACCCTGTGCCACATACTCAGTTGGAGCTTGGTCATTCAATTGTAAGGATCATAATACCAATGGATTTTGACCACCTATTTGGTGGTTTCTTCATGAACTGGTGATGCTTTTAGTGTTTCTTTTCTAGATATTGATAATTGTCTTTGGGCGCACAGCTTAACTCAGCTGAGCATGCAGAGTTCAAGAGTGTAATAATTTTCATACATTCTGCTTATGTTTTTGGTAGGCTCGCACAACCTATCCTTGTTCAGATCCTTTCTTTGGGGGTATTTTAACTGCTGGGGGTATTCTGACTGCTTATGGAGCCCAGACAATGGTAAATATTTCTCTTCACCAGCAACTCTTCTTTTAACAATTTGGGTAATATCTTTCAGGTCTGTACATTTTGTGCAGGGAATCTATGCCATTATGTTTTTCTTATTGTGACAGTGAGCAATGAAATATTCAATCTACAAGAGACTGGTCAGTGTCCTTGAAAAGCTATATAAGTAGTGCATCAATATGTTCAAGACTGGAAAATATATTTTTTGTAGATATTAAGTTTCACTAAAAGTGTACAAATATCTTTTCGACTTTCACCTTAATGGTTAGAATTGGTGAATAAATATTCCTATCTATTAAAATTGTGAATGCAAATCTGACATTATCCTGGTACAGGTGAAGGTGGAGGTTTTGTTTTATCCTTGATGTGTCATTTAATAATAAGCTTTCTCCATATGAATCACACTCCAATAAAATCATGAAAAAACTAATTTGACTTTTCATTATCACCTGTAAGAACCTCCCCTATTTTCACTTAATTTTTTTTTTTCGGTTTCAAGGTGTTGGTATTTTGACAAACACTTGGCATGCAGACTGCTGTTATAGTTTCCAGAATTGTTTTGGAATGTCGCTGATTTGTTTTGATGATTAGATTGTAAGCACTTAACTTTTTGATGCCAAAAGTTTTATAAAATGGACAGACAATTTAACAATCAATTGGAACATAATAGTGCAAAATTTCTGTGTTAATTTCATCAGCAGCAAAATTTATACAAATACGAAAATTCCAACATAAATCTGACCTCTTTGGGATTCACATTTGAATAGAGATAGGAAGTATCAATGTAGGTCTGCTATACAGCAGTTTGATGGTTGTGGAATGAGCTTTTGATAGTAGCAATATTATGAACAGTTTTCATCCTTTGAGAGCAGCATTATTACAAACAGTTTTCAACTCAATCTCCTCCAAAATCAGTGATAGCAATCCTCTCCAAAACGTCTTCAATCTTCCTCAAGTTTTTGACCATCAAATAGAATTTCAATGGTGCCTCAAACTGCAACTAAACCCATGCCCAGCCTGATTTGGTAATGGCAGCCTGTAGGTGAGGTTTGGTGACCAGCAATCACCATTCAATCGCCCCAAACATAGAGGATTTTTAATGTTCAGCCAACACAGAAATATGACAGCCATGAATAATTATCAATCTATTAAAAATTTAGAACTCTTTAAAATCTTTTTACAATCCTGCAAGTCATTTCCTAAAATCTTATTGCATTTAAACCCTTTTGTATCAAGTGGAAATTCGATCATTGACGTACACATAGACTCTGAATGAATTTATCAGTAATCACCCAGGGAAGATCTTATACCACCGTGGGTGATATTCTTCTTGAAGGTTTTTGTCTCAAGAAGCTCTTGCAGAAAAATCCCAATAGCATACCAGCAATAATAATTTTCAAGTCTAGAGAAAAATGAGCTCCAAAAAAAGCCTTATATTTCCTTCCTGTGAAATCCCCTTTTGAAATATTAATTTTGCCTCCAAAATTCAACGCCCACTCTTGGAGAAATAAATTAACTTCATTAAAATATATCCCATACATCTCCCTAGGTGCCCAAGTTAAAAGATTGTAAAGTCACCCTTTTAAATATAAAATAAAATCATAAAGTGACTTTAATATTAAAAAGTAATAACCAGGCATTTATTTAATTTATCCACTTGGCTTATGGAAAGCACCGCTGGAGCATTGAATACCAAAACTATGCCAAGATGAGATTGATGACAAAAGATAATGACTGGGGCCGAAAAAGTAACTTTATAAAAATAGTAATGAGTTCCAAGAAATGTGGAGGATGGACCAGATGTCCAAAAAAACTTTTGAAAGTGTCTTCCCAAAGCACGCTAACAACTGAAGTCGATGCCATAAATAAAAATTGGAAATATGCTGAACAAATGCCTCTCCAAGAACTATGGAGCTCCCTAAACACTCAGTTAGCCTACAGGAACCCGCTGAATTGGCTAACGAACAACAAAGTTGACTAGGCACAATAAAGGGACATTATAGTCCTCCCTCCCAGAATTGGTTGTCCCCAAGCAATTGCAAATCTAGATGCTGTAAGATCTGCTCACTCTCCCAAGTAGCATCCTCAATTGGCAAATTCTTCCACTTCACAAGATATTCTCTAATAGTCTTTCTCCGTAGAGTGCACTCTTTGGTATTAATAATAGCTTTTGGAATCAGTAGAAGCTTCCCTTCCCCGTCCAATGATGGCAATTTGGAAGAAGGAACCACATTATGCCCAAGTGCCTTTTAAAGGTGAGAGACATGAAAAGCATTGTACACTCTACTATCTGCCGATAACTCCATCTCATAAGCCACCTCTCCAATCCACTTGGAGATCCTGAAAGGGCTATAAAACCGGGGCTTAAGTTTCTTTGACCCACTCTTTTTGAGAGTGGACTGCTTGTAGGGTTGCAACCTCAAGTAGATCATGTCATCAATTTCAAAAGTATGCTCTGTACGATGCTGATCAACATACAAGTTATGCTGGTTTTGTGCCTTCTGCAAGTTTTCCTTCAAGGATTTCACGATGTCCCTACTTTCTTGAAACAAATCCTTAGCCTTGGGTACTTTGCTATCTCCAAACAACAAATCAAGGAAACTTGGGGCTTCATACCCGTACGGTGCCATAAATGGTGACATATTAGTAGATATGTGATAAGTAGAATTATAGTAGTACTCACCAAGGTGTAACCATTTCACCCATGCCTTCTGCTGCCCTGAAATGTAATTTCTAAGATACCCTTCTACCCATTTATTCACAATTTGTAATGTCCTTTTTTGGCCCATCTTAAGTTCTGCCTTCAATTTTACATGTAAAGATGTCAAATCTTGTCAATGACCTTGGAGAGATGGTAAAGATGTTGCACCCTTAGACTGTTTAAAGAGTAACTGATTAATCTATTAAGATGTCTTAGGGTATGTAACTCTGATTTAAGAGATCTGATTCAACATTAGAGCTGTATATGTAAATTGGACAAGATTATGTCTCTTTGCGTGATTTGTTAATATAGAACCATGCCTTTGATTATATAAGATGCTGAAACCCCTATTGGTTTGTTGGCCTGAGATTGTCTATTGACTTATGTGATTTATTGGTGTAAAGGACTGGGACCTCTATTGGATTGCTGTCCCTTTGAATTCAAGCGATGTATGGTGGATGTTGTATCTGATTCTACTGATTGCTGAAGATAGGTTCCTTAGGAACACTTAAAGTCTGAGTAGTAATGTATATATCTGCCTTGTACACCCCTCGTAATCTACACATATATAATATATATGAGTGTAAAACATGTACCGTTGTGGCAATATCTTGTGTTCTCTATCGTGGCTTACTCTTGAACCATCGGGAGTTGGCTTACTTTTACAATAAAAATCGATTGTCTCGCAATCACTGATGGCAACATAAAGATGACATCTCCAGGCATTTCTACAGTCTTTACGAGACAGATAAAACTAATATCTATCAATCTCTTAGGCTCAATATATTGCTGTGGCATTTAAGCTAAGTTGCCAAATCGGGTATGGGCACAAGGTATGGGTACGTGTGTACGGCAAAATTTTTTGGGGGGTTGGGTACGGAATCGGGTATGTCCGTACACAAACACAATAAAATATTTAAATATATTTATATATGCAACCTAGAAACAAAATTAAGTTTAGAATGTTGTATACCAATACATATGATAAACAAAACCATGACAAATTTCAATATTTGAAACATAATATACTAATTTAAGTTCCGTTTTCAATATCAAAAGGATCAAACTCGAATGTCATGATAGATAATCATTGTTTAACATTAAAAAAATACAAACAGTAATCAATTCATTAATCTACAATTGCATCAAATGGCTCATCATCAAGACTAAGATTGTCATCAACATTAACTTTAGATGATGGAACCACATTAGCACTTGCACTAAAAGTATGTTGACTACTTGACTCCTCAAAAATTGAAGAAGCTTGTGCAATTGCAGCCAAAGAAAGATCTAGGTCAGCTCGCTCCGGTTCTACATCCCACATCTTTGCTGCCCCTTCTTTGTACTCATCCTCTTTGTGAGTAAGAAGGCGCAAGTTGGAATGAACATAAACTAGGTCCTCTGCTTTGTGTGATGCCAATCGATTGCGCTTGACTAAGTGGATGAAAGAGTATGTACTCCAATTCCTCTCAGCTGAAGAAGAGCTAGCAACCTATTGAAGCAAAGGGAGCTCTCATTAGAGTTGTTAAATTAAGAAAAATTGTAAATCAAACTTCAAATTTGAAAATAATGCATTTTAGTTTTAAAT
Organism: Sequoiadendron giganteum; assembly: GCA_007115665.2. NCBI lineage: Eukaryota > Viridiplantae > Streptophyta > Pinopsida > Cupressales > Cupressaceae > Sequoiadendron > Sequoiadendron giganteum. The sequence goes on from CM021103.1 coordinate 715,852,610, forward strand.
TTTTAAATGATAAAATTTAAAAAGTTAAAACTTACTTGAGACAAGACTTTTATTGCAAGAACTTGGAGGTGTGGCATCTTGCAGCCATGGAGGTACCACCAAGAGTGAGCATCCTTCTTATATTTGTCACGGATAGCAGCAGGAGTATGATTATTAGAGTCACAAAATCTAGCAAATTCATTTGAAACTACATCTTCCATCTCAGTATCAGGGAAGAGTTTAACGAGAGCTTTACTAAACCCATCGTTGACTTCTATATCACGATATGGTGGCAATCTGTTTGGTATAGCAAGGAGTTGGTGGCTATAGGATTTGGGAGTCAATGAGAAGGCAATAAGATGGAGTACAAATTGCATGCACCTCTTTGAAGAAGGTTTCTTCAGGATCTTGCTCTTTTGCACATATGATGCTTTTCATCTTCTCAAGCATTGAGGCAATGCCATCATAAAGCTCCCCCAAGCATGGTTTATCCATGTCAGTAAAGCGTATCATGCTCAATATGGGCTCGGTGAAAGCAAGAAGATATTCTGCACGATCCCACCAAATGTCATCTAGAATCTTATGTTTTATATTTGCTGCCCTCTTACTGTTTTATTTCCTCCATATAGACCATGATTGGCTAATGACCATAGCTGAAAGTGCCTCTCGCACCTTCACAAGTCATCTCAAGACGATTGTGTTGGATGCAAATCTGGTCTCAACCACCTATTTGAAAATAAAAAGTAAATAATTAAAATCAATATATATATATATATTTATGTATGTATGTATTCTAAATAAATTATTGAAGTAAAACATAACATTAAAAAAATGCAATGTTTGAAGTATGAGTTACCTTCAGTAGCTCTAGTCGCAAGAATGATCTAAAGATAGCCTGTGACATGTGGTGATTTGTTATGAACATTTGGATCTCTTCAGCTTCAGCATAGACTTGTTTGATCCAATCTATTTTTGTACCCAACTTCTGTAGCACGAGGTTGAGGGAATGCACGACACAAGGTGTCCAAAATATATGTTGGAATCGTGACTCAACTATCATACCAGCAGCTCTACAATTCTTCGCATTGTCTGTTACAACTTGGACACCATTTTGAGGTCCCACTTCAGTAATGCACTATATAAGGATGTCAGCAATAAATTGTGCATCTTTTACCTGCCCCTCACAATCCACAGCTTTTAGAAACATTGCCCCTTTAGGACACGCTGCAATCACATTAATCAATGGGCTATTTTTTGCATCCTTCCATCCATCAGAAATAATACACACCTGTTTCTTTCCATGAGGCCTTGATGGGATACAATTCATCTTCTATATGTTTGACCTCCTTTGACAATATAGTGGTACACAATGCACACTTTCTCATAACCTGGGCTTGTGTACCCCTTTGGAGGTTCATTTGCTTTTCTTATCATGTCTTGCCAATAAGGTGATCGAACAACATTGAAAGAGATACCATTTGCATAGAAGCATCTTCCAATGGCTTGGTCAGCAATCTGTCTTGCATCATTATTAAATGCTTTCTCCAACGGTCCCTTTGCTCTCTTTGAAACATTAGCCTCAATGACATTTTCAACTTTAATTGCTCTAAAAAAAGGATGGCTTTCTACTACAATGTCAGGACAACCAATATGTGTGTGAGACGAAGTAGATGGTATCTTTGAGCCCCTTTTTGTATTTATTGGAGGCCCCATTTTATTTTGAAACCTTGCATCTGCTTCCTCTTGCTCTGCAATATATTCAACTATTTTGCCAGGTGTTATAGGTTTTCCAGGTTTCCTTGGACATGGTCTAATTCCCTTCCCAGTATTTGCACACAAATGCAATCTCACTCGGCTATAGGAACTAGTGTATTTCTTTTCACACCCAGGGCATATCCAAACACATGTCCCCCTACATGTCTCCATAGCGGTGAAGCCGGGTCAAATTTGAATGAGGGATTAGTATTGCCAATGGAAGCTGAACTATCTGCCATGTTTCTCTATGACACTACGTGCAACAAACCTGCAAGAAAATTGTTAAGAGAAATTTGATTAAATTAATTAATTAAATAATAAAGTATAAACTTATTATCTCAAATTCTAAATCTAAACGTAAATAGCAAATACTAAATTAGTAAATTATAATTTTAATATATAAATATTATATTTTAAAAATAAATTAATTATATAATACATATTAATATATTATTAATAATTTAATTATATAATACATATTAATATATTATTAATAATTTAATTATATATATAATAAGAATATAAACAAAATTGTAAAATAATAAATGTTATATGTTATTATCATATTATCATTTATGAAATCAAAAATATCAAATATATGTAAAATTTAAAATTATATTTAAAATTTTAAAATTATATATGTTAATTATTATAAATAAAGTTATGTTATATATATTATACATTTAACTTTTAAGACAATTGAAATACGTAATCATATTGAAAATAATTGTAATTTTATAACCTAAAAAAATTAAAAATTATATATATAATATATATTATCTAATTAGTTATTGTTTAAATTTTAAAACTTTAAACTTTAAATTTTAAAACATTAAAAAAATTAAACTTTAACCTAAATTTTTATTGAAAAAAACTAACAAAAATGATAACTCCCTATCTGGTGTGCGTGTGTTTTCCTTCACAGGCAGCCGTGCCTTTTCCTTCACAAGCGGCGCAACTCTCCTTCACTCTGGGCGCGTTTTCCTTCGCAGGCGACGCGACTCTCCTTTACTCTGCACGCGTTTTCCTTCCCTTGTGTTTTTCAACCGTGCTTCCAATTGGTTCGCCGTTTTTTTTCAACCTCAGGGACTCACGAAAATAAACACGGAGGAATCAAATAAATGAAAAACGCCAAATAAAACACTCTAAATCCGTGTTTCGTCGCCCTAAATTTTGCAAAAAACGAGGAAAAAGTCAAAGCGAAGGTTGAAAATGATCATTGAAATGTTTCAAAATCACCACGTCACCGCATGAAACGATCGGAATCATTTTAGAAAAGTCAAATTGAACCTACAAACGAAAATCCAATTCCTAGACGATTCCTGGATGATTCGATTCTGAATCCGTTTCTGGTTCTGAAACGATGCCTTGGGAGCAACGATTTGACCACTTAGCATTTAAGAGATTCACACAATCAAAACCTTGCAGCCGATAACCCTGGACTAACCGTTTCAAACCACTAAAACTGCCAAGGGCCTTCAAGAAACAGCGACCTTGGATTGATTTAGTTCCCGGTAATAGATGTGATCTGCACTTAATGATTTGCCTGGTTGGGATCTTTATGATGTTCTATCCTCCAAATCTATTCCCTCTGTAATCCTCAGATCGCTGTAGCCTTAAAGATTATATTCAGGAATGTACCTTTTTGTGGATACAATTCAGGAGTTATCCCCTATGTATTGCTGGAGATCTCTTCCCTCAAAATGTATTTCTTTCTTATCCTCTTCTCCCCCTTTTACCTTGCGTAGACTCCTCTTTTATGGCTCGCTTGAGGGGCGTGTCCTTTCAGGTATGCGCTGCAACGTTTAAGACAATAGTTAGCACTTAGCTCTTTGTAATGTCCGCCTGGGTTAATCATTTATTTATTTTATGGGTCGGCGTCTTTATTGTATCTTCCTTTATTATATGTTCATTTTATAATTGTTTATCTAGCGATATATCTTCAGTGATCAGTATAGTAATCATAATTAATGTTTGTAGTTTAGAACATTGTTCACTATATTTATGATAGTTATATCATGTATTATTATTATTATAATATATTATATTTATGATACACTACTTTATCATGTATTACACAAGTTACAATTAAATTTATTATTATAAGATAATTTATTTTACAATATTTATATTTCAATATCATAATGATCATAATATTTATAATAATAATAATTATAATTATAAATTGTCTTTGACAATTATCAATTGGTTAATATTTTTTTAAATATGCCTTTGTTATCTCCTGGTCACGTTTCAGGGACATGACACAATTTCAGTTTGTCCATTTGTTTGTGGGTGTTAGCTGGTACTAGGAGTGAGCTCAGTCCCACTCAATTTGAAAAGTTTATGCCAAAATAAGCTCAAGAACCCGCTGTTTTTGTCACTGACTATGTTCTTGGGCATCCCATGCAACCTGAAGATCTCCCTAAAGAAGAAATCTGCTACTTGAGCTACTGTATATGTTGCTGAAATAGCAAATAAATGAAGAAATTTGGTTAGCTTGTCAACCACTACATAAATGCAATCTTTATTTTGCACCTTAGGAAGTCTTGTTATGGAGTACATCGAGATGTTTTCCCATTTTTGATTGGGAATTGGCAGGGGCTGCAATAAATCGGCAGGATAGGTATGCTCAGTTTTATTTTGCTGACATATATGACATTCCTGAACATACCTAAGGACCTCATTTTTAATTCCTTTTCATGTAAACCTTTCCTGAATCTGTCTATATGTCTTGAAGAAACTTGGATGATGAGCCATAGGTCTATCATGAAAGGACCTTATTACTTTCACCTTAAATTTTGAATTAGGTGCCAAATGGATTCTACTTTTGTAGATAATGTGTAGTGACCCACCGCAGGTGGACAATAGCTAACACAAATTTACTGCCTTGATTGGGTTATTTTGATTTCTCCAAGTGTTTGCTTGTTTGAGTTTGTCTTGATTCTCAAATGATGTAGTGCCAGGATTATATATGAATGCAAGTGAACATTTACAAAATTGCAAAGATATGAAAGACTTACAGCCAATACAAAACAGGATAGCACAGAAGCTAATACAGTATCAACTTATATTTCAGAATCATCAATGCTTCTCATATACACTAGACATTCATTACAATCTTAACTCTTCATTACATAAATCATTAACTCATATCTGTGGTCCTCAGCACATATTTGCAGGTCTGTAATTCATGTATTGGCAAATCTGAGAATGCCTTCCAGCACATTGGTGGAATGCTCGACTCTAAATGCCCATTTCCTCCACCATAAACCTGTTGCTGTTTGAAGCCAAGACCAAAATGTGCACAATGAAGGGGAATATCAGTCTAGAACTTAGGCGTTTCTGCCCTAACTTCACACGCCCAGACTTGAGAATTTGTACGGCCCTGGCAGCAGCTGTACAGCCCAGAAACAAAGGATTTCAGTACTAAAATCTCACACAGCAACATAAATTCTGATTTGTAATGATAGCTGTTCAAACCCCCTTCAAAATTCTTCACCATTAAGCCCAGATATGACTACTGCTTGCAGCCATCAATGGAAGCAACCTTCAGAAGTTATTTCACAACCTCAAGTAGTCGGAATAATGAAGATACTTCGTTCTCCAATGCCAAGAATTTGCAGAAACCCTGGTTTCTACCTCTCACAGAGCCAAGCTCACAAAATGTCAAGTATAAAATGCACAAAAGAATCCATCGATTGCTTTTTGGATGCCTTTTATATGTCTCATCAAAAGGCTCGACCCCCAAGAAGGCATTTAAACTCATTAAAATATATTTTCATGTTGCTTTTGTTGCACTTTATTATATTTCATTAATTGGACACCCATTTCAATGTATCACTATTTGACTTTAAATGGCTCCATTGTCATAAAGTTAAAATATAACTTTATAATACACTTAAAATAATTAATTATTATTAAAGCTAACTTTAATAATAATTAAAAATGATATATCTTTCTCAATAAACATTATTTTGCCATCCCATTTGAACTCGGAGGTCAAACACTGCATCCACAACACGTCTAGGTGTCTTACCATAAATAGCAATATTGGACCTTGATAACCAGGTGACTTACTATAAATAGTAAGTGTGCATAACTGAGTCCCGAAACACCATCAAAGGCCAATCCTAAACAATGCCATGCTCTGGAGAAGAAGAACAGCTTGGTAACTGCCAAACTAGACCCTCTAACCAGGTGTATTAGCCTACGAGGGTCAAAGGATAGGCTAATCAACGAGATGCTGAGACGAGCAAAACTGGGGACATTACATAATGAGCTCATTCATCAGGATGTACCTGCCATCATGTGAGTACCCTCAATGATGCTAGTAGCCCAAGGATCCTTCGCATACTTTGTTGAAATCTGCTCTCCAATTTGTAGTAATCTCCACTAAGGAGCATAAATATGGTCTTTTGGACAAGGTATCAACCACAATATAGTCGTAAGCTTGAAGCTTACTCACCCATTTCTGTTGTCTGTCATTCAAGTCTTTTTCATTAATAAATATTTAAGACTGCTGTGGTCGGTTTTCACAATACACTTACCTCCCACAAAATAAGGTCTAAGTTACCGGGTTTGCACCCACAAGCCTCGAACCCGGTCCGGGTACGAACCTGGTACGGGTTTGCCTGTGGGTACGCCCTCGGTACTCACAGGGTGCGTATCCAGGGCGAATCCAACCAAATGGTTTGTGGACCCAGGAGTATCAGCCATGTACTCGGGTGTACCTGGAAGAACCCACGGCCCAACACTTAAAAAGTGGGCCCAAACTTCAATAAAATACAATTTTATTATTATTATTTTGTCTCCTAACCCTAAAACGGCCCAATATGAGGCCCTTCAAACACATACATTTCATTTTTACCTCTTATTTTTTGCGGTTTGTGTGGTTTTGAAGGCCTTAAATTAGTGCTAGGGGACCCCGCCCTGTATATATATATGTGGTATGATATTAAAATAATGATAATATATAAGTATATATGTATATATACATATTTAATTAAATGGAAAACATATATATATATATATATAGTTGACATATATAAAAATATATAATTTAATGAACGTATATATTGATATATATGCATATTATAATAAAAAGGTATTATAATAGGAGCGTGCCAGGGGCGCTGCCCTCGGACCCTGCCCCTCGACCTCGTTGCGGGCATTGCCCCTAGACCCCCACGAGGGGCGTTGCCCCTCGACCTCACTGGGGGCGTTGCACCCAGACCCCCACGAGGGGCGCTGCCCCTCGACCCTGCTGGGGGCATTGCCCCCAAACCCCCATGAGGGGCATTGCCCCTTGACCTCACTGGGGGCGTTGCACCCAGACCCCCACGAGGGGCGCTGCCCCTCGACTCCGCTTGGGGCATTGCCCCTAGACCCCCACAAGGGGCACTGCCCCTCGACCCCATTGGAGACATTGCCCTCAAACTCCCATTGAATTTAATTGATTTTCTAGTTACTCTCCAAGTCCAAGTTTCCATAGTTTGCCTACAAGTCTTCATCTATAATATCACATTTAAGGCTTCTAAAACCATACAAAACTCCATAGCGCACCTCATTTTCATGGGAAAGAGGAAGATGTAAATTTGTAAAATATATTAATGTAGTATTTACTTTCATTTTTACAAAAACAATTTTCTATTTTCATTTTGTTTTAAGAATATCAACATCAGCACATTCCTCATGAGGATGTCATTTTGTACCCAATTTGCTTTCAAATCAATCAAATACAACTATCAATTGGCATTTAATATTTATCTTTGGCATTTGGCATTGATCAATGATTAAGTATCATACTATGAAATGATTTAGTTTTACAATTCTATATATTTCTCTTATTTTTTTGTATATATAATGCATATATATATATATACACATGTACCCATACGTACCCAAACCCCTAAAATTTTCTTTCACGTACCCACGTACCGGGTTCCCGTCCCCGAATCCGAACCGGTAACTTAGAATAAGGTCTGAACTTGGCCAATGCATGCATAATGACTAGCATCTCCTTATCATATAAGGAATAACTCTGCTCAACACCCCTTAACTTTCTACTCTCAAATGCGATGGGATGCTTATCTTGCATCGAGACAACACCTATTCCCTCTCCAGAAGCATCACGCTCAAGCTCAAAAGGCTTGGAAAAATCAAGAATAGCAAGAATTGGGGATGCACTCATAATCTTCTTAAACTGATCAAAACATTGTTGTGCTTCATTTGACCAAACAAAAGCCTCCTTTTTGGTCAAATCCGTGAGTGGGTCTGCCTTCTGTGAAAACCCCTTAACAAATCTCCTATAAAATCCACATAGAGCAAAAAAATCCCTTAAGCTGTGAGAGATTCGTCTGTGGAGGCCAATCTAAAATAAATTTGATCTTATCAGGATCCATCCTAACTCTCTTGGAACTGATTATGTGCCCAAGGTAGAGAAGCTCTGTCATGCCGAATTCATATTTCAATTCCTTAGCATATACAGATTCCCTTTGAAGTATGCTTAACACCTCGTCTAAATGTCTCATATGTTCTTCCCATGTCTTGCTGAATATCAAAATGTCATCAAAGAATATCAAAACAAACTTACGAAGCTGCTTATTGAAAACCTTGTTCATACAAGACTGGAAAGTGGTAGGAGTGTTGGTGATCAAATGGCATAACCAAAAACTCGTAGCATCCAAAGTGACCTGAAAGCTGTTTTTTCCACATCCTCCTTACAGACTTGTATCTGATGATAGCTCGATCTCAAATCAATCTTGGAGAAATAACAAGCACCATGTAATTCATCTATCCTTGGGATGAGATATCTGTTGTTTATTGTCTTCTTAGTTAGATCCCTGTAGTTTATGTGCGTATGCATAGTCCCATCCTTCTTTTTAACTAACACCACTGAAGATGCGAAGGGGCTCTTACTGGCCTAATGTGCCTCACTTTGAGTAATTACTAATTTCTTGACGACCTTCTCTATTTTATCTTTGTGCCTATAGGGGGTAGTTGTCATAGGTTTGGTCCCCTCCCCCAACTCAATGACATGCTCAATGCCCTGCTTTGGAGGTCTCCCTAGAAGTATGCTGCCAAAAATCTTGCTGTGCTTAGTCATCAAATCCTATACATTTGGGTGATAACTCCTGTTTTTCTGTTTTGTAATGGTTGGCATGATGATGCATTCTGCTGCTCACTCTACTTGGTCATGCCCGATAAGTCTCTCTATTCTTTTTAAAGAGACTATTTGTGGTCCACCATTTGACATGCCCATAAGTAGAACCTTTTACCATTACCTTCAAATTTCATTTCCATAGTCTGCAAGTTCATATAGAACTCTCCAATAGACTGCATCCACTGCATACCAAGAACTACATTTGTGTCTCCTATGCTCACCACATAGAAGCCATCTCTAATCTCATACTCACCCAATTGAATGCTTAAATTCAGAATCTTCCTAGTGCATGTGAGGGTGAATCCATCCATTACCATCACCTTGAAGCCATCAAATTTTTCTGTTTTAATTCCTCTCTTGGCTACAACTTCCTCATCAATGAAATTGTTTGTGGCACTTATATCAATGAGAGTGACTGTCAGCTATCCACATAATAGACCCTGAACTCTAAAAGAACCAACCTTCTGGAAGCTAGAGAGTTGGGCAAGTGTGCCCCCCCCACTTGCTTGCTCTTTTTTCGACTCTTATGATGAACTTTGTTCCTCTTTATCATCCAAATCAATATGCTGTTCTGTACTTTCAGTAGCTGATTCATCCTTTGAATAGTACTCAATTAGCTTAGCTTTAGCCTTAGTTGAGCACTTATGAGTTGGGTCCCATGGTTCTTTACATTGGAAGCACAATTTCTTCCTACAAAGGTCATTAAGTTGGTCTTCTTTTAACCTTGTAGATCTCTTTGTATTCTGATTTGAATCTCTCTAAAAAGTTTCTTCTAGTGTTACCCCAAGTTTTTGGGATGGGGACAACAGGGGACGACGGAACGAGTTCCCAAGTTTCCGATTTTTCAGGCCAAATTTAGGGATGGCGGGGGATGGCTATATAAAATATAGAAAAATTTAAAATATAAAGGGAAACATTAAATATTCATATGAAAACATGGATAAAGCATGCATATATACATTATAGAAACTTAGCATATAACATTTTTGTTAAGAATTCATTGCCAATATAGTTTTTTTTTCAATTACAATATGAAAATCAAAATAAAAAGAACATGGTACACTATTGCCGTCCCCCTGGCCATTTTTCGGGACAGGGACATTTCCGGGACGGGGAAGGGGGGAGGGGGGGGGGGGCGGTTAGACTCGGGGATGCGTCCCCGGGTAACACTGGTTTCTTCCCCTTATATTTTCTTTGTTGGAATCTTTTTGACTGAAATTCACTTTCGAAAATAGAGGACTCCATGTCTCTTGCCTTTTTAATTGCCTCTTGTAATGTTTGTGGGCTAAGGGCCTTGATGTTTGCTAATTTTTTTTAGGTTTTTATGGCATTTCCTAAAAGACTTAATGTTTGCTAATGTTTGAAAATAGAGGACTCCATGCCTTTTTAATTGCCTCTTGTAATGTTTGTGGGCTAAGGGCCTTAATGTTTGCTAATTTTTTTTAGGTTTTTATGGCATTTCCTAAAAGACTTAAGTCAGTCAAGGTAAAAACCCAATGTTCCACAGAGTTTTGGGGACGGGGACAGGGGGATGGCGGGGGACCCATTTTGGGGATGGGGGGACGACAGGGGACACATTTTGGGGACAAGAGATGGGGGGTCTAAGTTTGGGGGCGATGGGGGGACGATGACAAGGGGGCGGCGGGGGAGTAGTCCTGAAATACATATAGTACTTGAAAAATTAGTTATAAAAAGATGTATAACAATATAACTGTAGAAGCCTAAGGAATAAGTAAAGTTAAAAGTAAAACTTGAAAGTTTAAACACATTGCAATGATTTCACTGAACTAGTGAACCACTGAACATTGGAAATCAAAATATAGACATGGGAACAAGAACTAGATGTTTCATAATTTGAATTTCATAATCATGATTGATGATTCATAATTACAATCAAGTATCAACAATGTTCAAAGTTCAAAAACAAAATAGTAAATAGTAAATAGTAAATGGCTCTAGGCTAATGGCTTGATGCCTCTAATGATCTCATCATCTAATCATCTCCAAGCTCCATGCCAATCTCCTCACTAGAATTGTTAGACCCACATGCTCAAGCTCATCTAAACCAATACCAACCAGCCTTGTTTGTGTAGGATCATCATCTATCTGTGCTGGCTCTTCTGACTCTACATCCTATCTGGCTGCTGGACTCTCCTTGTATGTAGTTGTGTTGTGGTCAATGAGATGCAAGGCACTATGTACAACCACAAGCTTCTCTGCCCTCCTAGAAGTAAGCCTATTCCTCTTAAGGGAGTGGATGAAGCTATAAGTAGACCAGTTCCTCTTAGCAGCAGAAGAACTAGAAACCTGGGACAACAAACAAATAGCTAGAGTAGTAATCAAAGATCTAGGCCCATGCATAGTCCACCACAACTTGGGGTTCTCATGTGATATAGTTGAATATCCCCAAAGAGCGGCAAATTTTGTCCACTCAGTACGAAGCAAGCTGGTCTCTGTAGGATCAGACATTTTGTCAATGGCCTTCATGAACCCTTCCTTCACCTCAACATCCTCTATAGGTGTCATTTTGCCGAGATGTGACACTGACCACTTTGGGTTCAATGCATAGGCAGCCATGTGTAAGAGAGTGTTGAGCTTCTCCCATCTACGTTGAATGATTGGATGAATATGCTCGGTGTAGAATTGCATTGTGGGGTCCTTCTCTGGCACAATAGCCTTCATTTGATCAAGCATGGAATCAATGCACTTATATACCTCTCCAAGGGAAGGTGCATTAGAATCACCAAATCTAATAATTTCGAAGATTGGATCAATGATGGAGACAATATATTTGGCATCAGCCCAAAAGACATCATTCTTCACCACCTCCTTAACCCTCAACCCCTGCTGTGTCTTCGACTCAGGCCATCGGTTCCATTCTGCTGTCATTACCATTAGTTGCAATGCCTCTTGCAACTCAAGCATCCTCTCCAAGAGAATAAAGTATGATACATACCGAGTCTCTACAGGTTTCAGGAATTCCTTCTTGGAGAAGGTCCTAAAAAGTGCATATGAAGTATGGTGGTTGCAGATAAACATCTGCACATCTCTAGCATCACTAACAATTGATTTGATCCAACTGATTTTACCCATGTACTTAAGTGCATTATTCATGGCATGCACACAACAAGGAGTCCATCAAATGTGTCTATAGGCTGCCTCAATCAACTTCCTTGCAGCTCTACACACATGAGCCGCATTTGTCACTACCTGCACCACATTTTGTGGCCCAACCTCCTCTATAACATCCTTGAGGATCTGGAACTGATAATGGGCATCCTTGCTATGCCCTGAACAATCAAGAGCCCTAAGGAAATAAGGGCCCGCTGTAGATGAAAGTTGAAACCATGATATTGATGAGCGGACGATGCCTAATGTCCGTCCACCCATCCAATGACTATGCTGCATCCACTTGTGACCCAGGTTCTCTTCATCTTTTCCATCAAAATATTAATCTTGGAATAGTTCTAATCCAAGATTGGTGTCCTCAATTTAGTCTCCCCTGGTGGCACATATGATGGTCCTGCCCTTATTATTTTTGACACAACTTCCTAATAATAAGGAGAGCAAGCCACATGGAATGGAATGCCATTAGCAAATAAGAATTTGAATTTGAATTTGCCAATGGTATCATCTGCCTCATCCTTTTCTTGCACATTGAATAAATCTGCCAATGGTTGTGAAGATGCCATCTTATGTTTCCCCTTAGACTTTGCTGCACTTGAACTGGATGGATTTGGTGACCTTAGACTCTTCAAAGTAAAAGTAGAAACTGCTGAAATTTGATCACCCCCTACTCTTTTGTGGCAATGTAACATTTATAGGTACTTCATCCTCATTACAACCCCATAATTTTAAAATATCAGCCCTGTACTAAATGTTCCCTTCCACCTTTTTGCATACTTCTACACCTTTTCCTCGAACAAGAAGAAAGTGAGCATTAGTTCTAGTAATGCTGCCAAACCACTCAAGATTACACATGTGACACTTCCACTTTCTAGTGCCCCCAGTTGTCCCAGGCTTTGTTGCTATCTTAGATGCAAATTGTTTTAATGGTGATTTTGGATCAAAAGGGCCCTTGGCCCATTTTTGGAGGACTCATGAAGGGCAGCTATCATTTTCACTTCCAATAAAACCTGTGTTAGTTTGAGACTGAGTCTTTGAGCCATTTTCACCCCCTTATTCTATTTGAAAATCTGGATCATCAGATTATTCATTTTCACTTCAAATTTTTGTTTCAACTTCTTGACCTTCATCGTCACTTCTGCTGTATGAACTCATTATGATAATGATGCTGCAAAAAAGGATTAAAAAACAAAATCAGACCTACAATGTTAAAAAAAAATCAGACCTACAATGCTGAAAAAAAAAGCAGACCTAGGTCCTACAATGTTAAAAAAAAAAATCAGGCCTATGCACAGCAGTATCACTGTATGATTATTAATTTATAAATTTATTATTTTATTGCCAAAAATGAAAAAACTTAGAAATGTGGTCTCATGGATTGCAATATTGCAGGCTATGCACAAAATGGATTTGTAATTGGCAGGTGTAAAGCTTAGAAATTTAGAAATCAGATTATCAGAAATTCAGAAATTTTCTAAGCTTTACGCCTGCCAAAAGGCTTTAGAAAATTTGATAGTTTCATTTAAAATTTTAAAATAATACAAAATTAAAACTTTAAATTGAAAACAATAAACATATAAAAAAATGTTAAAAAATGAAAAATCTGTAACTCCTATAGATGGTACCAGGTAGATATGTATGCAAAATGTGGAAGCGCTGGCAAGGCATGTGATCTGCTTGACTGAATGCCTCAAAGAGATGTCATCTCATGGAATACAATGATCGCAGGCTTTGCAAAGTTACATAGCTACTGTCTATGGGAGCTAGGAGCAGAGGGAGAGGGCATAAAAATGAAAAATCAAAATAATAAAATAAACTAAAACAAATAAATACAGTCTACATACCTGTGCGCCCCTTAATTCTGCAGTCGCCCTTGCTATGGAGTCCAATGCACCAGTCAATCACTCAAGTCTTCACTCTTCATTGCTTCAGCCTTCAGCTCCCTTACTCGTACGACTTCAAAGTTCAAACAAAACAAATGATAATGATAAAATCATAAAAGCCAATGTATCATTGTATAACTTTAGGTTTTACTTTTATTTTTTTAACAAAAAATATTATTTTAATATTTTATTGCTTTTTTGAGGGGACGTCCTGGATGTTTCCCGACATCGAGGAGACGTCTGGAAGTCTCCTTGGTGTCTCCCTACTAGAAAAGGCAAGGAAACATCCCCCTTAGGAAGGAGACGTTCAGGAAATGACAATGGTACTTGGAGACGGCGGAGGGATGTTTCCCAGGCATCGCCCCATCTCGGGGACTTCCCTGTCTCGGGTGCGGACGGTTTTTTGGGGGGGGACGCGTCCTCGTGGAACACTGAGGTAAGCAGATACTGTATTCTCTTCCTCAAAATGACCTTTAATGTTGGATAGTTCTACTTGTTGCTTCATCCTATTTGTACTAATTGCCAAATTTTTCTTAAGCTATATAATACATTTCACATCTATTGTAGGGCACCGATTGCTGCAGGAACCTTGCTGTTCTAAGTATCAAATCCTTGGGTGATGAAAATTTATGACTATGTAATGACTTGAAGCTGGGTTATCTTTATGGCCAAGTGATACGCAATGTTATTCTAGTTTTCTACTAATTACAATCATTTCAACTACTTAATATGTTTGTTGCTTGCATAGTGCTTTGGTAGCTTCTAATTTTTTATTTGCTGCCTCTGCCATCCTATCTGTTTGAGGGTGGTAGGAAATATTCATCTCAAAGGTGATCCGTGCTAGCCTAAATAGTTCTTGCCACAAATTACTATGAGAATGTGGTCCTTTATTGAAGATGTAGTGAGAGAACCCATGCAACTTATAGATGTGTTGGAATGTCTCAAAAAAGCTTGCATGCAATGGATCCAGATTTAGTTGTAGTGATGAAATGAGCATATTTTGTTAGCTGGTCTTTCACAAGAAAGATCTGATCGTTATCATTTGATATTGGCTCTTCTAAGATGATTTTCATGGATACTACTCCCTTGTTTGGATTCACCTTTGATAGAAGACCTTGTGATGGAATGGCTCACTTTGTTATGCTGACAAGTGTGACACTCAACTACAAACCTTACGCTGCTAGCATTCTTATTCTAGTAGGAGTAATCATATTCTTTTAGCATTTTTGGTGGCCTACAAGCTCTGCAGAGGTGGATTCATGCCCATGCTCAAGGGTTTTTGGTGTGAAAGTGGATTTATTCCTTAAGCTGATGTGAGTTTTGAAGAGGATATTATTTCTAACTGATCAAGCCTTTCCTTTCTTTGCATCTGTAAACTCTTGTCTGAGCTGGGGTATAGCAGGGTTACTTTGTATGATCTTGATGAAGCTCCCCTAGGCACACTAGGTGGTAAATGGGGAGTACATGAAAAGCTCATGTCTCATCCTTTTGTGAGAGTGAATATGAAATGACATTACCTCTAACCCCTTTATATCATCTCAAAGTCATAAGAAATGCATGCTGCCAATACAATTTTATTGCTCTCTATAAGTGTCCCATGAGTCATGAGATGCTTTAGGTGGAGATGGTGAATATTAATGAACAATTGGTTCCATTTTGTAACTGCATGCAATATGGCTAACATTTCTTTACTATGTGTCAACATGCATTTATCCCTATAATTAATCTCTTACAGGTAGAAAAGTGAGAGGACTGAGATATCCTCCTAGCTACACAGAGATTTTGACATCGTCACACTGATCTGTCAGCATTTGTGTATGGACTGAACTCTTCCAAAGGATGCTTAATGCCCAAGTGTCTGGGATAGGCTGAAACAAAGAGAGAATCAGTCTAATGGAAATGGAAGTCCCCTATAATGCTTACATTCAAAATAGTCAAAGCAAGAAAATAACATTTCATTCACTTTTCACAACTACAGGAAAAGTAAATATTGAAGCTCCCAATTTGCTCCCATTTTAGACTCACCATTTGGGTTCCAAATTCTTTCAAGTTCAAGTTAATTTGGAGGTTTCATTATTTAAGGGAGATCATTGATCTGCTATGGAGTAAGCTAATCAAGTTGATATGTTTTTCCTTCATACTTTAGACCTATATTTGTAATAGTTTTTCCAATTTGACACTTGACAGTGAAAAAGATGCTTTGTAGAAAATAAAAATGAGCTTGAAACATTGCCTTAGAACCATTTGTGGTTTTCTTTGTATAACCATTATCTTTTCAGGGATCTCTTGATTTCTACCCTCAGAACTCTTGTGATGACATTCTTTAAAATAATTCTTTTGAGATATTATTATTTTTGTTAAGCTTGTTTACTTAACTAACCAAAAATTTGGCATAAATACCTTCACTTCGCTTGCCACAATTAATCAGAGATCCATACAATTGGGGTCAGAACATAGCCACTATTGCTTAATTGAATACTCTATGCTGTTAGGAGAGATGTATGTTTATGATATTATCTACCTCATAATGTTCCTTTCTTTGTGTATTCACCAAATGCTTTAGCACACAAAAATGAAACCAGCATAGGCTTGGGTTAATTACTACTAATCAGAAATTTGTTAGAAGGGAATGGATATTGTAATCTCCATTCTCTACATTTTTGCCTTCCCTGGACCACTCATAGCAATTTGAGTGGCTGCAGGTTGGCCACAATATCTTGTCCATGTGATAGTCTGAATTCTCTCTAGAATGTGTTACCTTGCTCTCAATACAGAGACATGCAAAGGATTAAAAAAATAGTCCCTTAAATACCAGCTTTATGACCCCCCTATCCTTTATAAACGCTAGATACTCCCATCCATTGCAATCAAAAAATACTTTTGTCCACTTGAAGTGCTATTTTCTTGCCATCAGACCCTTGATGGAAATGATGGCGTTGGAGTAGATATATTTCAAATAAACAAGAGGTCATTCTGGTTATAAACAGAATAGGACTCTAAATTCTAGTTGGGACATTAAGAGAGCTACTAAAATTCGTTCTATTGGTAATTAAAGAATGTGTAATAATTGTTATGCATATTTCTTAAAAATTTTACATAAAAAATATTTAGCAAAAACTCAAGCAGAAATATTGGAGGGTCAAGTTTTCTGCAATTTATGTTTTAAGAAACACAGGTGAATGGGTAAGTAAACAGGAGGAATAAGATGACTTTTTACTTCACTAATCTGATAATATTGATGTATTATAATGGAAACAAAGTGCCGGTGCTTTTAGATGCAGTCTTGAAACTTTCTATTTTATTTCATTTAAATGACAGTTTCAAATTATTATTTTCAGGTTCATCCCCACATGCTTGGGGTGCAGCAAGCTCGCATACCTTTGCCATCAGATGTCATGGAAGATGAACCAGTATATGTCAATGCGAAACAATACCATGGAATTTTAAGGCGCCGTAAATCTCGAGCAAAAGCAGAATTGGAAAATAAAGTCCCTAAAATCCGGAAGGTGAGGAAGTCTTGCTATAATCATTATTTCCAACATACATAACAAATGAATGTTCAGATTTTCATTCTTTAATCCCCTAATGTGTCAACGAATATGGAGGATTTCATTCTCCAAAGTGAAAATGTGAATCCGTTAGCTGTTGATAGTATGGCATATGCTCTGTTATTTGGGAAATAAAAAAATATGATCTATTTGTCTCATTTTTGTTGTCTGTTTAACAGCCATATCTACATGAGTCTCGTCATCTTCACGCAATGCGACGGGCAAGGGGATGTGGTGGTCGCTTTCTTAACACAAAGAAGTTAGATTCAAAAGCCGATGCTGTGAATGGAAAGTTATCAGGACTGCATGAACAGTCTCTTAGTTCGTCAGGGTCTGAAGCTTTGAATTCTGAAAATGGGAATACGAGTTCTGCACAGGAGGCACAGGGCAATTCTGCATTATCAGGCTCAGAAGTTACAAGCTTGTCACAGTCCTCTACTGATGGAACAAGTTACCATTATTCACAAGGAAGTGTTTCGTATCTTAATCACCGACCCAGCTCACATTTCCATCTGTTGGGCTTCCATCCTCTTTCAGATGGGAATGATGAAGTTGTCAGCAGGCAAGGTGGGGGTTATCCAATGAAATGGGCTGCAGCAGAGGGTTGCTGCAATCCAATGAAAGTCTGATATAAGGAAAGTTGGTCGGGCTCTCTTTTGCATTGGTAAGTGTTTAATTTGGGTCTGTAGATGATGGGGGAAATTTGCCTCAATTACGGAAAGTGAAACTTTTTGAACAGAGATGAAGCTCACTTCCACTTTGGGGTTATATTTTTCCCATTATTATCAGCTCAAAGGTGCATGCTTACTGCATTTGAGAGCCTTTTCATGGAAATAGCCAGATGGAGGAGTCTGTTGCATTAAAGCATGTTTCTGAGATGGTGCAACTGTCAAAGGTTATCAATGCCATTTTCTGCTTTGGGCTTTGTTCAAGAAATTGAGCTATTCCACCTGGTATTTCCAATGGGCAAATCATTCTTGGCTGGTTCTTGTTAAAACAATTTTATCATATCCTAGTATTAATAACTATTTGTCCAGGACAATGTGATTCAAACTGTCACATCTGGATGATTGCATGTGTGGTTTTGTGTAGAATTGAGTGCAACTCTTATGCTAATAATTAGGAAAACAGTATATGTAACAAAACTGGGTTTTCTTTTGTATAAAACTATTCCATGGCATGGAAACAAAACTCATCAGTATGACAGTATGTTGTAGCAAACTCCTTATGTATCCTATCTGTTTGGAACAAATAATATATATTATAATATGGTTTGATAGACTATGAGTTGAAAGTGTCCATCTTCTTGGATAACTTCTTTCTACATCGAATCCATTGGTAATCATCCTATTCTGTTGTTATGCAGTATTGAATAATGGATTAGAGAATAGATATGAAAAGCTGTTGGCATTATTCAATGTCTGTCCTGCCATATGTTTCAGGTACTAACTGTTTCAGATCATATGCTTCATTGTTGTATGGTGCATTGATCATTTATCTTATGTCTAGTTTTGCTTGTCTGATTTGTGTTTTGCATGTTGAGGGAAATGAGGTTCATTAGTATCTGTAGCCATAGAAATCATTAATCTGGAAAGGTACTTGTGTGTCTTTTGATGTCTCCAGAAAGACTATTTTTTTTTGTTATTTATGAAGGATGTGAGTTATGTCTTATACTACTTTAAATTGGAAACAGGATCTTCTGTTCATTGTTTGTTCACTTTATGTCTTAAACATTATGTTAAATGCTAATTTTTTTAATTTCCAGCATTAATCATGGAAATCCATGTGCAACGTGATCTGTTGGGGTTAATTGAATTGCTTCAATGCTTCTTTCTGCTTAGTGGGTGACTCTGGTGCAATTACATATGGTTGCAGTTTTGAGGGACAGGTTTTTCTTGCTTTTGACAAACTTTATGATATGCTTCTGTTGTATTTTGGTAATAAATATCTGGATATTTGGATCAGAAGATTTTGCAAAGATATCTGGATGGTTTAATGTTTTCAAGGAAGAACTGGGTGTGCTGTTGGACATATGTATGCATTTCATCACCTGCTAGGTTTCCGTACTGTTAAAGCATGAAAATTCTGAAAGGTTGTGATTTAATCAAGTGTTTGCTAGCTATATTCAACTTTATTACCAGAATAGGGATGCAGGAATGGCAGGATGTGTTTTAGAGATGACAATGTTCCCTGTTTTGGGATGGCCGAATGTTAATTTAAAAAAATATATAGAGAAATTCTTAAGTATAACTATAGATAACATTATGATTAAGGTATAGTTTAAAAATTTACATGATACATCTAATTAAACATTTAATGTTCAACGTTCATTGACTCAAGGATAGTTACAAATTGATTGTGTTTGCAAAAAGAAGGTATAGGTTGCTAATGGGAGTGAGAATTAGTTATAGCGAGAGTCTAGGGTTTGATAAGGAGTGTAAGGGGGCCTTGTGGATGCTTTTTCCTCCCCTTGCACCCCCCATTCCCTATCTTTTGTTTAGCCTTATTTAAAAAAAACTGGAGCAGAAATTGATGACCATGGATACATATAGCCTTCTCCAGGGTGGTCATAGGACATCTCAAGGGTTCTTGGGCATCCCTAGGAAACCATGCATGGTTTTGGCATGTTCTAGGGATGTGTCCTCAATCAGTGACAGGACAACCAGAGGACATTTCCCTTGTTTGTTCACACATTTTGGAAGCAGTAGGAGGGTAGGGACACATCCCTATGTAACCTTGTTTGGTAGTTGTCTCTTAGATTTGAAGTAGGGCTTATGAATATACTTCAAAATACTAAATTTAAATAAATATTAGTATGTTATATATCATGTAGTACCATTAATAGCAGAAATGACGGCAAATACGAAACAATATATGCACCAATAGTACCACAAGACAATAAAAATTTAACAAAGTTAACAATGATTTGAGACTAACTTATTCATCCAACATCTAATAAAATAAAACAAAGTCACTCTAAGCAACAAAACTCCGCAATTGTAAAAACAATGGTGGAAAGGTTTGAGGATAAGAAACATTGCCTCATAGACATCTCATTGAGGATTTGAGTACACATCCCAATGTATCATGGCATCCAAGAACTCACAATCAAGTCACTCAAGATGACTACCATCAGAAGTAGGGAATTTAATGACGAGACCAAATATAGGCATAGGCCAGAATGTACTTGAGAAATTTACCATTTGAATGCTCTGTATCTAGTGACGATTTTGCTATGGTAAACTCCGAATTTGATTTTATAACTAGATAGTTTGCCTTGAGAAGCTTCAAAATTTTCAAGGTGTTGACCTGTTTGCTTGCCCTATATCAATCATATTGCAATGTTTATTAAACATTTACTTCCATGATTTGAAAGCATAGTAACATTCTGTAATGTCCCCTTTCTAGCACATATTGTATGAAGTTTTTCATTAGCCTATTTTCTCATGGTCTCGTAGGCTAACCAAGACACAAAAGGGATCTTGGAGGATATTTGCCTAGGCATTTTCAGTCGCAGGTCATTCCGAGATGTTTTGATATAGTTTTGGCGCACTTACTATTTATAGTAAGTCACTTTGGGATGATTTAGATCTTCAGCGACATCATTGACTTCATGGTTGATGTTCAGATGGATGGCAATAATTCATAGTCATTTAATATTTATTTATTCAGGCGAGATATAAAGTTAAATTTAAATTATTTAACTTTGTTTAATAAATGACTATAATGGGACTATAAAGTAATATGTTATAAATATTAAATGTCCCCTTTCATTTAAAAGTACATGGTACACTTAAAAGAGGGATAAAATATTAAAGTGTTTAATTATCCCACATTGACAAGACAAGTGAGTAAGCTCTTATGAAGAAGTTATAAAATGGATTGGAGAGCTCACTTTCAACATGCTGGAATGAGATGAAAGTTATGCTATTGGGTTTCTCAAGAATCTGATTATTGGGCATTGGAGGACGAAATCCCTCTTTGTCAACATTCTTCTCGCTGTTGCAAGATATAGTCAGGAGAATTTATGGTGTTTTTCATTCAGGAAACACATTGGGCTTATTAGAATTTCAAAGGGAAGATTTGGAGAAGATATTAGGAGCAGATTTGAAGGCGATAGTGCAGATTTGTGAGTTGCTACAGTGCTGTGAATAGTGCCATGAATAGTACGTGAACAATGCCACTACAGAATTTATGGTGTTTTTCATTCAGGAAACACATTGGGCTTATTAGAATTTCAAAGGGAAGATTTGGAGAAGATATTAGGAGCAGATTTGAAGGCGATAGTGCAGATTTGTGAGTTGCTACAGTGCTGTGAATAGTGCCATGAATAGTACGTGAACAATGCCACTACAGTGCGTGTGCCGCTACAGTGCGTGAACAGTGTTTGGGCAGATTTCAGACTTGTGGAGTTCACATTTGAATTTGTTTCATTATCATATGGTCTTTCACATAAGTTGGAAACATATCTGAGTGTCATTACGAGATTGAAGCCATTCCCAGGTCTGTAATATTGTTTGAATCTGATTTGTATGCTCGGAGTGGAATTAAATAGTGTTATCAGCATTAATCTTCTTGTTATTAGTATTTCTTATGTATGATTTTCTATATTGAATGAAATCTGAAAGCCACTCAACAAATATCAATTTATCCGATTTATGTTATTGCAAATTAAGAACAAATTTAGGAAACCAGTAATCAGCTTGCAAGCCAACTGTTTGACAAAATTACATTGAGTGAAAAAGCACAAAAATCAGTCTAGAACAGGGGGTGTTATTACACATTCCTATATATTAGAAAATCAGTTTGGTGGTACAAACAATAAAAAATAGGTTATAAATATTAATTATATTCTTGAACATGTAATGTAAAAAGAAAATTACTTTTATATCAATTAATTTGATATTCTTGGCATCATTTTTGCCTATCAACATTTTCTAGTTTGAAAAGCACTTCAAAAGATTTCTCACTAATTACAAACTCAGTTAATAGAAAATATAGAGATTGTGGAGTATTGATATATTAGTTGATTTGTCATATCATGTGTACAAAGCCTAATTTTAGCATTAACTTAGCAGCTACTTGAAATCAATTAACTGCGCTCTCTTTTTCGATCTTCATTTTTGTCCCTTTTCCTCAAGGAAGCCATGGGTGCAATATTCTCTCCCTTTGCTATTACTTTCTTTGTCCAGGGACTAGGGAGATTGCAAGTTAGAAAAAGGGAAGGTAAGGCTTCCAAAAACAATTAATTTTGTGGTCATTGTGTTTTCAAATTGGAAAATAATCAATGAGATAGTGGATTCATGATGGAAGAAGAATTCTTGAAATGTTATGAATACGTAGTCAAGAATCCTCAAATGGGTAACAAGGTAGAAGGTTTATCAAAAACAAGCTTTAGGGAAAAAATTTCATTGATTCAATTATTTTTTCTAAAACTTGTTTCTAATGAACAATATGAACAATAAGACTTTGGTTTATCTTACATATAGAAAATGTTGACTGACTTTGGTTTATCTTACATATAGAAAATGTTGACTTTGCTTGGATGATTGTAAAAAATCTCCAAAAAGAGGTGTTGGCCTTGTTAGGTAGGCAAATATTTGACACCTAATTGATAAAGATATCATGAATCAAAATGAGACTTTCTTGGATGAATATTCTTCCATACACCATGAGCAAATATGGAGTTAGAGGTTATTGTACACCTCATTGGCTAGGTTAATATTATTTAGACAATAGGCTAGTCTCCATCTTAATGATAAAAATCTAAACATCTAATAGTATAAATAAGGGAAAATATAATAAAATTTCAAAATACATTTAAAATATTTAAACTAGAATACTATCTCAATACTCTATGTACTTAGGTTATTGTCTTTGCAATGTGTTAATGCTTTAATTTGTCTTTCCCAATACAACAAAAAATATAGTGAGTGAGATAAGCATATTTGCAAATTTGAAGGGGAAGCTTCTTGAGATCTAAATCAATCTAAGCATAAGCTAAAATAGATGTATTCGAAAAACTATAGACAAGATATACAAATACACACACTATACAAGATTTATTGGGGGTTTTGCATAAAGGAAATGACTAGCTGCCTATATTTTTGTCTTGGATATAGGTATCTGACTATTAGCAGTCATGTCTTGCAAATGAAATTCCTAAACATTGAAAGAAAGGAATTATTAATCTAAATGAACAAATCACACATTTCAATTGGCTAAAATAAAGACCAATTATACAATGTAAATAATATTTGTAAAAATAAGGACTTTAACAAATAAAAACATAATTCCAAGAAATATTTGTTATGTTTCATACAAACCCACTACTTAAGGAATAAACAACAACAATACAAAGCTTGAAAAAGTTACTTGGTTTCAATTTAATCCACACAAATACACATGTGAATTAGGTTGAACAATAGTTTTTGTAGCATACACATACCATTTACTATCCTCTTTACAAATGCCCAATTTTTGGGACTCTCATACTATTTTTTTCCTCCCAAATAGTGAGCTTTAGAACAAAATATTTAAAGATTGTTGAAAAGGTAGAAAGAGAAACTTTAAAGAAAATATAAACCTAAAAAACTAAGGAAAATAAAATATCCTAAAAGAACTCTTTGCTTGAAAATAGAACCACTAGAAATAGCCATTGCCACAAATATTGATAGTTGAAAAGAGCAAACTAGTGTATGAATAGGTCTCATGATTTTGATACAATTTCATGCTTTTGAAATCTAGCAAGTCATTTAAAACCCTAACCACCACAAACCCATCTTGTTAATTGGGAAATTGTTGTCCTAGTGCTTCATTGAGATTGAAAATCATAATCAAATCCTTGAATGATTATATGACAACTACTCTTGAATGTGCATCATATATTAGGAAAAAAACCCCAGGTGTTTGATCTAATCTACAAATGAAGTTGCAAATATTGAAAACCCTAGACTCATTAAATGTAAAAAGCAATCAACAAACACTAGTTGAAACTTCACAAATAACATAAAATCTACATTTAGCATCCCACTCTTCTTGATTGTCCTAACTTTTCTAGTTGATGACCAAAGATTGAAATCAAAAGGTATGAATATTACTATCACACAAATGCAAAATTATTGTTACACGCGTTTGAAACATTTCTTGTAAGGAGACAAAGATACTATCATAGGTGCCATCCCTATCATAGATGATTGAAAACTAACTTCTTTTCCCTATTTATGGATTGAAAACCTTACTAGACACGTCTCTTCATTGTTGCTACCATTTGTTAAAGATCTTAGGTGCCTTTTTACCTTACAATTACCAATTAAATTCCTAATCTAGAGATTTTTAATGTTAAACCATGTTTTGCAAATTTAGAAGAAGTTTTAATTGGCCTAATCATGTTGTTCACACACCTCCAACACATCTACCATATTTTTATACATAGACAAAGAATCTAAGTGGTTCGACCATTATAAACATATGATACATATTTTATATCACGCCACTCTTCCTTTGGTATGGAAGGTAAAAAAAATTATTCTTCTAAACTAGACAAAACTTTGTCATTTGAGCCTATTTTAATAACTTGGTAGAAATTTATTCCACTTATGCCACTTTTCCATGTTAGGTGGAGTTTTTAATCACTTAAACTACTTTTTTCAAGAGGGTGAATTTTTTTCACTTATGCCACTTTGTAAGACCTAGACATAACTCTATGGCGTGTTTGCCATTTTTTTAGTGGCTTAGCCACTCAAAAAGTGTGGTGATGCTAATTTAAAATAAATTGTGTAACACATGCCATGATAGAGATATTGACCACTTAGACCATCTTTCCAAATTGATGAAAATTAGAGATGGTTGAGCCATCACAAATGTGTGCTTTGGACTTTACATCACTTATTATCATCCTTCATCCTAAGCAAAAAAGTTTGTCACTTAGCCATGGTAGAGAAATCATGTGCTTGAGCCAACTTAAATATCTTAGGGGAAAGTTTCAAGTGGTTGAACCATGTTGAACATGCTCCTTGGGTGTCTTTGTTAGGTGAAAAGAGTTGTGAGTTGTACTTTGAGTTTTGACAAAGCTTTATATCGACCTAGTCATGTTTTTCACTTCATCTTAATGTAGGAGTATCTAGGATGTAAGAGCAATCTTGCATCAACCAAAAATATTTTCTTTTTTAAACATTTGATTATTTTGTAAGTGTTTTCTAATATTCCTAGATGTTTTCCAGTAATGTGTCTCAAGTTTGTGGTACCGCATATCATGACACTTATGTTTGTTAGTAAAAAACTTCATGTCTATAAAAACAAGAATTTTTTTTTAATGAACTATGCTGTAATTAATTTTGAAGAACTTTTTTTATAATTTAGAACATAAGCTTTATCAAGCATCTAGAATAATTCATCCAATTTTCATGAACTATTCTAATCACCATTTTATGTTTTCTAATTCAAGGAGCTTAATTGGACCAATATCGAGGTATTCATGGTATAACAATATCTTGTTTTGGGATTGTGGTAGTTGTCTAAAACTTGTGCCATTTCCAAAGGTTACCTACTTCATTATGAGTCCTACGAGGGGTTGTGTATGGAATTGTTGATTTTAATACTTTTGGTTTGAGGTACATTGTAAATGATGATTCTATACATTATTAGTAAACCTTCAAGCCACACAAGGAAATATATCTAGTTCTAATGCCAACCTATGTTGTCATATCATGATTCCAATTAATACACAACATTTCTATATCTTCTATATAAAAAATAAGTTTGATATTATTTGAGGATAGTGGAGGAAGCGATCTAGTAGAGATTATAAGACAAGATAGATTACAATAGTGAGATCCTTGAGATTAATTTTGTAATCAAATGGGAAATACCTAACATTTATCAAGATCATGAATCTATTCTAATATGAATCAACACAAAATTACTTGTCATTTTATTATTTTTCTATGCACATTTTTCATGTTTTATTTAACACTTTGGTTAGATAGTCGTTAACTAAACCCTCCAACCTTGATTGTTCTTGTTGATGTCATTAGAAAACTTCAAACCTCATAATTATTTAATGTAGAATAACTACAAGCTCCATCATCATACAAAATTAATTAGTCAAAAAATAAATACTATGACACAAAAATGTTGCAAATTCGCAGAGAAGGTCAAACATTAAATTGGGCCAACACACATTGATGTCAAACAAGAGTTTTAGATATTAAAATAAAGCAAAAATCTAATATGAACACTTAACAACACCCTTTGGCTGGCTAAATAAAGGCCAACTATTAAGTGGAATCAATATTTGAAGTAATAACAACATAAACAAAAAATAAGCACAAGATTCTAAGATTTTTTTTATTAAGTTACATACAAAACTACCACTTTATGAATAAACATCAATACAAAAATTGATAAAGTTGTACTTAGTTTCAATTTAATTCATAGAGATACACATAAGTGATCCTTAACAACAACTTTTACAACATAAACATAACATCCACTATACTCTCTCAAATTTAAGTGCTCAAAGCACTTATTTATTAGTTACAAATGCTCAATATTTAAGACTCTAAAATAATCATTTTTAATCCCAAAAATCAAAATTTAAAGAAAAGCACTCAAACAGTGTTGAAAATCTAAAAAGAAAGAAAATTTAAAAAAAATCTAGACCTAAAAAACTAATGAAAATAAAACCACCTAAGAACATGAAATGACAATCCCAATTTGGTCCATGTAGATCTAGTGTAGTGATGAGCTTTAGTTTAATGGTTTCAAAATAATATTCACAATGTTCTATCCAAAAAATATTATTCTTCCTAACAAAAAAAGAAGAGGTGAAGAAATCTTATTGAAATCTTGAATGTCTTATAAAACTATGAACATCTTTTTGAAAAGTGGGTATAGGTAGATCTTGAATAATTTACACTTTTTTTTGGATCAAATTCAATAGTTTTAGAAGAAATGTGGTGACCCAATATTATATCTTTAGTCATTAGAATGTGACATTAGTGACAACCGATCTGTTATAGTAAAAAATACAACTAATTTTTTTTGTGTTATTATTTGTCTCAAATTATTAAGTGTTAATTCATTTGTATATTTAGATAATTTTATTCATACGAGATAGGCATCAATCCATCTGAGATAGACATCCATTGATAAAGGATAGGTTATCATCTATCCATTTGGGATAAGGCTCTATCCAAATGGGATAGGGATCTATCTATAAAAGATAGGCATGTGTTATGGCTAGAGACTTAGACTCATTAGGACCATCCAGGTCTTAAGCCACTCTCTAAAGACTACACTCCTTATTGAGATTGCATTGAGGTCACTTACCTAATCAACAATTAATCTTAGATTTTATAAATATTATTGTAAAAAATGTAGAAATTAATTTGATATGACATTAAAAAATCAAAATATCTTAACATATATTTTAAAATTGATTTTTATCATTGAATGTTTTTGGATTAGATTGTGTCAATATTTTTGCATCAACATTTCAAATCACACTCGTGATACATTTTTTTCTTATGCTCTCTACTTCATCCTAATGATGGATCACAAAGTGTGATCAATTAAATGTTAAGAATGTTTTGTTTTGGTGTATTAAAATAAATTAAATGAGAAGATATATGTTTTTAAATTGTTTATTAATATTTGTTAAATGTTATAAAAATTAATAAATGAAATGATTCATTGAAGAGAATGTGAGCTTTTACAATTCAATGATTTTTCTTAAGTATTTTTAAATACTATTAGTGTTTATATTTAAATTAGTTATCAAAGAAAAGGACAAAGTAATTTGTAGGAGTCTAATATATCTTCTCATTTAATTTATTTTGGATTAGATTGTATCAATATTTTTGCATCAACGTTTTAGATCATATATGATCGAAAACGTTGATGCAAAAATATTGATACAATCTAATCCAAAATCATTCATCGATAATCTTCATGAATTGTAAAAATCTATCATCATTAATTGTTCATTTGTCAAAAATACTTTATTTTTTAATACCATAACAAATTAATTTCTACATTTATTACCAAAACTAAATACCTTCACACCCAATGATTATTTATTAAATGAGACATTAGTAGAGCATTTCCTCCTAGTCTAAGTAAGTAGTACCCTATAAAGTATGTCAAATGTAAACCCACGTAGTAAGATTCCTATGAAGTAGTAGTGTGAATGTACTTTGTATACTCCAAATAAGAGTTTGACTAAGAGAATAATATAACATTAAACATTCTTTCTATGTAAATGGATGTCGTGCACCCACGTGTCAATAAAGTATTAAAAATTCGTCCATCAATCTCTCTATTTCTGTACTTCCCCTTTCTAATGTTGCTAATGCCCGTGACCTCTAGTCTATATCTTATTTATTTTCGCACTAGTCATTTTCACTCATAATTCATTGAATTTAAGTGCTTTTCAAATGGGTGATGTAACGGGGACGTTGCTTACCTTGCTATTTACCTATTTGAAAGAGTTTTTACTATAATTAAATTGTTTTATTTTAGTTTGGAAATATTAAATTTATAAGTAGATTATTTTAAGAATGTTTTGTTTTGGAGTATTAAAATAAATTGAATGAGAAGATATATGTTTTTAAAATTGTTTATTAATATTTATTAAATGTTATAAAATTAATAAATGAAGGGGTTCATTGAAGAGAATGCGAATTTTTATAATTCAATAAATTTTCTTAAGTATTTTTAAATATCACTAGTGTTTATATTTAAAGTAGTTATTACAGATAATGAGAAAACAATTTGTAGGAGTTTACAATTAGCAAGGTCAATCCTACAAGTTTTAAGATGCTTTCATGTGTTGGGTAATTTTTGCAAAGCACAAAATTAACTCTACATAACACATATTCAATTTATAGAAATTAAGTGATAGTTATGAGATAGAAATATTTTGCCAAATTGAAAGTGTATATTGTTGGAAAAATGTGTCTCAACCTTGAAATTATATAAGGTATTGTTGATACGTAAGCGATAGGGGGGCGGGGGAGGTGGGAGGGGCGAGAACCCCTCTACGAGGGCTCGAGGGCAGTGCACCCCTGAAAAACTAAATTTTATGTATTTTCTTTTATTGTAAATTTGGACCGTTCATCATTAAGTCTCAGATCTGACGGTTGGTTGGATTGACTTGCCCTAGAAGGCAACCCTATTTTATGAGGGCATTGTATTACAGTTGTGTATTGTGATGTATTTTGAGAGTCTGATAGCGATCGTGTTGCCTCTGGATCTCTGGTTGGTGATACTCCTATGAGAAACTTTCTCTACAAGTATATTGCAATCTTTGTTATTCTTGAATAATATATTGGGTGGCTTTTGGAGTGTGGGGTTTTTCTCCCGAAAGAGTTTTCCCCACGTAAATCATTGTGTTGTGGTATGCATGATATTTATGTTTATTTTTGTTTAAGTTTCTCTAACTGTTAAAAAAATATATAAAGTTTTGCATTATCCTCCTCTCAAGATTAATGTAGGAAGTTGGTTTGCTACCTTAGCTTCTTTACATATATTTATAATACTAAGACAATTGAAATTTACACAACATCAAGTTTATTATTATCATAATTCTCATAACTAAAATACTCTATTATTCACATTTAATTTCAAATAATCATTTATTATTTACCTAACTCTATTATTTAAATAATTTTTTTATTAATAATAAATCTATTTAATTATTATAGCTCATTAGAAAAGTGTATTTTAAAAGTTGACTTAGTGAATCTCATTACTATTTAGTTTTTCAAGGAGGTGAGACTAATGTAGGTGATGGGTAGAGTTTCACTTTGTTGTATATTTTGTATGTGTAATTGTCAAAAATTAGTATGAAAGAGATTTCAATGATTTTGTCAACTTATTGCATTTGATTTTGTCTAACATATTTTTAACTTGTATAAATACCTTATATTTATAAGAATACAAAAACTTTAATTTGTATTTAAAATTATTTTATAATTTTAATTTTTGAATATATATTGATTGTGTTTTGATTATGTATGTGAAAATTTTCTAGGTAGAAGTTGAAAAATGTTTGTGTCATGTTCGCATTCTAGGATGTAAAAGAAATATTGCATTAAATAAATTTTTATTTTTTAATTTATTTGTTGTGCTTGTATGTTTTCATTACATTCTAGTCATCAATCAATCAAGGAAGATGGTACAAAAATTCACCATAATTAAATATTTGACCTTGCACAAAAAATATTATACTATAATCCTTTAATGTCATGTGCACTTTCAAAAAGCTTTTGGTCATGATAATGACATCAATTGGTTTTTGAAATTTACTAGGTTTGACAAGCTTATACCTAGTTCATTATTCATGGCTTCTGACATTCATTTTGGAGTTTTCTCCAACAAAGGAATGCATAGAAAAGAAATATTGGACCCAAGAGTGATTATATTGTGAATTGCATGAATATATTTTATTACCATATTCAATTTGGAAGATTCAACTATACATCTATCTACACATTTTACAAGGCATTGAATTTTGTACCACTTGTGGTCAACTAAGACAATTTTTAATGACTAGGAGGTGATATTTACACTCATTGACATCATTAGAGAGAAACAAAAAGTAGGATTAGAACCCAAAATTTTCATTCAAAAACCCTAAGGTTTTCCCATTTTAATCTAATATTTTCCTATCTTTTCATGAAATGATTCATTTATTCCCCGTCCATAAAGCCAAAAATGACATATATTCTACCACTACCTTAATTTTAGATCCTTAGAGGCTCCTACCGATTTACCTCTATACAGCGGCCCCTTTCAGGGTGGCTCGTGGTATAGAGGTGGCGGTTATAGATAGTCATGCATAATGGTTACCGCGCAACCGCACACAGTTGGCATGGTCACCGCGATATGGCAGTAGCAGTTACAAAGTGGTTGGTGAAGGCTTACTGCCACACCATGCACAATCTAAACATAGACCTCGATAAGCGTGATGGGCGGTAAGTTACTGGCCAGGCAGCGGTTAAGAGATCCCACCGCGGTACCGCAAGGGGGTCATCTCACAGACTGCGGTGAACAAAATACAGCAGTGGAGGAAGCGACGAAGATGACTACTGCTGGCAGTCAAGCTAGTGACCGCGATAGCGCGGTGGATGGAGATAAGCGGCAGGGAAGTGGGCGAAGGTAACAAGAAATGTTACTGCAATACCGCCAAAGGATAAAGCGAAGACTGCGGTAGTGCAGGAAACAACGCAGATAACGACCAGGGTCAGACACTGCCACACTATGGGGGTAAAAGACAAAGGCCACGGTTGAGCGGTAGAAAGGAATGGGGAGCCAGGCTGTGGAAAAGTCAAAATACCACTATATTGCGGGGTGCAGACAGTTTGACCACGGTAGAGCGGTAGGAATAAAAGAAGTCTTTGCAACAATCTTTTAAATGAAATAAAAGGCGAGAAAAGTAATAAAGTGAAAATTTTAAAGGCGGACTATAGTTTGAAATATTTGATTTACTGATAAGGCAACTTAATCAAATATTTTATTTTTTGACAGAGAATCCAAATGGCTGTA
This sequence comes from Sequoiadendron giganteum, assembly GCA_007115665.2. Taxonomy (NCBI): domain Eukaryota; kingdom Viridiplantae; phylum Streptophyta; class Pinopsida; order Cupressales; family Cupressaceae; genus Sequoiadendron; species Sequoiadendron giganteum. The sequence continues at coordinate 715,884,616 of CM021103.1, forward strand.
ATAGAAACTGAAGGGTCGTGACCCTTGGACTGTAATGTATAAATAATTTGAAAATCAGTTTCTTAAAGGGAGGGCGTGTGAAGGAGATTTTTGAAACTGGGAATGTAAACAATGACAGACCTTCCTGAAACAATGCAATGGAGATTAATGTTTTAAACTAGTGAATATTCTTTTTGGTGTTCAGTTGTTGTGATGAAATAATTCATAATTATTTCATCTGGTTGTCTCCAACTTGAGATCCTTTAATTATTTAAATCAGCATATCAAGTATAATCTCTGATTTATCAGAATGTATTCCCATTTTGTGTGATTTAGTTGATTGGTGTCTGTAAGTCAGATTTAAATCCTTTTAAATAAGTCACTGTAATTTTAGGATTTCTTTTGGATTGTTGAAGAATAACCTGATAGAGAAACATTCCAGCACTATTTATGCAAGACATAAATAAATGAAGTTATATGCTAGTCATTAAGATTTCATTTTACAAAATGCCTAACAACTAGAATTAAACCAGAGAAGGAAGCACATAACTCTTGATTTTTGACTCCATTGTCCATGTGGATAGAAGGGACTAATTTGCCTCAACCTAGAGATAAAATTCATAAGCAAACAACTTATTCAAAATCCTTTCTTTTGTGCAGTAGGAGTAGGTGTAGTTGTAGTGTTTCTATCTGTCCACTTCCAATTGCCATTGTGGATAGATTGCTCAATCAAGAAATACATTTCAAAATCTGCATCATTCATTAGGTACACCCGCCTTGGTCTAGTAGAACCTAAAGAGAAGAAGGTTCAATTGCATCAATTGGCCTTGTACGTTGGCCAAAAGCGTTGTGAGAGCTTGGCAACCTCTCGTGGTTCAAACCTGCATTTTTGAGACCCAACACACTCATTGACATCATTAGAGAGAAACAAAAAGTAGGATGAGGTTAGTTTATGATTTGTATTACAATATCCTTCAAATGTTATAATTTACACATTATAGTCAAATGGTTGAGGCCTAGCATGCTGGAAGCCCACTATGCAAAGATATAATTTATTTATAAGTGTGAATGAATAAATATCTCATCATTGTTTTGTTGTTTCATTGATTTTTTTCTATATGATTGAGTTTTTCTCATTTCATGGTTGGATAGTCAGCAATCTATCAGAGTTGAGAGATTCTAGTAATGAGAAGAGGAGTGTAAAATTAGAAGTTTATAAAAAATACAAAGTAATTACATGTAGAAGTCAAAGGTCATTTTAAGAGGATGAAAGGTAAATATAAGGAGATAATTGATAATAAAATGAGACAAATAATTCACAGTTGGAGATGAAGTATTGGTATATCTTAGGAAGGAAAGGTTTCTTGTTGGAACATATAAAATGTTGAAGATGAAGTTTGGTCCTTATAGAATTGTGAAAATATTTGATTCAATAAATACATATGAAGTTGACTTAACACAATGTCTAAGAATATCAGTAGTGTTTAACATTGAAGATCTATAATAATATCATGAAGGTGAGTTGGAACAAAGTTATATAGTACAATACAAAATTAATTACTATAACAACAAAAAGAAGAGATTGAAGATATTTTGTATAGTAGAATTGGAAGAAGCACTAGGAATATTCAATATGAGGAATATTTGATGAAGTGGAAAGGAAGGAATGAAGAAAATTCAAGATTATTTCAAAGGTTGATATATACCATCTAGGAATATATCAAAGTTGAGATAATTTAATAATAAGGAGAAGTGTAGTAAGTAGAAGAGTTTACATAACATATGAAGGAATTACATGTAGAATTTAGTGGTCATTTTGAGAGGATGAAAGGTAAATATAATTAGAAAACTAATAATAAAATAAGGAAATATTTATAGTTAAAACAAACAAAAATTTCAAGATGAAGAAGTGTGTCATAGTCAGAATATATAACAAGTTTTTTGGGAAATTATGCCTCAACATTTTTGGCTTTTCCCTTGAAGACTTGGTGTTTTCCTCCATGTTTTGGCCTTTATTGCAGCGGTCTGGCTTGGTCTTGGCGGTTTCTGTCTGGCGGTTACCGCCTTACTGCGTGTGGTGAGTTCACTCACCACGGTGGCGTGGTAAGGCCGCCTGTAGCCTACACTGGTGGTTACCACCTTACCGCACGCGGTAAGGCCGCCAGGGGTCGAGCTCGACAGTTACCGCCATACCGCTGGAAGTGCTCCCTCTCACCGCGGTGGCCACGGTGAGACCGCCAACGGTGGTCTCGACGGTTACCGCCATACTGTGGGCAGTGGGTCCTCTCACCACGGTGGTTGCGGTAAGACCGCCAACGGTTACTACCACACCGCATGGAGGCTCGAAAACGGCAGTGGTAGTGAGGTAGATGGTTGGGTGAGCTCGAGCGAGCTCACCGCCATACCGTGAGGCAACTCAGACAGGGGTGCGGTAGTGCGGTGGAGTCAGGGTGCGAGCCCGGATGGCTTACCGCCATACTACGAGGTGAGTCCGATGGGGCAACAGTAGCGAGGTAGAAGGCAGGGTGAGCTCAAGCGAGCTCATCGTTGTACTGTGGCTGGGTCATGTGGGCTCGACGGTAATGCGGTAAGAGCTCGGATGAGCTTGAAACTCGGTTGACCGACTGTCAGAAGTGATAGATGAATGAGATGGTGACACGTGGAAGATCCTTATGTTTTGGTTGGCCGAATGGTTATTTTCTGATGTGCGATTGAGCTGCATTATTGAAGGAAGGTTGACGGACATGTCTGAGACCGGATTTAATACTGCGCGACTCGATGCTTACGGATTAAGCGGTGCACGTTATCAGAAATGGAATGCTTGTAGGTGGATAATTTATTATCCTGATGACCGTTGCTGACAGGGATTGGATAAACAGGTTGGCACATAGTATATGTAATCGATACAGATGATGAGCGATAATAGAGAGAGGTCGTGAGTGTTCAAGTGGTTCAACCGTGAACACTTAGACTCTCAGATCTATTAAGATGTGAACCTAATAGGGCAAGGGGCTAGGCTAGCCGTGAGGTTGGCTGTGACAGTCATTTGTGAGGAGCTGAAGGGAATATACATAGTATGTCATGGAGGACATTGTAACTGTGTGAAGATTCTATTTTGTGTTGCCTGTTATCTTTCTCTAGATGAACAAGATGTAATATACTGAAGAGCATAACTTTGTGTTTTTATTGTAACCGTATTAGTTACTGAATAATACAAGTGAGTTGAATGTTTTGGAGGTGGGGATTTTTACCTGAAAAGGTTTTCCCCACGTATATTTGCGTGTTCATTTTTTGTCTTTCATGTTGTTTGATTCTGCAAACTGAATCCATGCTTGTGTTAAATCTGTTATAAGTTAAGAATTTACTTCTCTCAGAGGATCAATGGGGGATCAACTATGCCTGCTTCCGCTTTATGGAAAAGTTGTTTGTGTCTTTGTTATGATTTAAATGATAATCACTAAGGCACTGCTGTCTTAGATGCTGATCTATGATGACAGAACCGACTCCGTATCCCCAACAAAGTTAAGGATGAAGAAGTTTATTCAAGATTAAGAAGATCAATGTCTAGAGATTAATAAATATATCAAAGTTGAGAGAAATTTGTAATGAGGATAAGAGGAGTACAAAAGTAGAAGAATTTACAAAATATATGAAGGAATTACATATAGAAGTCAAAGGTCATTTTGAGAGGATGAAAATTAAATATAAGGAGACAATTGATAAAAAGAAGAAGACATAAGGAATTTATTATTGGAGATGAAGTAATGCTATATTTTAGGAAGGATGTATTTCTAGTTAGAACATAAAACAAGTTCAAGATGAAGAAGTTTGGTCCTTGTATATTGTGAAGAGATTTGATTCAAAAATACATATGAAGTCAACTTACCATAAGGTTTAAGCATATTAATAGTGTTTAACATTGTAGATCTACATTGGCATCATAGAGGAGAGTTAGAAGATAATGACATAGAAGTACAATATAGAATCTATTATTGTAACATTAGAAAGAAGAAATTGAAGATATTTTGGATAGTAGGATTGAAATACCCACTAGGAATAGACAATGTGAGGAGTATATGATAAAGAAGAAATGAATGACTAAAGAAATTTGAGATGAATTTAAAGGTTGAGGTAAACCATTTAGGAATGTATGAGATTTGAGAGACATAAATAATAAGGAGAAGAGGACTTCATAAGTAGAAGAGTATGAAAAATATGAAGGAATTGCATGCAAAATTCAATGGCCATTATGAGAGGGTGAAAGGTAAATATAAGGAGATAATTATAAGAAAATAAGACATAAGGGATTTGTGGTTGGAGATGAAGTAAAGGTATATTAGGAAGGAATTTTTTTAGTTGAAACCTATAACAAGTTGAAGATGAAGAAGTTCGGTCCTTGTAGAATTGTGAAAGGATAAATTCAATAAATACATATGAAGTAAACTTACCAAAAGGTCTAAGCATATCAATAGTGTTTTACATTGTAGATATATAGTGGTAGCATGAAGGCGAGTTAGAAGATAGTGATGCATAAGTACAATGCAAAATCAATTATCAAAAATAAGAGATTAAAGAGATTTTAGATAGTAGGATTAGAAGAAGTACTAGGAATAAACAATGAGAGGATTATTTGATGAAGTAAGATTCAAAATGAATTTCAAAGGTTGAGGTAGACCATTTAGGTTTTCCTCTAACTAATGGAAAGTGAAGGAAACACTTTTGAATCAACTTCAAACATCTAATGTTGGAGCATCCTAGGTGTAAGAGTAATCTTGATTATTTTATTTATACGTTTTTGTTGTATTATAGTAACCAATCAGTTTTTGAAGACCCTACCATATTTCACTGTAGCATGTCTAATTATGCCCTAGGAGACATATGTTCTAATATTATCTTTCAATCTCACATTCACTTTTTAGAATTTTTTGATCATCACAATCACATCAACATGTCTTTGAAATTTAGCTTGCTTGATGGGCTTATACTTAGTTCACTATTCATGGATTGTGATATCTTTCTAGAATTTACATGAGCAAATGAATGCATAGAAAGGTACAATGGACCCAAGAGTTCTTACGATGTGCATGACATGAATATCCTTCATCATCACATTTGATTTGGGAGATTCAACTATACATATGGTTGACTACATGTTTTGTGAGGAATTGAGATTTATGCCACCTTGTGGTCAACTAAGATCATTCCTATGATTGGGAGCTGATATATACACTCATTGAGATCATTAAAAAGCAATGAAGAAAGTAGGATGAAGTTGGGCTTGGCATTGTATTGCAATATCCTTCAAATTCTATAATTTGCACATTGTAATCAAATGATTGAGGCCTAACATGTTAGAAGCACATTGCAACAAATTATAATTCATTAATAACTACGAATGAATAAAGATCATATCATTAACTTGAATAAAGATCATATCATTAACTTGTTGTTTTATTGAATTTTTCACTATGTGATTAAGTGTTTTTTATTTTATTGCATGGTTGGAAAGTGTAGAAACTAAAAATTGACCACTTTCATTTGGTCAATTTACCCCTAATTCGACGAATTTCACATCCTCTATATTAATTGAATAATACCCTATTATTTAATTAATATTCAATATATCAACCTTCGACTTAACCTATTTCTTCTATTATCTTTAAATCCTAGCCTAAGGTAAATAATTACCTTTTAATTATTTTTCCTCTTTCCATTCATCCATTAAATTACATAAATACCCTTATTTATTTAATTTAACCCTTTATCCTTTTCCTCAAAAAATTAAGTAAATAATCTATTTATTTAATTTTTCACATGTCCCATCCTCCATAATCCTAACCTAATCCCAATCTTCTTGCTAATCCCATCATTAGGGATGTGTACATTCCTAATACTTGATTAGGAGGTGTCACATCCTCCAACTTTTGCAAGTGGGCTTCTAATCCACTTCATTAGCCTAATCTTTCACCTGACCCCCTCACTTGCACAACTTAATCTCATGATTAAGTAACCTAATCCATTTTCCATTTATGACATGTCTTTTTGTACCCTCATCATTTATTGCTTTCTCCTTTTGGAGAAGCAACCCATGCCTTTAAGGAATTTTTAATTCCTTTTATTCCCCCATGCACATTAAAAAGGAATTTTTAATTCCTTTGGTCAACCCTTGTCCTCTCACCTCTTCTCATGGTGACACTTGTCACCACCATATCACCATATGGGTTAAGATGTCTCAAGGCATCTCAACCATTGATCCTCAACTCTGAATCTTAGCCCTCCATCCAAAAATCCTCAATCTATATATCTCACACTTAACCATTTTATCCCTCTCCCACGCATTTCTCCTTAGAGCGTCGTTGTCTCGCCAAAATTTTGTGAGCACACATCCAAATCACACATCACAGACAAATATACACAACAAGAGGCTCGCCATCCGATTCTATGCTGGTTTGAGCTTTCTATCATCTAATCTAAGTGTTCTGCTTGGTTTATCATTTTCCTTGCATTTTTAGAAGCAAAAAAACACTTGCATATAAAAAGTCCTTAATTGGATCCACTATCCACGACTATATCACTTTTCTTGATTCATAGCCCCATTTATATCTTCATATAGTATGTAAGTCCTTGCCAACAAAGAGAGTATTGATGCACACTTAAATTCTATGTTTCATTAAACCTATTTCTCATGCCTAAAAATTGATTGAGATCTATCAACAACCTTGTCATGGTGTACTTGTTGTCTACCCATAGTAGACCATCCATCTCCTTTTCCTTTTCCCATATTCTCATCATCCTCATACATAGGTTGAGATTAATATCTCATTCTCTAGATAAGATGAAATATTCTCCACTATCATGGCTTCATTAATTCCCTTGGTTCTCTTTGTCCTCTTCTCAATATCAACTGCCACCTCACAATCCTTGAGTCATCATTTTTACTTCCCACTACTAAAGCTTGCCTCTATTTTATTTACCCTTTATTGACTTAGATCCATTATCCTACCCTACCAATATATGAATAATAATTTATCAAAAAAATGTTCCATTCACCATTAATTGTCATGCCTAGTCCATCCCTACCAATTTATCCGTTTGTCAAAGCAAGCCTTCACCCAATACAACAATTAATGATCTTACATCATAATTATTATTCATGGTGACTCAATATCCTTACTAAATTGTAGTCTCAATCATGAAGTGACCCCATCCCAATATGTCCATCTCATGACCCCCTATTAGATCTATATATTTTTAGTTTTTATTATCTTATAAATTAATTTGATATAAACAATATTAAACTCATTATCACCAAAAATCTAATTAATAATACACAAAGTTCAATCATTAACATAACCATTTTTTAATAATATTTGAATTTTTATCAATTAAAAATTATTTTACAATTCCATTAAAATCAAATATTAAAAATATTATTATAATTTTAAAGTAAAGAGTCGTCGATATTATTCCCTCTAATAAAGAAATATAGGGGTTGCAAGCTAAGTGGGCTTAACCTTGGGGAAAACTATGTGGTTGAGCATGCTTGCGCTGGAGTAGTACTAGGATGGGTGACCTCCCGGGAAGACCCAATGCTTCACCTTTGTGAGCATCACCTAGATGCAATGAGTGCTAAGTGGACCATTCATTATCATGAGAGATGAGTTCTAGTGAACCACTACTCATGAAACATGGGTCAATGAGTTTGATTTGTAAAACTACACGGTTGAATCTTGATAACAATACCACAATTTGACACGATGTGGGAAATACCTCTTACTTATAAAAAAAAATAGAACACAAAATAAATAAAATATATATTTTTTATATACAATCATAATCAATTATACACATGAAAAAAAAAAATTCACTCTCTTTGAATAATCTATCTTTGACCTCGTGATCCTTAAAAAATATTCTTTTCTTTAAAAAAATATTCTATTCTATTCTATTCTCTTCAATCATATGGTACATGCCAATCTCTATGGAGTGGAGTCTAGTGAATGTATGAAGGGAGGTAATAAAGATCAAAGAAACCAACGTGCCCCAACTTAATAGATGGAAAAGTTAGAGGGCGTACCATTCCATATGGTTAAAATGTCAAAGAAACGAGGAAAAGTTTGCTCCAACTATGTAGGGTAGGTACCATGTTTTGGGTTCCATGTTCCTCCTCTGAATTAGGAATTACCAAAATGGGCCATTGTCCATCATGAAAATGGACATTCCAAGTGTAATCTTTTTGGAAAAGATTAATCATTTTCCTGATGACAGCCATTAATGGTGGAGGGAGAGGTGTCTGAAGTAGGGGAATGATTTGACCAATGATAGCATGAAGAGGAGCCACTTGGATACCACTCAACACAACTCCCTTCCATGAAAGTGACCTAACATTGATACCTTGTTTTGATACGCAAGTCAAAAAGTGGGGTATCTTAAATTCAATGCATTCAAGCAATTTGAAAGAAAAGACAATCATGTCCCTTGCAAAGTAGTATAACCGTGAAAGAATGTCTATATCGATTGAAACCCCCAAAACGAACTCTTATCTTGCACGCCCAATCAATCCCATCCATTTAACTCACACTCGTCAAACCCTAGGACATTCATCATGAACAAAAGGCACGGGAACCTGGCTTTGTAGAAAGTGACATATTCAAGGACTTAAAATAAATGAATAGGTACCCTTTTTAGACATTGACAACTCTATTTCACATTGAAATCTTTGATGCCTAGTAACATAATCCTTCTTCCAAAACTTCAATCTCATGTCCTACCAAGCTTCTCTATAAACAAAATTCCATATTGTTTGACATCTTGGTGACTTGACAGAAGGTAAAGTGGTTTCGTTTGAGTTTTTAGATGATATTAATGAGAGCATTTTGGTTTGTAAAGCAAGAATTATCATCATTTTCTTTCTCAAATGAGTCCCTCCTTGAACATGACTCTTTTAAACGGAAGGGCATACCAATTAGGAGTTAAAAGGGATTAGGTTAAAAAAGAAGGGCATACCAACTAGGACTTAAAGGAAGGGCATACCAACTAGGACTTTAGGGATTAGGTTATATAATAATTAAGGAGATGGGTAGGGAGTATGTATCTTAGCACTTTTGTTGATCTAGATTATGCTCATGTTATTTGACATTAGTTTGTGGATGATTCGTGGCCAAACATGTTATGTCTAAATATGGGGCCTTAACTTTCAACCTAGAGGACTATCTAGATTGAAATACCTTATATGGCTTGAATTTTCACTCTTGAATCTAGTATTTTTTCATTTTGAATGACATATTGGTCAAGGCTTTTTGGTATAAATACAATTCTGACAAGTGGGCTAAGTTACATGTTCAACATTAGGTATGCATTGAGATAGACCTTACCTAGCCTCTTCCAAACACTATTATTATTTTCCCTCATTTCATATTTGATGAATGGATTAATTACCTTATTAAGATGAAGGCTTGCTTCTATTGTCACCAAGAGAGTCACCTAATTCAAGATTGTCATGTTCACAAACCACATCTACACCCTCACCTTTAGATGGTTCACACCTAGTCAACTCTAGATTTGTTGAAGGCCCTTTGATATCCTTTGATACTCATCAACCCACACCATCAATTCCTAAATAATCCCCATCCACCCCCAATACCCTCCCTCCCCATACAATTCCCTCCCCCTTTGAAAGCTTTGTCCTCAAAGTTTGAGATGAAGAAACTTGGAGATAATGTGGGTGGATTTCCATGCGACATCTATAATTTTTTGACCCTTCTATTGGACTAAGAACTCATCACTAGAACAATTGTAAAGGTGGCTAGTGCATTCGTCCAATATAACTTTAGGTTCTATAAAGATGCACCCCTCATCTAATGCAAGAAGGTTTGTTCAAATTCAAGGAACAATCCCAATCACTTTCTTGACATAGAGACATGAAAAATTGAATGGATCTTAGAAGAAGGTGAGAGTGCCAACTTGTGTGCCACCTCACCAATGCATTAGAGCACCTAATAAGGATCATATATTTTGGGACCTAACTTATAACCTTGTTAGTATTGTAATGAAAGTTTCTTGTAGGGTTAGAGACATAAAAATTCTAGTCATCAATGTTAAAGGACACTCTATCCAATGCTAATCCACATATTATTTCATGAAATTTGTGATACTATCAAATTGGCCTTACGAATTCAAGATATGGTCTCATGTTTTGCTAAAGTATTTCCAACTACTACAACCTTAGAAGAATCTAAAACATAAGTACACAAGGAGGGTGAGGGAGTACCATAGAGGTCATTTTTGGAAGCACTATGATAAGTGGTATTATACCACCACTAAACCATAGGTAGTCACTAGCCTCATTGTCCTTATTACTCAAACACAAAAAAAAACAAGTAAGTTTCTAGGAATTTATTAACAATTTTAATTTGACCATAAATTTGAGGATCATAAGATGTACTCATGTTCAAGGTAGTTCCTTACAAATGAAATGACTCTATAGAATTTACTAGTAAAATATGGATCACAATCGCTAACAATAGAGTAGGGCATCCCATGGAGTTTGAAGATGGAATCCAAGATATGCTTGGTAACCACAACTGCATTGTAAGGTTGGGGTAATGCATAAATATGGATCTATTTGGCCAACCGGCTAATCACAACCAAAATTATTTGTTTACCTCTTGATAGTGAAAGCCCCATAATAAAAATCTATAGAATTACCAATCTAATCTATATTTGGAATAGGAAGTGGTAGAAAAAATCTCCTTGGGCTTTGAGAGTTTCCCCTTTATTCATTTTCCACACATTACATTTGGCTACAAATACCTTAAAATCCTACTTAAGGCTATTCCAAAACAAATCCTACTTCACTTTCTCACAAGTCTTCAAAAAATACGAGTAAGTTGTAATAGGGGAGGAGTGAAATTCTATTAGTAACAAATGCTTGAGTAGAGAGTTAAGAAATAAATAAATCTAGTTCAGTTAGGTCAGAACTTGGCCTCTCTAGTAGAACCCCAGTACAAATTATGGATCATGTTCCAATTACCTAATGATATCTTGAATAGTAGGGTTAGCATCCCATTCACTCTTAATCATATCCATCCAATTGGATGCTAAGACATAAAGAGGAAATGTTGAGCCTTCCTCTTCAAATTGACATGAGATGGCATCTACTACCACATTTTCTTTACCCTTCTTGTAGACAATCTCCTAGTCATAACCCTACATTTTTGTCACCCATTTTTGTTGTTTAGGGAAGGATGCCCTCTATTGTAAAAAAAATTTCAATCTATGATGATCTACTTTGATCTATAACTTACATAGCAAGAGGCAAGAACACCATTATTGGACAACATATATGATAACTAGCATTTATTTTTATATGTATATCTAGCTATATTAAGCCCTATAAGTTGCTTTCATGTGGATGTGAGGAGCCAATCTTCTTGTATCAACACTACATCCATGCTAGTGCTAGAGGCATGCCATTCAAGAATAAAGAGTTTATGAAAATTTGGTAGAGCCAAAATTGAGGTGGAACAAATGACATTTTTGAGAGTAGTAAAGACCATGCCTCAATTACTTTAGTCCAAATAAATTATTTTTATAAGAATTTTTTTCAAGGGTCCAATAATTTTACCATAGTAATGCTCAAACTTGGAATAACACCCTATCAAGTCCAAAAATCCATACAAAATTTTGAGGGACTTAGTTTGTGGCCACTCTAGCATTGCTACAATCTTCTTAAGATCAACCTAGATACCAATTTGTGAAACAATATGTCTCAAATACTCCACAAGTTGGACTCCAAAGGAACACTTAGCTCGTTCTCATAAAGAAGATAATTATCCTTTAAAATCTTGAGGGCCATTTTGATATTGTTATTAATAAAAGACAAGCCTAAGGTCTATATTATTTATGTCAAAGAAACTAACTCTTTACTTCATTTTATAGATTTTTTGGTCATTTAAGCTAATTTTACATCTCATATTATTATTATTTTGACTATTTTACTCTTCATGTTTTATTTTGACTTATTAACTTTCTTCTCATCCAAAGTAATTTTTATTATACATTATGGTACATTGTTGTAATGTCAACAATTACATTCCCTTGCAATTTCATGTTACATTTTGGACCCACTTTGATGTCTATCTCCCTTAGCATGTTTTATGTCCATTCAACCATTTCTTTAGATTTTTTCTACCCATGGTGTCAAGGCCCTACCTCCCATGGTACCTTTTTATGCAAATTAATGTTACAAATGTCTTAACCTTATGGTTTTTTGATGTTTAGTCTTTTTGAGAGTTGAATTTTTCCAAATGCTAGTATGATGCACAAATTTCCACCCAACATGCTAACACCAGGCAATAGTTTATTCTTAAATAGTCATTTCTAAGTGTTTTTCTATGTGCTACCTACTTGGGTTGGTGATAACCACATGGGAAAAATATAAATGACTCACCAACTCCAATATTTCCCTCCTCATTTTGAATCAATATTTTCATTTGAATTCCTTCTCTCTTGCAATATCTTAGGATTCCAAGTTATTACAAGCAATTTATAACTTCTAATAACAATGTTTTGGCATTGGTAACTCCTATGTGAGAACAAAAAAATAAAAATAATAATATTCCTGAATGTTTTGTGGCATTTGGTAGAATTCTTACCCCCTTGGATTTATCAAGCTTATAGAGGTGACATTTTTTGTTTATATTGCTTTTGATTTCTATTTACTTATGTTATTATTGTAGCAACCTTTTGTAGTGTCCTTGGAACCTTATCTCCTAGCTATTATCACTCACTCTCGTTTACTCTTTGGTTTGTAATCTTTAAATTTTCACTAGTACTTTGATTCTTAGAAACAAATGGGATATATGCACACACAAAAGATTATAATTTTCTACATCTTGGTTGTTTATGGAGGTCAATAGACCTAAAAAAGGTCTTTACCATTCATGGAAAGCTCCTTATTGGCCCCAAACATTTATCCATTTCTAGTTTACAAGGCTCTATTGGATCTTTTCACAAAATGAGGATTTTCTATCTATTTATCCTTCTCTTTGACATTTCTTTTCATTTAAATCATATATTACCTTAATTTTATTAGTTTTAATCATAATTGGAAATTCTACTAGTAGTTATTCTTTGTCTTGTGTGTTGAAATGAATGTAGTGATTTTTTTGGTGTAGAATTGTGGGATCCACTTAGATAACATTGTGATGTAGGAAAAGTGATCCTAGATTCAACTAAGATTAACCTCTTTTCACTTAACATCACATTTGGACACAAAACCAACTAGGGTTGATGATTGGCTTGCTGCCACAATGGAGAGCCAATGTTCTAGGGTCGTGTCTATTTTTGAGTTGTGAGGATGATAAATTAGATAATTGATTTAACAAGCCTATTTGACATATAACCTTAGATCTGAATATGTAATTTATCGCATAAACAAAAATATAAAGTAACAAAAATGCTTCAGATTTGAGTCTAAGATGTAGAGAGGAACCCATGACAAAAAAAAATGAGGCTGATTTGCAAGGACAAGGGTGCGGGGTTCCCTAGACTAGATTTCTAATTTTTTGGATTTGTAATGTTTGAAATGTATGTTATAGTCTGATCCGTGTTTTCTGGAACCGTCTTTTGTTGAAACTCCTGGATTTAACTTGCACACATGAAAAAAGGGGAAAAGTTTGTGTTGTGTAGGGACTTGCCTAAGTCAAACCCTATTTTGGTATTTATACCTCCATGCACAACTAAAACATAGAAAAATGGAATCGGGGGAATGAGTTCTAAATGCAAAGAACCTATGATCAATTCCACTTTTTCAAGGGTTTCATTAGGATACAAATCCACAAGGTATAAAGATTGACTTTCAACCTCAAAGGTGAGCCAATGAGACCTAGATCTGATTCTCTTGAGTCTTAGAAATGAATTGAAAATGATTTGGAATAATTAACATAATTGAACTATATGACCTAATATGAAAAATACAATATTTTGAAGATGAACAAACTAAAATTTGAGATTGCAGGTGGATTTGGGAAGTGTTAGATGATGTGTACCTATCACCAAAATTTGAATCTGGCATGTGCAAAGGGACTCAATCACCCATGGGAAAATGGGCCTTTGATGAGGGGTCCTGAAACTGATTTTACAATCCTTTGATGCTAGATCTAAGATTTTGATTCCCGGTTGTAGAATTGTTGGAATGTCCTAAGTGAATTTTGTAAGTGAGTTTCCATGGCTTGACAAAATTTAGGGCTTTGAATGTAACAATGGAGAATTTTCCTTCAATATTTCCTTGATCCTCTTAAACTTGTAACCTTCACATTCAAAGAGGGATAAAATGTTGGCCCATTTAGGGGCTTGCCTCAATCAAACCCCGTGTAAGTGTTTCCACTTGCACAATGACAATGCCAATAATAGGAATGATAATTGAAAGGAAGGAATGATGAATGATCAAAATGCTGCAACTCACCACCCTTCAATGGCTTCCTTTAAGGACTAAAGTCATACACATCACCTCAAGGATTTGGATCTTGTTTTTCTTGAATTCTTGATTGCTTGAATGCTTTGGAGACCTACAACAAGGGTTGTCCTTCACAAAACATGAACATGAACACACATAAACTCACATAGAATTTGACATGATGCTAGGATCTTGAATTTCTGCAATAAAGCTCTGAAAAATGTTTCTCTTGACAATAGTATTTTCTCATGAATGCTTGTTCTAGCTGGTAGGTTTCAAATGATAAAAATAACTAGGTATTTTTATGTAATTTTACTAATTTCCCAAAAATTAGATTCCAAAAGCCAACACTTGATATTTGAATTTTGGATGTTAAATGCCGCTAACAACATATTTAAATTTGGGTCTCGACTAAGAAGGGGGATCGATGAATGGGTTCTGGTCTAAATTTCCAGGACACACTTAGCCAGGAACAAGATAACAATTGGATATATTTATTCAATGCTTGTAATCCTTTGGAAAACGGTAAAAAATAGGCTTTGGAATGCATAATTTGGAAAATTAGGAGCTTAATTAAGTCCAATAAATTAGGGGGACAAAACATAATGGGAAATTGTTAAGGGTGACAATTTGTGACACTACATTTAGACCCCACTTTAGTGAGAGTATGAACTTATGCTCAGACTTACACTAAAGTAGAGAAATATGTGTTAAGAGGAGTTCGAATGTACAAAATGTTGAAGAGATAGGATGACTAAGGATCAAGGGAGGTGATCAAGCCTGCATGATCCAAGATTCCATGGCAAACCAACATAAGAACAAAGGAACACACATGTATGAAATGGAGAAATACCACATACAATATCATGCAATGTCAACATGAAATGAAAAAGGAGGGTATGGACTAACAAGTTATGTTATGCTAGGACCCATACAAAAAGGCATTCATGACTCACACAATAGAAAAGTCCAATATTTTCTAGGTGAATCATAAACTGGAAGGCACACAGACTAGTGAGGGTCGTTTTTCACTAGGTGATCCCGCAAGACAAAGATGAGAAACACACTAGGTCTACTAGGTGTACCCATAACAAGGTGGAAAATGAGAAACACACACTAGGTCTACAAGGTGTGCTTATAACACCATACCAAGAGTTACACTCCCTGATAACCTTGATAAGGTGCCACAAGATTATCAGTGCTAATGCTACACTAAGTTCAACTCTCATGAAAAAAGTGAGGTAGAGAAAATGTCAATGTTAATGCACTACTAAGTCTAGCCTTTGTGGACAAAGTGAAGCAAAATAATGCCTATGTATGCCCCCACTTTAAAGAAATTGCAAAACACCATGCTGTGAGCAATTAATTTAAAGGAGAAAATGATAAATGCCATGTAACAAAAGATCACAAGAGCTTATTTTGAAAGCCCTGTGCCAATGATATGATTTCAAATAAAGCTACATAATGATAAGGGGTTTCCCTCAAATAGATTGTGATAAATAACATAGAAAGGTATACTAAGGGATCCATAGATCTGGGGTTAGTATACGTCTTTGCTACAATGGTATAATAGATCTCGAACTGACATCATTCTCCAAATACTCATGAAAAAATGAACAAAAAGGAGGAATGATACATAGAGGGAGATAAAGACAATTTTTTTTTGGGTTAACATAGAAGAGACCTAAATATATGAATGCTTTGCATCATCCCCAAAAGGAAAACACAAAAGAAAGAGATAAAAGACAAAGTTTACGACATATAGAAGAATGAAAATACAAATAGAATAATGTCATGTTAGGTTCGTTCCTTTGTATCCTTGCACCAATGAAGCAACAAGGGTCATCCAAAGAAAACTCACAAACATAGAGATATTCCAAGCAACACAACATGGGAGATCACATCACGTGCAAGCAAACACAAATAACACATGACACAAACATAAAGGAGTATTGCACATGCAAGCTGACCTAGAGCAGGTAATCCACATCCCAATATTTCTCATCATCTATGGAAGGCGTACAACTAGCTAGAGGGACTACACCAAGTGTTTTACTAGGAGCATCTCCAGGTGCAACACGTGGTGGGTTAATGGTGCATGGTCACCAAGACCTATTATGCAAGTTTTATGTCATCTTTGGTTTTTAGGCGATTAATGGGTTTTAAGGTCCAAAAAGGTTATTTATGACCATTTTCAATGTATTTAATTCATTTTTGGTGAGTTATGGGTCATGGGTTTGAAAGTTGTCAAAGTTGCTAAAAATTGCCTTGCAACTTTTGGCAAGTGGCAATAAAAATGAAGGAAACATTAAAATCAAGTTAGGAAAAATTTGTAACCGATGAAAAAGGAAAGAATAAGGTGTGCATGGTCAAATGCAAAGAGGGGAAGTTGATTTTTATAATTTTGAATGAATGAGAGCAAGTTTTTAGTGGTTTTCTCAAATTTACAGCAACTTCCGTCATAGTGTACAACCTGTATGGCCAAGATATTGACCTGAAATTAGTTGGAAAAAATGGATATGTGAATCTAGTTTATTTTGGTTTTTGTGAATTTCATCAAGTATTTTAAAAGTTATTGCATTTTTCCTAAAACTAGTTTTTTTTTCTATGATTTTTCAATGTTTGTCATATTCTTGCATTGTGTTTGGCTTGTACGACCTATATATTGATCTAAGATCAATTGGGAAGCATAG
Source organism: Sequoiadendron giganteum (assembly GCA_007115665.2). Classification (NCBI taxonomy): domain Eukaryota; kingdom Viridiplantae; phylum Streptophyta; class Pinopsida; order Cupressales; family Cupressaceae; genus Sequoiadendron; species Sequoiadendron giganteum. Next base: position 715,901,746 of record CM021103.1, read on the forward strand.
ATATGTGAATCTAATTTATTTTTGTTTTTCTAGCACTAGATTTCATCAAGTATTTTGTAAGTTATTACAATTTTTCTGAAAAACAAGTTAAAACCCTAGCTAGTGCAGTCAGTGAGCAATAAAATGGCATATCTTTTGTTTCCACCATAGAAAAATGGTAAAAAATTGTGCAAAATTCTATTTTAACATGGTGAAAATCCATGCAATTTTTTGGGTTCTAGGTTGCACATGTGAGGAAGATATCTTAACCAGTTCGCTTCAAGTTTACATAAAATACAGTCAAAAACCCTCTTCGTGGTGTTGTTTGATCAATGCATTGCTTTGATTCATAAAGGGAAGGTTGTTAAATATTTTTTGGTGTCTTGTAAGCTTGTGTAGGCCGTGTGTTGCAAGGTTTTTAAACCATTTCTCATTAGGTTGGATGCAAAGGTTTGTTATGTGCAAGAATCAAACAGTGAGATAGCAAAATCTAGGAAGCATATGTGGTTCAAAGTTTAGAAAATTGTTGGTATTCATTGGTAATGGAATGGGAATGTAGAGAGAGGTCATGCAAACCTAAATCATGTTTCTTGAAACTTTTAAAGGGTTTTGATAGAATATGTTATGACTGTCCCAAAAGTACAATGTATGAAGTCTTGGAATACAAGAGCTACCAATCATAAATTGTTGCATTGTTGAATCAACATATATGTGTTGTTCATGGTATTTTAGGTTCTTATACAAGTCTACCAAAACTTTTGCATTGTCTTAAAGTATGTTAGATCAAAAACTCTAAGGGAGTCCATTGTTAGAGTCTAAGAAGTTGCACATAGGAGCAACAATGGAGAACATGCAAGAACATCTTGTCATTTTGGGTTGTTGTTCTATACCAAGTCCTTCCTCTGCATCAAATTGGTATTAGAGCCCGAAGATCTAGGCAATAGAAGTTCTGGAAATTGCATGTTGCTTTTGATAGGTTGAAGTGAAGAACTTGGATGCCAAAAGACTAGGTAGTGAGGAAAAGGAAAGGAAACCTAGGTGACGTATCACAAGAAGCATGGATCAAGAAAAGAGGAGAGATAGAAAGATGCAACAACAAACTTAGAAAGAGAAGATGACAGTCAATAAGATAAGATCAGAGTTTGAAAGAGATATGACAGAGTTTGAAAGACACATTAAGCTTACAGTGTAGTAGTGTCTTGAGAAATCCTATCAAGAAAATGTTTGGCATTGGCTAATGAGAAAGAAGGTGAAATGACCTCTTAAGAAAATGATGGAAAAGAGAAGGAAGCAATAGGAAGCTAACAGATTGAGAAGGTGGCTGAAAGTACTTGACAAGGCATCCAAGGAAAGAGATGTGGAGGCAAGTAAGTCTCATTGTTTTGAAATTAATGAAAGCTTTGAGTGTGTAAATGCAAACATAACAGTAAATGAAGAAGAAATACTAAGTGAAGAAGATGGAATACTGTGTCATCCTGAGGAAGGTGAGATACTTGGTGAATGCATATTGAATTCTGTTTTTGATAGTGAAAGGTTGATGAATAAATAATATGTTTTTGATGACATGCATGATGAATTGGATGCTTTATTATTGGAAGAAATGGATATGAATGATAAGTTTTTTGCAGCAGTAGGACAAACTGAAAAGTTCAAAGATGAATGCAACCCTGAAGTGCAGTAGAAAGTATTCAGTCCATATACAAAGATTGATCAAATCCTTTGGAAGGAGATGGAAGGTTTGGAAAGAGAGAGAAACTACTTTGTGTATGAAATTCAAGAGAAATTAACAACTATGATGGAAGTGTTAGAAGATTCTATTTATCAAAGGAGACCGTTAGAGGATGAGTTTAGTCCTAAGCCAACAATAGCACACATGGATGATCTCTTGGGTGTTGAAGTGGAGTGTATGGTGCAAGGAGATAAGGAAGAGACCTCAAGGTCTTAATATTTTATTTCTAATCTTTCATTGGACTATGTATGTGCAGGTTTGTTAGACAAGGAGATACAAATAATTGAGAAGCAAGCTCTTGAACAAGATCAAGTTCAAAGGAGGATGCCAAAAGAGGAATACCTTGCAAGGAAGAAAGAAGAGAAGGAGCTAAGAAGACAACCTAGAGAAAACAAGTTGAAGACACACAAAAAAATCCAAGAAGACATCAATTCAATAGTGCAGAAGAATTGGAGAACAAGAAAAAAAAGAAGACCTGCACTTAAGTGGGACTTGAGTTTTTTTCCCCCTTAGGTGTATGGTGCAAGGTCACTAGGACCTATTATGCAAGTTTTATGTCATTTTTGGTTTCTAGGCAATTAATGGGTTTTAAGGTCCAAACAGGTCATTTATGACCATTTGCAATGTATTTAATTTATTTTTGGTGAGTTATGGGTCATGGGTTTGAAAGTTGTCAAAGTTCCTAAAAATTGCCATGCAAATTTTGGGAAGTGGCAATAAAAATCAAGGAAACATTAAAATTAAGTTAGGAAACATTTGTAACTGATGAAAACGGAAAGAATAAGGTGTGCATTGTCGAATGCAAAGAGGGGAAGTTGATTTTTGTAATTTTGAATGAATGAGAGAAATTTTTTTGTGATTTTCTCAAATTTGCAGCAACTTCTGTCATAGTGTATGGCCTGTACAACCTAGATATTGACCTGAAATCAACTGGACAGTGTGTAGATGTGAATCTAGTTTATTTTAGTTTTTGTGGCATCAAATCTTATCAAGTATTTTAAAAGTTATTGCATTTTTACTAAAACTGGTTTTTTTCAGTGATTTTCCAACTTCCAGTCAAATTATTGCATTTTGTATGGATTCTATGGACTATGTATTGATCTGAAATCAACTAGGAAGCATAGATATGTGAATCTAATTTCTTTTGGTTTTTGTAGCACTAGATACATCAAGTATTTTGTAAGTTATTGCATTTTTTCTGAAAATAGGTTAAAACCCTAATTAGGGCAGTCAGTGAGCAATTAAATGTCATATCTTTTGTTTCCATAGTAGAAAAATGGTAAAAAATTGTGCAAAATTCTTTTATAACATGGTGAACATCCATGCAAGTTTTTGGGTTCTGGGTTGTACATGTGAGGAAGATATCTTAACCAGTTCGCTTCAAGTTTGCATAAAAATAGTGAAAAACCCTCTTCATGGTGTTGTTTGATCAATGCTTTGCTTTGATTCATAAATGGTAGGTTGTTAAATGTTGTTTGGTATCTTGTAAGCTTGTGTAGGCTGTGTGTTTCAGGTTTGTTAAACCATTTCTCATTAGGTTGTATGCAAAGGTTTTTTATGTGCAAGAATCAAACAGTGAGACAAAAAAATCTAGGAAGCATATGTGGTTCAGAAGCTTGTTGCTAGTAATTGGTAATGGCATGGGAATGTAGGGAGAGGTAATGAAGACCTAAATCATGTGTCTTGAACATTTTTGAAGGGTTATGATAGAATATATTATGACTGTCCTAAAAGTACAGTGTATGAAGTCTTGGAATACAAGAGTTGCCAATCATAAATTGTTGCATTGTTGAATCATCATATAGGAGTTGTTCATGGTCTTTTAGTTTCTTAGACAAGTATACCAAAACTTTTGAATTATCTTAAAGTATCTTATATCAAAGCCTCTAAGGGATTCCATTGTTAGAGTCTAGGAATTTCACATAGGAGCAACAATGGAGAACATGCAAGAACATCTTGTCATTTTGGGTTGTTGTTCTATACCAAGTCCTTCCTCTGCATCAATTAATCTCATCAAAAGGATCATCATGATTTCCCCATCTAAATTTATTTTCTTTGATAATAAAACATTAATCTCATTATGCACCTCTTCATCAATTTTAGCAATTTAATCATCATCTAAATTGATTACAATGGGAGGTTTTATACAATTGCAATTGAATTTTCTTGTTTGAATTCTTGTTTTGGTTCCATGTATTGTTTGGGTGAAATTTGGATTTCTTCTTGATTTGTTTCCATGGGTTTTGGTTTATCATGCACTATTTTATTCTTTTCTTCCAATTGGCGAGCAATAGCACGATGTTTGTGCCTATACTCTTTAGCATTTCAATTTCTTCTTGCACAATTTTAAAATTGTGATGGGGTAGGAGCGGGTTTATCAAACTTTGGTTTCTTTTCTTCCCTTAAGGGAGGAACTAAAGAAACCATCGAAGGTTGGGAAACCACTGTCTCTTTAGGTCTATATACTTGTTTTATCTTTGGTGGCACAAAAGAAATCATTTTATTGTCTCTTGGTCTTATAAATGAAACGTAGAAAAATGGAGTTGGGGGAATGGGTTCTAAATGCAAAGAACCTAGGATCAATTCCACTTTTCCAAGGGTTTCATTAGGATGCAAATCCACAAGGTATAAATATTGAATTTCAACCTCAAAGTTGAGTCAATCAGACCTCGATTTTATCCTCTTGAGTCTTAGAAATGAATTTAAAATGATATGGAATAATTAACCTAATTGAACTATATGACCTAATATAAAAAATGCAATATTTTGAAGATGCACATACTAAAACTGTAGATTTTAGGTGGATCTAGGAAGTCTTGAATGATGTGTACTATCACCAAAAGATGAATCTAGAATGTGCAAAGGAACTCAGTCGCCCCTGGGTGAATGGGTCATTGATGAGGGGTTCTGAAACTAATTTTAAAATCATCTGATGCTGGATCTAAGCTTCTAATTCCCAGTTACAAAATTGTCAGAATGTCGTCAGTAAATTTTGTAAGTGAGTTTTTGTGGATTGACAACTTTTAGGGCTTTAAATGCAACAATGGATAATTTTCCTTCAATATTTCCTTGATCCTCTTAAAACCCATAACCTACACATTCAAAGAGGGAGAAAATGTTGGGTCATTTAGGAGCTTGCCTCATTCAAACCTCGTGTAATTTTTTCCACTCCCACAAATGGCAATGTTAATGATAGGAATGATAATTGAAAGGAAGGAATGATGAATGATCAAAATGCTGCAACTCATCACCCTTCAATGGCTTCCTTGAAGGACTAAAGTTATACACATCACCTCAAGGATTTGGATCTTGTTTTTATTGAATGCTTTGGAGACCTACAACAAGGGTTAGCCTTCAAAAAACATAATCATGAAAACACATAAACTCACATAGAATTTGACATGATGTTAGGATCTTAAATCTCTGCAATAAAGCTCTAAAAAATGTTTCTCTTGACTTGATCTTGACAATAGTATTTGCTCATGAATTTTGGTTCTAGTTGTTAGATTTCAAATGATAAAATAACTAGGTATTTATATACAATTGTACTAATTTCTCAAAAAATAGATTCCAAAAGCTAACACTTGATATTTGAATTTTGGATGTTAAAATGCCACCAACAACATATTTAAATTTGTGTCTTGGACAAGAAGGGGGACCCATTCGCCCATGGGTGAATGGGTCTTGGCCCAAATGTCCATGACACACTTAGTCGAGAACAAGATAAAAATTGGATGTATTTATTCAATGCTTGTAATCCTTCACAAAATGGTAATTTGTTAGGTTTTGGAATGTATAATTTTGAAAATTAGGAGCTTAATTAAGTCCAATAAATTAGGGGGACCAACATAATGTGAAATTGTTAAGGGTGAAATTTTTTGACACTACGACAACAAATGATGATGATCAAGAGGGCATACCCTAGGTTGGGCAGAGACCAAAAGAATAATTGACTAAAATGATAAATGATAAATGACAATTTTACCTTGATGTGAAATCCTTGATGAAGTGATGTCACACCACAATTTTCCACAAATATTGATAGATGGATGCCTTGATTTCTTGGTAGACTTGCAAAAGGTTAGTTCCCAAAACATAATAGATTGTTGTAGCTATCATATAGATGAAAACTCAATACATCTTCATAATTTGGTATTATTGATCATAATAGCTCCTTGCACATAATTTTATTCATTCTTCTTGATGTCTTGCAAGATTGATCTTGATTGATAAAAGCATTGTAATAATGTTGCTAATTCTACCCTTTAATTGCCTTGAATGATTTTAGGATCTTCAATTTGCTGAATAAATTTTTTAGCTCTTTTTAGGATTTCAAATGATGAAAATGACTTGTATTTATCTACAATTATTTTAATTTCCTAAAAATCAATTACCAACAATCAACAAATGAAATTATATTTTTAAATAATAAAATATCGACACAAACATATTCAAATCAAGGCCAAAAAGGTCTAGACAAGGTGTTAGATTTGGCTATGTAGATACCCAAGATCTAGAGGTGAAATGGAAAGCACAAAGAGATCAATATGCAATGTTCAAGATTGCAATGGAATTGATTATCCAAGAAAGTTCAATATATGATTTACATATGAGAACCCCTTGGTGAGGCATAAGATTAAACAGGATTATGCCAAGGTGAGGCATAAGATTAAATAGGATTATGACACGTTTTTTAATCCTATGTCATGAGACAACTTATCATAACTATCTAGGAAAAGATAAAATCTAGACATGACAACTAAGTCTTCTAGAAAGAATCTTACGACCTAAGTAAAATTAACATGTGAATATGTCCCCTAAGTCCCTAACATGTGAATTAACTAGGTACAAGACATTTATTCACACCAACACACCCCTTAGGGGGTAGATTATTATGCAAATGATACTAAGATGGATCCTGGATATGAGGCCATGTTAGGTACCCATGTACAAATGCAATCTCTTGCAAATGGAGAAAAGGAGAAAACCCAGTGGGAAAAAACTCCTCCCCAAAAGAGATGAAAAAAATGCTCTCACTGAGAATGAGAAGGTCAAAATACCATATGAGAAAAAAGATCCCCACATAAGAGAGAAGAAGAAGAGAGACCATGCAACCCCCCTCAATGGCGAGTCTCTTGCAATGGTAGAAGCTTGGCATTGGATGCTAAAGATGATCCAATCTCGCTAAACAACATTCCTCCCCTTGGGAAGAAACAAAAGTAGGATGATATGCAGGATGTCTTCCCATTCCTAAAAGGAAGATGTGAGAAGAAGAATGATATGTGATGTCTTTGAACTATGCTCAAGTGTCTCCATGTCGGTGCCAAAAATTGACACACTCCAAATAGGCATTCTAGGACACACTGCTAAAGAGGATAATCCAGGGTCTAGTAGAGATGAATGTAGAACACAATCCAAAGACAAAGACATCTCCTCTAAAGACAAAGAAGACTCCTCCAAATGTTGTCCAAAAGTATCCACAGTCATGTCAATTTGCGAAGAATGATCATGTAGAGAATGAACAGGAGGGTCATAGTATTCCCTCGCAACAACTAAAGAAGGATCATCTCCATCAAAGAGAAGATGTATGCAATCAATGGTGTCTCCCAAATCTGAAATGTGACAATCAACAAACAACCCACCAATTTCTGTCAAGTATGCATCCCAAGTAGATGTAGTTGGAAGATGATGTAGATCCTGTTGCATTGAATCATAAGAAGCCATTTTTGTAAAAATAGAAGCATAATTAACTGCAACACTAGATGGAGGAGATGAAATACAAGGCTCAAGAATAAGATCTGATGTGAGAAATCCCAAATTCAAGTAGCCAAATGTCTCCTCAAAGTCATAGCTCACACTAGAAGTGTGATCAATAGCTAAAGGAACAATGTTACCATCGGAAGCAAAATATGCAAAGGTGTACAACCGATATGAATGATCAACCATCCCAGTAGAAATAATATCTCTACTCTCCAAGTCTCTAATGATAATTGAATCAGGAGTGAATTCTATAGTCTTCCCATCTCCACCATGTGTAACTTGATAGACGGAAATAATATTGTTTGATAAATGAGGTACACACAAAATATCATTGAAAGTGCCCTCCCTAATATCAATAGATCCCTTCCCAATTACACTAATGTATGTATTGTTCCCATTAAAATAGGAGACATACTGATGAGCCTAGTTTTTGGTCCAATTTTGGGTAGAATCTATAGTTTATTTGCTAAAGTTGACATGGACTTTGATATTAAATGCTGATATTTTTATAGAGTTTCCCTCAAACCATAGACATTGGGTTTAATTCTATTTTTGCCATCTTTAATGACATTAGCCTATTATGTGGACTATCTATATTAATTTTGCATGTGGTTAATGAATGTTTTTTAAGGTGGTTACAGATGTGCAATTATTATGCGTACTAACATTGTCATGCATATATACTTGAGGATACTAAATTGAGAAATGCAGCCACCAGCTGGTCATGCAAAGGAATCGTTCGAGGGTCAACTGAAGGATGACGACAAGAGATTCCCCATGTTAGCTGCATGTAACTGCCTTGTATTGGTCTTTCATGATGTTGAGTAGATGTGGGTGTTACTGCAACATTGAGTCTATGTTTGGACATGCATGTCTGACCAGATTCCCTGCGTGTGTAACCACCCTTCTATTCTTTTCTCTGTTTTCCCTAAATGACATCCTCTCAGTTAGCAGGAGTTGATTGCCTTATTTAGTTGATAGTATAAAGAAGGTTAAGATCCTCTTTCTTTGGGAGTTGCTGAGTTATTGATGTTGTACAATCTGATAATATACTAGCATTTCCAAACAAGATACTCTTTTGTATTTGCATTTTTCAATGAATAAGATGAAATTTTGAGTTGAGCATTTGAGTTTATATTAGTTTTAGAGGATACTCATCCAAGGGGGCCCACTTGGTGAGTAATCCATCCTTTAGTTTAGCTAGATTATTTATTAGTTTTTGTTTAGTACTTAGTTAAGAATCTGACACCGACTGCTCCTGCAACCAATAGAATTCCATTCTATGATTGTTCTTGCAACCAAAGAGGACATAGTAGTTTCTTGTTTGTTGCTCAGATTTCCGTTCTTGTCATGCACGTTCAACTTAGTTTTATCTTAGTTTAATTGTTGAGTGATGTTCAACATTTACTTTGTTTATTTCCATGCAATTTACTTTCAGTATTGAATCTTTCTTAGCTGTAGAATGAAGATGACTACTCTGAGCTCCTAGTGCACATACTGTACTGACCCATTTCAAGTTCACGTCCTTGGGTTGAAAATTTAAATGCACCTTCATAATGATTAAAATGGGTATTCAGGTTAGATTTCAAATCTTTGAATCACGATTGTAAAGGCTTAGTTATTAAATCATTGTAGGAGGCCAACTTTTTTGGCGTCGTTGCCGGGGATGGTGTCAAACTAGAGAGTTCTTTGGAGTCATTGCTAGTTTTTCCTACTATAGTATTTCTGGAGTTGTTCTTAGTATATCCCTCATTAGAAGTTATGATCACCTATTCTTTCACCAATTCTTTGTGTGAGTTGGCTGATGCTGAGTTGATACCACATGCATAGAAGAAGAAGAGATGCTTATGTGAGATTCCTTCCTAATAATCCAAAACCATTTTAGCTAGTAGAGCTTCCAAATCTACCCATAAATGAAGAAGAAGAAGAGTCACACCCCTTTGTTGATACATTTCCTGACTTAAACAGTTCTGAAGTTTCTCTTGAAGATCAAAATCCAGTTGAAGAACCCTTTACTTTGGAACTTCATCAAGCAGGCATGGGTGATGCAAATGGAAGCAAGCCTAATAGGTAGAACCAACCAGATTTTCCTATCCCCATTGCTCATTAGAATGAAGTAGACAACCTCAAAAATATCCTTGCTTTAGTCCTTCCTAAGTTCTATGGACTTGTCACAGAATATCCTGATCCATTCTTGTTTGAGTTTGATATACTCTACAGAAAATATGACTATACCACTGATGCCCACAGGCCTAAGCTATTTCCTACCACTTTGAAAGAAGCTGCATTGAGATGGTTTATGAGACTTGGAAGAGATGCTGTGGAGACTTGGGATAACATTAAGATAAAGTTCCTTGAAAAATACAAAGAGTATTGTAGGGGCAGTGATATGAGAGGAGATGAAATTTTCAGAATGCAACAAAAGGAAGATGAGAGCCTAGAGGATTTCATTTCAAGGTTTCTATTTTGTCTGCGGAAATATGCATACCATACACTCAATGAAGACTCACATAAGCTACTTTGCTTGAGAGGAATTAATGAAAGTTGCACTGATGCCTTGGACCTGATGGTAGGTGGAGATATCACTCAAGTTCCTTGGGAGGATATCAAGAAGCTATGCTAGAACTATTCTAGGGCAGCTTCAAAGAAAGGGAGAGCTTACCAATCCTCTATGGGTATGTCATCCACTAGTGAAGTTTCAAGGATGGAGATTACTCACTTACTGGAAGATTTCAAGCATAATATCATAAAGAATCTAGCTACTCAGTTGGATACAGTCAAGCCAAGAAGAAACATGAGGAGGCAGAGGCAATGCTGACATAATATTGTCCTCATTACATACAAAAGAAGAGGGACCGCAGATGCAAGATGGTAGCTGAAATTGACATCAAGAAGATTCCACCTGAGTTCAGACCAATTCAGACTAAGGAAGATCAAGTCTACTTTGTTGCACAAAGAAGGCCATGGGCTCCAAGACAAGGTATGCCACCAGATCCACTATCTTTTGCTGGGCCATATTTGAATTCTTATTCATTTGGTAACCAGTGGCAGCCCCCATGTCCATCCAACTATGGAGGATATCCATCACAGTATTGGGGTAACCCTCCAAATTCTTGGCCCAATTATCAAAATTCTTCACCTCAGTGGCATAAACCTCAGGGGAATTGGCAACAGTCTTAAGGAAATTGGTAGCCATCTCCAAGAAACTGACAACAAACATCTCAATGGAGAGGTGGACAACAATGGCCAAACCAGACAACCACTTACATGCAACCACCTTGTCAGCCCCAACAACCTGCTATAATGCCTCCTCCTGCTAATCCAAGTTCAAATGCACCTAAACCCACTCAGTTACTAGCTCAACCCACACCTAACCCAAATAATAAATCACAACAACTTATATAATCTACTAATCCAAGTCAATTTCTTGCATATGCTGTGAGTTTAAGTGACATACGTTTGCGTTCAGGAACTAATTTTACAGCCCTTTTCATACCCATCATCATTGAGCTTTCTATGGAAGAAGAAGAACCTTTGAATGTTCCCATTCATCCTAGTGCACCTAAAAATCCTGAACTAGTTCCAACTAAGAAGACGGCACAAGAACCACCATTCCCGCAGAGATTGGAAGTTTCCAAACAAAAGGAAGACAAGGAGGACACCACTTTTGACATTTTAGACCAACTGAAGCATATATGTGTCCAAATACCACTATTCAGGGCCATAAAAGATGTTCCTATATATGGAAAAGAAATCAAAGAAGCATGCCTCAAGAAGCCGGGCAGGAAAAAGAAAGACCCAACTACAGTTCATGTAGTGGGACAACTGACTGACATCATGCTTGGAAAAGTAACTATCCCCAAGTATAATGATCCAGGCAATCTCGTGGTTGAAGTTATTATAAATGGGATACACATAAAGAATGCTTTGATTGACTTGGGTGCAACAATAAATGTGGTCACTAAAGACATCCTATAACAACTAAACATTGTAAGTATGAGATCCATTCCTACTATCCTGCAACTTGCTGATAGTTCCACTGTTAAGCTTGATGGCATAGTAAACAACCTTGTTGTGATTCTATACTCTTGGGAGTATCCAGCCGACTTCATGATTGTTTCTCCTAAAGCCACACTAGGTAGGTATTCTATTATCCTTGGAAGGCCATGGTTAGCAACAACATATGCTTATATTGGATGTCAGTTAGGTGACATGACCATTTTTGATGGCAGGAACACCAAAAATCTTGTTCTTTATCCTCCTGCTCAGGCATCCGATGATGAGGATAATATTGTATGGCCACATGTAGGTGAAGAGGCCGAGGAAGTTAACTCTGTGGTGCAGCTTATGATGTTAGGTAGAAGTCCTCTCTTGCAGCTTCAAGATGAATATGAAGTGTTATCTAATATAATTCAGAACCATTGTGAGGTAGAGGAGGTACCACCCTCTCATGCTTCTAGTTCTTTTGATCTTGTGAAGATGCTTCTTCCTGTTCTGTGTAATCTTCCTGCAACCACTCTTCCTGTAGCCACTCTTCCAATAGATAAACTTCTTGCAGCAACTGGTATGCTCCACACAATGCTGCCATATGAACTTAAGGTACCATGTATTAATGAAACAACTATGATAGAGTTAACTACACAAGTACAAGTGTCCAAAGGAAAATATTTGAATATTAATAACAAACTAGGAGAAGAACAACAACTAACATTGGAAAATTTGCTGAAGGCCCACCAAAATGCATTTGCAAGTGATTATCATGATATGAAGCATGTGATTATCATGATATGAAAGGACTAGAACCTAAGCTTTGCACCCATAGGATATATCAAAGATGATTGTCAATTGATAAGGAAACCACAAAGAAGAATTAACCCTACATTGAGAGAAATTGTCAAAATAGAGCTACAAAAGTTGCTAGATGCAGGATTTATCTATCCCATTTCAGACAACTAGTGGGTTTCTCCATTGGTGATTGTGCCCAAGAAGGAAGGAAAATGGAAAGTTTGTGTTGAGTACAGGGAACTCAATGCTGCTACTAAGAAATACCATTTTCCATTGCATTTTGTATATCAAGTCTTAGACTCACTTGCAGGAAAGTAGTACTTCTCTTTTCTAGACGGATTCAGTGGGCATAATCAAATCCAAATTGTACCTGAGGACCAGGAGAAGACAACCTTCACATGTCCATGGGGGAAATATGCATATTCAGTACTTCCCTTTGGTTTATGCAACGCACCTGCAACTTTTTAGAGAGTAGTCATCAACATATTTTCAAACATCTCCCTTGACTGCATGGAAATATATATGGATGAATTTACCACCTATGGTGTTGATTTTGATGAAGCATTGGAAAATCTCAGGAAAGTTCTACAGAGATGTGAAGACCAAAATCTATCTTTAAACAGTGAGAAGTGCTTCATGATGATGCAGGAAGGTGTAGTTCTTGGCCACTACATTTCCCACCAAAGAATTCAAGTAGATCCTACAAAAATTGAGGTAATTACTAATCTTCCTACACCTAAAAAACAAAAGGATGTTAGGAGTTTCTTGGGACATGCAGGATATTACAAGCGTTTCATCAAAGACTTCAGCAAAATAGCAACACCATTATATACTCTCCTAACCAAAGATGTTGAATTCCAATGGATAGAAGATTGTGCCAAAGCATTTTATGACTTGAAGGTAACTTTGACTCATGCTCCTGTACTTAAGGGACCTAATTGGGAAATTCCATTTCACATCTATACAGATGCATCAAAATATGCTATAAGAGTAGTCTTAGGACAAAAAGAAGGAGCCATTGAAAATGTCATTTATTTTGTCAGCAAAAAGTTACAAGGAGCTGAATTCAATTATACAATAACAAAAAAATAAATGTTGTTAGTAATCTACGCCTCGAACAAATTCAGGCACTACATAACATGATACCATATATTTGTGCACACTGATCATGTATCCATTATATATCTCATGAATAAACCCCCGATCTCAGGAAGGTTAGCCAGATGGTTGTTCTTGATGCAGGAGTTTGACATAACCATTGTGGACAAACCAGGGAAGGCCAATGTTGTTGCAAATTTTCTTTCAAGATTGACCACATCAAAAGAAAATCAAGCCATAGATGACTCCTTTCCTAATGAGCATCTATTCTCCTTTAGTGTGTGTTGTACCCCAAATTAAAATTTTTGCTACACTTAGGCATTTTGAAGAAATGAGTCAAAATACTGTCAAATCGGTCAAAAAGGTCAAAATTGGGATTTGCATGTCTTGCATGGGGGGTCAAAACCTTGAAATTTTCAAAATCTGACAATCTGGGTCAGTTCAGAATGATCAAACCAACAATACCCAGATTTCAGTTTTTCATCCCTAAATTTTAGGAAAATTTCTATTTTTAGCAATTTTCTAAAAATATAAACTTTTTCTGGGTTTTTCTAGGTTTCTTTCGAAATGGATACTGGCAAAATTTTCTAAAAATATAAATTTTGGCTTCTAGGTTTAAGACTGATTTTGATTGGTTTAAAATACTTCTTCATTAGGCTAGTGCAGTCAGAATCACGAAAAGATCAGTTTTTCCCTACTGGGTCTATTCTGCTTTTTTAGAAGCTTCTTCTGGAGAATCAAGGCTATCAATGGAGGTCAGTTGGCTGCCAGGTGTTAGAATCAAACATTTAAGTGTCAAACAGAAGTTGTCAACAAGGAACGTGCATGAAAAATGAGAAAAGGAGAAAGGAGAGTAGAAGCTGAAAAAGTTGAAAAATGCAAAAATTTGGCTAACTCTGGTGAATCCAGGCACCTCCAGTCAAGAAGGGCGCCCATACTCCCATGCCTTAGAAAATTTTCGCATCCGACAGTCGAGGCCAAGGAAAACACGTCAAACGAGGAAGATTTCTGAAATTTGCAAAAAAGTTTGTCTGCCAAACTTGGGCACCCCTGAGGAGAATAGGCACCCATCTTTTTAAAGCATCAGATGATAAAACTAGAAGTGCAGCTCCCAGGCAATGTTGGTTAGATCCATCTCAGCTCCATAGAGAGCCCGACAGCACAGTCATATGATCACTTAGCTATCGGCAAAACCATATCGAACAAGAGCCATGATAAGAAGTGTTCAAACTTTGAATATGAAAAATGATGAAAATATTCTAAGTCTGGTGAATCTGGGTGCCCCTAGAGAAGAAGGGCGCCCAAGTTTTTATGAGGTCAAATGAAGTAATTTGCAAAAGATGCCTCTAACATGACTTCATCAGACTTGATCAAGCTATCCAACGCAATCATTAGCATGTCCATCAGAGTAGGCAGTCATCAGATGTTGCAGGTTGAACAGACAAGGAAAAGTGAATGAAATGACAAAAGTCAAGCAACAGTGAAAAACTCAAAATAAAAACTATCTCAGGAAGAGATGCGCGCCCCTAAAGGAGAAGGGCACCTAGGGTTTTGAGGCATCATATGTCGGTTTTCAGAGATGAGGTATCTAAGAGACCCCTTCCAGAATCTTCTTAGCTATCCACTGAATCCATCAGCCAATCAATCTGACCAGTATAGCACCCAAAATCATGAATTCATCTGAAGGTTAGAAGATGAGTAAAGTTTGAAGATCATAAAAATGGTTAACAATGGAGAAAGTGGGCGCCCTTGGAGGAGAGAGGCACCTGAATTTTAGAAGGACCAAATGAAGTTTACATCAGAAGTCTCCTCCAAACAAACTTTGTTGGATTCAATCAAGCTCTGCGATGAGTCATTCAACTCGTTCGTCGGATCAATCTGGAGGTCGAAAATCAGAGTGAAACTAAAGTCAAAAATTGAGTGAAAGTTGAAAATGCCGAGAAAATGGCTGTCTGGGTGAGATAGGTGCCTCCAGTCAAGAAGGGCGCCCAACCTCACTTGCCTTAGTCAAATTTTTGAAGATTTAAAAATTTTGAATCAAGAGGAAACGATCACATTCATTGCATAAACTCAAATTAGGGTTTGAAGAATTAGGGTTAAAGAGAAGGTTGTTTCACTCAAGACAGCTTATTTAAGGCACCTTTGTGTTTTATTTTTCATATTTTCTTGCAGGTGGCTTCAAGTAGAAACAAAGCAGCAACTTCAAACCTTTAATTTTCAAGATTCAAGAACATAAACTTCCTGGTTTTTTATAAATTTTCAGATCAACACTCAAGAAGGCTTGCTTTTTCACACTTTTTTCATCCAGAAGATCAAATCTTTGAAGAAGGAGGCCATTGTTTTCAATTTTCAGTGAGCTGGTTTATATTGGTTCTATCTTTTGTATAATTTTTGGAGAATTTTCTAAAGGCTGCAGCAACTACTTTTTATTTTGCATGTTAGAGAAAACTTCAAATTTTACAACTTCCAATCTTCTGGGTATATCTCAAATATTCTTCTAGATAAAACCCATATCACAGCTTTTTTAGTGAAACTTCAGGTGGCTGATTTTTTAGTGAAACTTCGATGTTTTCATAATCTAATCAATTGGGTTCATCCAGAATGTGCTCATGAACAATACCCATATGCTAGCTTTTTTTGCTTTTTTCAAAGAAAATTAGGGTTTGCTGCTTTTTTAATCTACATTCAAAATTTTCAAAAACGAACGATCTGGGTTTTCTTGTAACGAAATTCTAAACAAAACCCATATCTCAGGAAAAATTTCCAAAAAAATCATCCGTTTGATGAAGAAAATCAGCAAGTTATTTTTAGGGTTTGTGCTGAGCTTGTCAGAGCATAGTCAAGGTTACAGTCAATCTTAAAGTTTTTCAACATGGAGTACTCTCCCATCGGATTCAGAGCCAAACAAGTGTTGTATCATAATTATCTTAACGAATGATGTTGGGAAGTGTTTTTTAGTACCGTCATGGAAATAAAACGTCATCATCTCAGTTGAAGAATGTGTAGAGGGAGTGGTATGAGCGAAAGGACAAGTGTCAGAGAAATTTGTGCAAAAATCTTATGTGGGAGAATCAAGAGAAGTGTCAGAAGTATAAAGTTGTAGAGCTGCCAAGTTATCAATTAGTGAGTCATCTTTTGAGGCAACGATGGTTTTCAAGAACAAAACTCATAAAGAAGCTGAAGATGTCAAAGATTCTCTAAGTTTGATTGCAAAAGGGGAGAAGCTCTTAGAAAAGCGAAATATGGCTATAGATAGTATCAACACTCTTGATAGAGAGGCAATTTACCACTTTTTGGTGGATGTGATAGAGATTTAAAGCAACAATCTTCTAGAAGATTTCTCCAAGCTTTCTTTCCATTCTTATCTCACGCTTTCTTTCTATTCTTGTCCCAATTCTTATCCATTCTTTGAAGAAGAAGGAAAAAAAATGTAATGAGTTGGCATTTCCTATTTTACATACTTTCTTAGGTGTTAGCTGTTATCTTCTTTAGATTTAGAAATAAAGCTTGCATGTTGGCAAGTATTAGTTGTAAAAGCAAGGAGATTTTAGGGTTCCCTACTCCTATGCTTAGTTATAAATAAGAGCAATGTTTGCTCATTTTCCTTTAACTGTGCTTGTGATAACAGAATCGATGAGCTTATGCCTTCATGTTTGTTATCGTTTAGTGTCAGTTCACTTTGTGTAAAGAGAAAGTTTGCATGTCTCCTTAGCTGCAAATCCTTGTTTAGTGCATGTGTTATGTCTCAATTATAATCAGGTTGATCACATGTTGCAAGTATTTTGCTACAACTTGCTGTCCCGAAATTGTAATCTTTGTGCCAGAAGTTTGAGTAAATAAAATCTTGAAGCTTGCTTTGCTGCCCTCGATATAAATATCTCAGATTTCCATTTATTGTTTTGTGCTAGAAGTGTGAGGAAATAAAATCTTGAAGCTTGCTTTGCTGCCCTTGAATTAAAATCTCATATATCCATAATACTTTTATGATCTCCTTTTTCAGCTTGCATTGAAATTTAGTAGATGTATGTTGAGGAAAGTTTATTCAAGTATCTTTGTCAGAAAATCAACCTCATCCATTTCTAGACTCTTGCTCTACATTTACTCGAGAGGATAGAAACATTTTAGCGTAAGTTAAGTTGTAGTTGTCAAGTTTCATTAAAGGGAAAACCTCAGCTGCAACATCTAGTGTTCTATAACCTTGTGTTCTCACAGCTGAAACAAAAAGATAGGCAAAATTAAGTTTAGTTTACTTTCTTTATGCAACTTGGCAAAAGAGGGAGCTTCCCCTCCTAATTTGAAGAGCAGTTTACTGCACATAGCTGTCCGTTTCCAAAACATATTCCAGAGGTGCGATTTGAAACGCCAACAGTGTGCACACACCCTGGTATGTTGACATAGCTAATTACCTAGTGATAGGGAGAGTTCCTCCTCACTTCTCTACAAAAGAGAGAAGAGTGCTCATTGAAAATTCTTTTCCTTTTTCATGGATTGCTGGATGCTTGTTTTATACTGGACCAGATCATGTTATGAGAAGATGTGTGAGGGAAGATGAGACATATGACATTTTGCATGCATTCCAAGATGAAACCTATGGAGGGAATTTTGCAGCCAAAAGGACAACAATGAAGATTTTGAACACATGATACTATTGGCCTACACTCCACAAGGATGTAGGAAGATATACAAGGAAATGTGATAGGTGCCAAAGAATGGACCGACCAACCAAATCGGACGAGATGCCACTTCCCCAAGTAGTAGTCACTCCCTTTGACAAGAGGGCATTGGATTTTGTGGGACCTGTTGATCCCACATCAAGTGGTAAGTCTTATATCTTGGTATGTACTGATTATGTAACTAAGTCGGTAAAAGTCAAGGCCATGAAGCATGCAAGAGATAACAATGTTGCATAATTTCTTTATGAAGAGATTTTCACATGATATAGAGTCCCAAGAGAAATAGTAACCGATCAAGGAGCTCAGTTTACCTCAACACTTGTTACAACACTAGTCAATGAATATAACATGAGGCAAAAAAAGTCTACTCCTTATCACCCTCAGGTTAATGGATAGGTTGAGGTGACCAATAGAGAAATTGAAGCCATTCTAACCAAAACAATAGCTATTCATAGAAAATATTGGGAAAATAGATTATTAGAAGCAGTTTAGGTCTACAAACCACTTGGAAAACAACTATAAGCTTCACTCCATTTGAGCTACTATATGGGAAGACAACTATGATGCCCATTGAATTCAAACACAAGACTCTTAGAACTGCAATAGACTTAGGTATGGATATTTTTGAGGCACAAAAAGAAATAATCATGCAACTGAATGCTTTAGATGAGATGAGGAAGGCAACCTTGCACCACACCGAGGTCGTGTAGAATCAAAGAATCAAATGGCATGAAAAATTTATCAAAGAGAAGAAATTTCAGCCAGGTGACTGGACATTTCTTTATGACTCACGATATCAGGACAATGCAGGAAAATTGCAAACAAGGTGGCTAGGACCATATGAAGTTGTTGAGGTCTTTCCCAATGGAGTTGTTCAGCTCACCACCATTGACCCCATTAGATTCAAGTTACTAGTCAATGATCATCATCTCAGATTGTATCACAAGCTAGCTTCCAAAGAAGAGTTCATGCAATAATTCATCCAACATGCAGCACCCGAGCTTCCTGCAACCGAAGGAAGTGGACCTAGTGTGCCTCCTTCTGGATAATTAAGGTACATACTTTTCATAATAAAGACTTCTACTTTTGTAGAAGTCCAATTCTTCATCCATCCAACCATCTGTCACCACCTTTCTTTCTCTTCCATCACTTCATTGCACCTCACATCATTCCACTTGATCATCATTAATTTCTCAATTTATTTCCTAAAAAGGAAAACTATACTTTCTCCATGATCTTTGCAATGTATCTTCCACACATTCAGGTATGTGCACATTAATTTCTCTCTTAATTATATTTTTAGTGCATTCATTTACTCGATGCACATTAGTATGGACGTTCACATAATTTTAATACCTCCCTATCAAATCACTACTCCCATCTCGCATGTGTGGACACATTTCCAAACTTAGGCTGGGGGGGAAAAGAAAGATGAAAGTACATTGCCTACATGTTAGTCCATGCTTGTCTACGTCAGCAAATCTAGCTGAGCCAAATTAAAATTTGAAGTGAAGGATGACTCGCATATGTGATGTGACACTAAATTGGCATTGCCATTTCTTTTCATCATAACTCCGTTTTATTACCCCTTCTTTGCCATTATTGAACCCATCATAATCTTGAATTGCAAGTGATAAAAGGTAAAAAAAGAGAGAAGGGAAATTCAATCGACATTGGTGCAGGACAATTCAGCTAGCAAGTGCTACAAGAATTTGTTTTTAGACAAGAATTATAGTAAGGGAATTTTGCAGAGTGATAGTTGATTGCTGTAGACATGGAAAATTGAACGACACACTTGATCCTGATTACTAACATCGTTTCATCCGGAATCGTACTCTCAGCTTATCATCACCTTTATCTCTTAATTAAATAAATCATTATTTATTTAATTTGTTCTTTCTCCTTTGTTGACTAAATTAATCAATTTAATTTAATTAACCCTATATCTCTGTTCATTTAAATAATTCATTTTATTTAAAACTCTAAAGTCTTCTTATTAAATTGAATAAATTAAACTTTATTTGATTTAATCTAACATTATCCCCTAGTTAAATAAATTAAAACATTTATTTAAATAAACCATTCCTCTCAATTTGATTTAAATCAATGCATAAATTTAAGTATAAATTGCCACATCTCCTAATTCCTCTTACATTAATTAATATTTGATTAATTTAATCTTAAATCATGTCCCATCCTCTAGCTTTTACCACTTGCACAAGAAAATAGATTTAATTCATTTATTAAATCTCTATTTTATCTCAACATGGCATAAAAAGGGGAATATTCCTTCAAATTTGAATTCAAATTTGAGTGGACTTGGTCCTTCCAACAAGGAATTTATTTCACCTTACAAATCCTTTTGCATTGAGCCAAGTGGCCATAACTCCATTTTCTTCCCTCTCCAACAAGTCATTTCACTAATTTCAAATTCCACCTAATTTCATTTATTGGCACTTTGATCAAAATATGCACAACCTTCAACCATTCACATCTTGACAAGTGACACTTGGCCATTGGATGTTGAATGATCCCACATTGCTCAATCTTGCTCATTCTTCCAATTTGAAATCTATAAATGAGAGACTCTTCCTCTCATTCATCATCCACAATTTGAGAGCAAAGTTATTATCTTCAATTGAGAGCAATTCTATTCATCTTCTTGAGCATTTTCCATCACCATAGTTAGGTTATTGTAGATTTTAGCAAGGAGCCACATTGTTCTTCACCATCAAGTGGATCAACCATCATCAAGCTTACAAAGGAGTTGGGAAAGGGCCAATTTCTACACACAATTGGCACCAATTCCCCCATGGGATCAAGAGTTTGCATCTCAGAATAGGATTTCATTGCTTTCTTTGTTAATTTCTTCATTTTATTTCCTATTTGAGCATTGCAAATGGATTTCATGGGGAATCCTTGTTCTTACATGCATATGAACCTAATTATGTGTTTTTTTGTCATGTTTGTGCAGGTATAGGATTGGGGTTCACATTTTGGCGCTAGAAAAAAGACGCGTTAAAGTGCCAAAAAATGATGAAGGCCCCTCCACTCCCTATATAGATCCATCTAACCTTGCCTCCACTTTTGTGATAAAGACATTCTCCATCCTCGACATATCCAGCATCAAGCTCATGATCCAAGACAATGGGTGTGGAGATTACAGAATGAGGAAGAATGCTTTTGTTGTAGGAGAGTTACCTCAATCTCCTAGGTCACATGGACAACCCCAACTAGTTGAAACACCTGTCCACACTTTCAGGGCGAACCCCTCTAGATTCCATTGTTGGGGGGATCTAAGTTAGGAAAATGTGGATGAAAGAGACATTTCAAGATCACTATATGAAGATGAAAGACCCACACCCACCCTACCCATGGATGAAGTTAGCAGAGGACTGCAAATGATGCTTGGTATGGGCTACAACAAAAATGAAAGCCTTGGAAGGAACAACGATGGACGACTGGAGCCCATCATTATAGAAAGACAAATGAGAAAACTTGGCCTTGGATGTACCTCTTGGAGTATAACCATATGTGGCAGAGGTACCCCTATTAGAGAAGTCAGGACTCCCCCTCAGTTATCGGTAGCTGCCCTACGATTACCCGTATCTACAAGTCTGCCATTAGATAACTTCACCTTTGATATCACTGACGTCTGTAGTAGTAGTGATGATGAGGATACCATAACTGGCCTACCCATGCTTTTTAAAGAATCCTTACTCATGATTAGTGCCTCATCCGTCAAGTCAGACCACCAACTCCACAAGATAAACTTAGTGTACCCACAACTCATTGATTATGACCAATGAGGACCACCGGTTCTAGAAACATTCAAAAATGATGAGACACTCTCAAAATTCTTGGGATTACAGGATACAGTACCAGGTGGAGATCATAAGGCTGTATTTGACATCACACTGGACACACAAGCATATTATGGGGAGATGATTGAGTCCTTCAGTTGCAAAAGTAAAAGAATGAGAATAAGCTTAGGGTCATTGAGTAAAAACCACACTATGACACTCTCTAACCATAGAATAGTAAAAATAAAGGATACATCCAATGGTGAAAACCTCTCTGAGGTGCTGAAGGATGAAAGATTCAATCTCCCCCTCACTGCACTTCATCAAGAGAAATCAACAGTCCTAGTAGAACAGTGCAATCCTGTCAACTTGGGCACAAAAGAGCTACCACACATCACTTTCTATGCTGAATCCCTTCTCATAGAAAAACAAGAACTCTTAGCGGCATTCCTAAGAGAAAGAAAGGTGAACTTCGAGTGGACCTATGCCGACATGTCGGGTCTCGATTCAGACTAGATGCTGATTTTATACACCCAAGTGATTATCCAAAATGGGTGTCAAATCTTGTGCCAGTTTCAAAGCCGAATGGGGGCATCCATATTTGCACTGATTTCAGAGACCTAAACAAAGTGTGTCCTAAGGATGACTTTCCACTACCCAACATCGATATGATAGTGGATATGATGGCCAGACACGAGATGCTATCACTAATGGATGGATTCTCAATGTACAACCAGATTATGATAGCAAAGAAAGACCAACATGAGACAATGTTTACATGTCCATGGGGCACCTACTGTTGGAATATGATGCCATTTGGGCTAAAAAATGCGGGAGAAACATATCCAAGGGCCATGACACTAATTTTTCACAACATGATTCACAAGACTATGGAAGATTATGTGGATGATATATTAGCCAAGTCAAGGAAAAGGCAGGACCACATAGAAGCTTTGAGTGCCATCTTTGATAGATTGGAGAAATACAAGGTTAGACTTAACCCAAAGAAATGCATCTTTGGGGTGCAATCAAGCGAACTCCTAGGATATATAGTATCAATGAGAGGAATAGAAATGATCCCACCAAAGTCAAGGAAATACTTGATATGGAAGCACCCAAGACACTAAAATGACTTAGAGGTCTACAAGGTAGGCTCCAATCCCTCCATAGATTCATAGCACAACTGACAGATAAACAAATCCCATACTCTCATCTAATCCACAAGAGAGTAAAATACAAGTGGGATGACAAGTGTGATGAGACATTTAGTAAAATCAAAGAATATCTACTTACACCAGCAATGTTAATGCCACCAATTCTAGGAAAACCACCGATTCTATACATATCAGCCACAACTGTGACTCTCGGTGCACTCCTAGCTCAATAGGATGAAAATGGAAGAGAAAGAGCAATATACTACATCAGTAGGACAATGGTAGGGCATTAGTTCAACTACACACCAATATAAAAAGCTTTCTTGGTAGTTGTGTTTGCAACCCAAAAGTTCAGACACTACATGCTGGCTCATCAGATCAAGCTGATTGTAAAAATAGATCCACGAAAGTACCTGCTCTCTATGGCCACTCTCACAGGATGAACAAATAAGTGGGTAATGATATTGAATATGTAGAGCACAAGGCCATCAAAGGACAAGCGATTACAGACCACTACCAGAGGCTCCGATTTATTATGACAACCCACTTATCTCAGAATTTCTGGATGAGTCAATCTTCAACATAAGTATAGAAAATCATTGGAAGATGTATTTTGATGGGTCATACACATAACATGGGCCAGGTGTTGGGATATTCTTCATCATTCCCTAGGGAGACTGCATACCCAAATCCTACAAACTATCTTTTCCATGCACAAACAACATAGCAGAGTATGAAGCTCTCGTCATAGGCTTAAGGATTATAGTACAATGGTATATTATGGCTCCCAAAGTCTATGGAGATTCACAACTCATCATCAACCAAGTCAATGTTGAGTACCAAACAAAAGTTGATCAGCTAACTCCATACAAAAAATTAGTGGAGAGCCTCAAAGAGTTCTTCATTGATGTCACCTTTGAATAGCTACCTAGAGCAAACAATAGAGCAGTAGATGCTATGGCCATAATTGGATCGCTCTTGGAAATCCCAAACAATGTTCCAAAATAAGAGTTTATGGTAGGATAGCTTCTCGTACTAGCATTCGAGGTATCAGAGTCTGAATTCGTGTCTGAAATAGTTGGTCCCACTGATCCCTGGTATCACGACATCTATACCTACCTGAGAATAGGAGTCCTCCTAGTTGACATTACCCCAAACCTTAAACGAGCCTTTGTCAAAAGGTCCCTATGTTTTGTCATCCTAGGAGAAACCCTCTATCATAGGAGCATTGAAGGAACCTTATTGCATTGCTTAAATCCCGAGGAAGCCCTAACTACTCTGAATAAGGTCCACAATGGCATTTGAGGTTCACACTCTAGTGGTATAACTTTGGCTAAGAAACTGTTGAGGACCGGGTACTACTGGCCAACAATGGAAAGAGAGGCACATGACTTTGTCAGAAAGTGTTTATAGTGCCAGCAACATGGAGACCTTATTCATGGACCAGCTTAAGAGCTTCATCCTATTGTTACACCTTGGCCCTTTTCACAGTGGGGGCTCGATTTCATCAAAAAAATCACACCCACCTCATCCAACAACCACAAATTCATCATCACCACCATGACGTACTTTACAAAGTGGGTCGAAGCAATTCCCATGACCTACATAATGGGAAATTAGATATCCAAGTTCATCCTGAACTACCTTATTTTCCAGTATGGTGTCCCCCAAGCTATTATATCTGACAATGGGAAACCTTTCAAGAATCAAGATATTCATGACCTTTGCCACAAGTTCAATATCCAACACCTCTTTTCTACTCCGTACTATCCCCAAGGCAATGGTCAAGCAGAAGCCACCAATAAAAGCATCTTGAAAATACTTAAAAAGACAGTCAATGATGTTGGTCGTGACTAACATCTACAGCTAAATCCCACCTTATGGGTCTATCGCACCAACATCTGCACACCAACAGGCGCCACCCCATTCTCCCTGGTCTATGGATTAGAAGCCATCCTCCCAATCAATATCGAGCTCCCATCATTAAGTATATCACTGCAAAACCTCATTATAGATGAGGAATATCAGGTCTCAAGGTTAAATGAGTTGGAGTTATTAGATGAACGATGCATGGATTCCCTCAACCATCTATAGGTCTATCAAAATCTCCTAAAGCACAACTACAACAAGAAGATTAGGAGACACACCTTCCAAGTTGGCGAACTAGTGTTGAAGGAGAATCAAAAGAATTTGCCAAATCTAGAAAGCAAAGGAAATTTTGAGCCCAACTGGTTGGGACCTTTCATCATCATGGCAAGCTATAAATTAGGAACCTACCAGTTATCAACACCAGAAGGTGAACCCCTGCAGGATCCCATGAATAACTCCCATCTCAAAAATTTTATGCCTAAAATATTGTAAGGTATAGAACCAAAAAGTACATAAAAATCAGAAAAATGTCCCGAAAAAATCGTCACCCAGATGAAAACCTGGAAAACAAGCGTCTTGGTGGAAACAAAAAAATCAAAAAATCAAAAAATCCAAAAGAATCCGAAAAAGGATTGAAAGCAGTAAAGAAAAAAATCGTCCTCTAATGAAAACCACTTCAGTGGCGCTTTGGACAAGTACCTTGGTGAAAACCTGGAAAATAAGCACCAAGCGTAAATAAAACACTCTCCATCCACCTAGATCTTCATGGCCTATTCCACGCACTCACTTATCCATTAAATTCCATTTATCCTTCCATCATCCGTTCGCATCCGTACCATAGCTTGATCTTGTGCTCGTATCATGTTCCACCATAGTACTACTTGGCATATTCAAGGTTAGTTTGTCCTGCCTGTATCAAAGTAGTCTTTCACATTACACTGGGGGCATGTTACTATACCTGCATCGGATCAGATTCGTGTATATTCTCGTGATCTTCCTTAAAATCCATCAAAAAATAAAGAACATTCAAAAAAATCATATCAAAAATTGAAAAACATCCAAATCATATCAAAATCAAAAAATGGCATCATCCTATCAAACTACGTCGTCTCTGAGCTTGAACGTAGGCAAGGTTGATCTTTGATCATCCTCCGAGACATTTTAGGTCAGTCCCTTAAGCGTCCGTCGCATTGGAAATCCATTTGCCCATCTCTCATCATCAAATCGAGTCTGTCATCCGTCGAACTACGTCATCTCTGAGCTTGAACATAGGCAAGGTTGATCTTTGATCATCCCGCGAGACATTTTAGGTCAGTCCCTTAGGCGTTCGTCGCATTGGCAATCCATTTGCCCCTCTCTCATCATTGAATCAAGTCTATCGTCTGTTGAACTACGTGGTCTCTACGTGTATAACTTAGGCAAAGCTAATATATGGTCTCTACGTGTATAACATAGGAAAAAATAACATGGTACCATGACAGTTAATCAAAACATCGCTAATGCATCCGCCTTGCATCTACAAAATCATCAGCATAAATACATATTGTATCATATAGATCATACCACATCATATCATCTCACATTATCATCTTAAGTTATGAGGAATAAGATAAATTTGTTATTCTAAGTATCTTAATAAATCAATGCATTACATCTCATATCATACACAAATCATTAAGGGCATAATATAAATCATTAGCATCCACTATCATTACATAACCAGTCACATATCATTTACATTCATAATCATTTTCATATCATGTGCATTTGCATATCAGTACATAATCATTTGCATACACTGCATCTAGATGATTGTGATAAAAATGCATAGAAAAATAAAAAAAGAAATGCATCCATAATTATCATCACATCATATAAAAACATACATCATATTGCATGAGCATAAAATAAAAGCATCTCATAACATCTCATAGCACATAGGAAATTAAAATGCATTCATACATCATACATCATAGAGCATCTCATAAATATGACCATAGCATATATATCATCAAAATATACAACTATCATGGTACAAAAAATTGGATCAAGTGTGTATACATCAAGATATATGATACAATCGGGGCAATAAGTATTGAATCCCATAAATCAAAAAGTGGATAACTACCTATGATCAAAGACTAGCCCTGCTGGTTGTGCCCCTCCCCCTTTGGTCTCTCACCATGGTCCTCGGGAGGCCTCATCCCTGTTTGTTGAGAAAAGTCCGACACCCGGCCAAATGGTGGAACTGCCTACTTGTAATGCTGTCGATAGTACTCGACCTCTTAACCACCTCTCGGTATGCCCTCAAAGATACTGTTCGACCTTGGGATGATGAGGCTATGCTCTCTAGCTGTCTCCTTTGGCCGATATCTTGATCCCTCTCAACAGTAACTGTCAAAATCTATTGTCTGGCCCGATCTCTCTCCACAGTCAATATCTAAACCCGACCCTGTAGCTATTGGATCAGTGCATCCCTATGATCTGGTTGCTGATCTGGAACCTCTCTATCTATGTCTCTGGGCTAATCATTCTGTGCAGGGATCTCATGGATCTCTACCTGTGGAGGTGTATGTTGTGCCTGATCCCTGGGTGGTGTCTGATGAGGAGGTGGTCCACCTCCTCCTCTATCTCCATCCCCATCCTAATCACCATCCCCTCTGCCACCCCGTCCCCTGCCCCTGCCAGCTGACCTACCTCTCGGCCTCCATCGTGGAAGAACTGTACCTGGAGCTATCAGTTTGAGGGGAGGCCTAAACCAAGCTCTATACTCCTAGGTAACCCTTGGATATGTCAACCCTTGATCATATGGCCATGACCTAGCCAATAACTTTCTGAACAAGGCTATTGCCTTCTGTGCCAAAATGGGCTAGCCCCATGCTATCTCTCGTGTGGAATGGGCGAAGATATCCACGTACTGATTTTTTGGCCTATCCTCAACATCACGGAACTGGCAGGCCACCCTATCTGGAAGATACCGCTCTATCATGGTGTGCTCTTGGACCTACATCCATCTATCCTACCGAACAAAGAATAGCTGCTCGAGATCATACCACATGCCTATATGCATTTAGGGCCTCCAAACAAACTCTCACATCTCATCGAGAACTCATCACCGATGGGTGATGCCTCCTATACCTGTATGAGTAAAATGAATCTAGGCTCCCCCATACCGGCAAACAACTAGATCGTCAATATCTAGAACAATCAGAGTAACCTGTGGACGAAGCACTAGAATCCGCTCCCATGCCCAGATGTGTAGTAGAGTGACCCCGGCCCTGACAGCCCTGCTGTCAAGATATGAAAAATCATGGAGATCCCTATATAGTGAGGCCAGTATCATTGGCTCCCAAGCAAAGCACTCCCTGTGGATGACCATCCACTCCCAAACTAGCCCCCAACCCGGGCTGAAGTATCGAACCCACTAATCTGGTGCCATGAGACTTGATATAATGGCAGCAACAATCAATCTATAGTTGGGCACTACCCCCCGATACCTCTCCAAGTCTATTTGTCCCTTAGAAAAGTAAATCTCATCGAGACCCATCACATCGTAGTAGGCATCCCTACCGACATATGGATCATAAATGACTCTCGCTCCATGGATAGGTAGTTGTACGATGCGCCAGACATCCTTGAGTGTAACATTAGCCTCGCCGATGGAAAGATGGAAAGAGGAGGTCTCATTGTGCCATCACTTCGCCAAAGTTGTCATCATCCCCAAGTGGGTTCGAACAAGAAGAACGTATGCAACGAACCAAAGGCCAAGAATAAAAATTTGCTCCTAAAGGAATATGTGCATGCCATCTAATCTATGGAGCACCAGCCATTTGTGCTCCCTCAAGTGAAGTATATTGAGGTCCTCCTACACAAGGGAAACAATTGCGTGAAGTCTCATGAAAAAATTGGCCTCCCGCGTAAGCTTTTCGCATTTGGAACAACAAATGCGACGCTGTTTGCAAATGCAGTGTAGTTTGTAAAGTTCTAAACTGCACCACCACGATGAAGTTTGAAAAATCCTAAATTCCTAAGTGTGCAACGTGGTTCGATTTGCAGGTGCGGTTGAATTTGTACTCAAACCCTAATTCCAAACTACGTTGTGCGGTTTGATTTGCATATGCGGTTGAGTTTGGCCAAAACCCTAATTTTCCTAACTGGCCCACATCGACGCTACTCTAATATGCGATGTAGTTTGAGGTTGTGCGGTGATGATTGAGCATTTGCAAGTACACTATATAGCACTGCTTTACCTAAAGTTGACTTAGACCCTATTAAATGCACATAAAATGAGAAAATTAAATGTTGAGATAGGGGTACATACCATGGGTCCTACGCTGGCTGGCTGGTGGTGCACTCGTACCCTCTCTGACACGTGCTTGGGAAGCTATTGTTGCACCATCTTGACCAAAACTTAGAGCTAAGGAGATAGAAATTTCTAAAGGCTAAGTGTGCAAATGAATTGAAAGTGACCCCTCAGGGTCTATTTAATCCTGCAAATTAAGTTTTTTTGACCTAATTTGACATCCAGCTAGGGTTTTAGTCCCTTGATTCCATTTTTGTCGAACCAAGGGCCATGTTGCATCCTTTTTGGCATTTTAACACATCCAAAAATCAAAATTTTCGTCCGATCTCTCGAGGGGGCAACATGTCAGCATAATCCTTCCACTGGGGCAACAGTGGGGCATTCAAAAAAATCAATAAATTTTGAACTTTCATCACAACAGTTTATTCTTTGAACCAATACAACAAGTGCATTGCTTCAAAGAGGGGCAAAATGTAGACATAAAAAATTGACCGACACACTTGATCCTGATTACTAACATCATTTCATCCTGAATCATACTCTCAACTTATCATCACCTTTCATCTCTTAATCAAATAAATCATTATTTATTTAATTAGTTCTTTCTCCTTTGTTGATTAAATTAATCAATTTAATTTAATTAACCCTATATCTTTGTTCATTTAAATAATTTATTTTATTTAAAACTCTAAAGTCTTCTTATTAAATTGAATAAATTAAACTTTATTTGATTTAATCTAACATTATCCCCCTTAGTTAAATAAATTAAAACATTTATTTAATTAAACCCTTCCTCTCAATTTGGTTTAAATCAATGCATAAATTTAAGTCTAAATTGTCACATATCCTAATTCCTCATTACGTTAATTAATCTTTGATTAATTTAATCTTAAATCATGTCCCATCCTCTAGCTTTTACCACTTGCACATGAAAATAGTTTTAATTCATTTATTAAATCTCTATTTTATCTCAACATGGCATAAAAGGGGAATATTCTTTCAAATTTAAATTCAAATTTGAGTGGACTTGGTCCTTCCAACAAGGAATTTATTTCACCTTACAAGTCCTTTTGCCTTGAGCCAAGTGGTCATAACTCCATTTTCTTCCCTCTCCAACAAGTCATTTCACTAATTTCAAATTCCACCTAATATCATTTATTGGAACTTTGATCAAAATGTGCACAACCTTCAACCATTCACATCTTGACAAGTGGCACTTGGCCATTGGATGTTGAATGATCCCACATTGCTCAATCTTGCTCATTCTTCCAATTTGAAATCTATAAATGAGAGGCTCTTCCTCTCATTCATCATCCACAGTTTGAGAGAAAAGTTATTATCTTCAATTGAGAGAAATTCTATTCATCTTCTTGAGCATTTTCCATCACCATAGCTAGGTTATCGTAGATTTTAGCAAGGATCCACATTGTTCTTCACCATCAAGTGGATCAACCATCATCAAACTTACAAAGGAGTTGGGAAAGGGCCAATTTCTACACACAATTGGCACCAATTCCCCCATGGGATTAAGATTTTGCATCTTAGCATAGGATTTCATTGCTTTCTTTGTTAATTTCTTCATTTTCTTTCCTATTTGAGTATTGCAAATGGATTTCATGGGGAATCCTTGTTCTTACTTGCATATGAACCTAATGATGTGTTCTTTTGTCATGTTTGTGTAGGTATAGGATTGCGGTTCACAATTGCAGACAATGGGAGGCAGACTAATTCGAAATGAGCCCTCGGTTCATGATGCCTTATTGCAGGATGCACAATGCTTGGCTGAATTTAGAAACTATGGCTAGTTGGACTATTTCCTAAAGCTGGACGATTTTGATGAAGGCATTGCACTAGAGTTCATTTAGACATTTTTCGAGGGAAAAGCCACAATAAAAGGGTTGGAGGTTGTGGCAATTGAGGAAAGAATTGCAAAAGTTACATGATTACCTATTGATGGTGAGCATTACCCTGTTTCTAGAGATGCCAGGTCAGCTAGGGCCATATTCACAATACATGGTGACCCTCCAATCAGTATAGACAAATAGGGTGCCAAAAGAACCTCTCTACCTGAGCCATGGAAGTAGACAACCATCCACATTATCAGGTACCTCACTTGTGAAGGTCGATTGCCAAACCTACACTCAGTACATTTCAAAATTTTGAGTCACATGAGGCATGTGAGGAGGATGAATGTGCCCAATGTCTTATACAACCTTCTCTCCATCATGGTGGTTGAAACTCAAAAAGGTGGGGACAATTTTGTTTCCCACCATTGCCTGATAAAATTGTTGGTTGAAAAATCTCTGCATGATGTAGCACTCGAAATGACCTGGGAGGAATTTATAAATGTTGATCAATTTCAACCTGAGCATTTGCAATCTAGGGCTTTACCTCAACCATGTAGGTCTAGCAGGAGATTAAGCATGGTTGAAGCCACCCCTGGTGCTTCAACCTCTGGAGATTTCTCTAGTATAAATCCTCCTATAGTAGAAGGGACCATAGACATTAGTTCCACTAAAATAGAGCACTATGAAAAATAAAGTTCTTTATCGGATTTTGATGATGATGTTCCACTTGAAACCCTAGTGAGAACTAGGGCACATAAGAAGGAGGCAGAGGCAGGAAAAGGAAAAGCCAAAACACAACCTGTGGAAAGAGAGGTGCCAAGTCCTAAGAAGAAAAAGGCTAACACTATTCATCCTATAGCCAAAGGAAAATGTGAGAGCCCTCTTAAGAAATCAAAACCAACTATTGATATGCCTTCATAGAAAAACCCTAAGCATGGAAGGACATCGCATAAGAGCAAAAAAACACCAATGGGGCAAGCAAATGTCAAATAAATGAATGTATTCAAAGAGGCAACAAAAGTGACCTTGGTGGATCTTGCTGCCCTTGCAGAGGAAGTTGAAATTCGAGAGCATGAAGAAAACTAGGAGTTCTTACAGAAAGACCAAGAATTAGATCAGGAGTTCCTACAACAACTGCAAGAACAAGAACAAGAGGCCCTGCAACAAGAAGTGGGAGAATAAATTGTACTTCCACAGCCTGAGCCAGTTGGACGACCTGAATCTATGCAAATGGTGCTATATGGGGAGCAACCATCGACAAAAACCTTGGTAGGAATTCATAACCCTCCTCATTTTCAGTAGATACAACAGTTTTGAATTTATGGGGAGAGATACAAAGGAGGGAGGAAGAATGGAAAAAGGAAAAACAAAGATTGAAAAAAGAAAATTCAAAAGATGGATGAAATTATTGAAGAAAAGAATGAGGAGATTTTCTCTCTAAAGGAGAGGATGGACAACATTGCAACCCCTGTTGCCATAGATTTTAGAATGTAGAACCCATCCAAGGGTTTATGCTCTACACCTGAAGGAAAAATATCTCTCTTTTAAGTTGTCAAGAAATATCTCAGGTTTGAATTCCTCTATTGAGACTCCCATTGAATTTTCCAATGCTTATAGGATCGCCTCCCCTGAAATGAAGAATTTATTATGTGAATTTTATTTACATAATTTTGTTGTAACTCAAGACCAAGACTGGAACCCGCTGTTGTATGTTGGAGATATCCAATTGAGAGCATTCGTGTCTTCGGTGCAAAATGAGATTAGCTGGGGAGAGCAATATAGTGCTTATAGGAAGAGGGAATCCAATATCCCCTTGGCCATTAGAGCTGAATCAAGAAACCCCAAGGATATTTACAAAGAATGGAACATAATGCTTTTCAGGCCTAGTTATGGTAGCAAAATTATGCCTTGGATTGAGGCAGTTTACAGTGAATATGAGGTAAAGATGGCAGCAAAAGAGGACACCATGAAATGATATCTATCATAGAGATGGAACACTTTAACTAATGAGAAAAAATAGGCTGAACCTCATTCCATCTACAACTATGCTGCAACAATAAAAAGGATTGAAAGGTACATTCAGTTTGGGAGAACAAAGGGATGACAATGGCTTCCCTTGACTTTTCAACCACCTTTCCTCATGTGGCTTGTTCCAAATTTTAGATTCTACCGCTATGACATTGATGAAGAAAGTCAAAGATGGAGAAGACTTGAAAAATTGGGAGGATTCTACTGGGACCCTGAATCGTGCTCAGCAGACACTGATATTTGACAATTATCAGTTGCAAATTTCAGAGCTTTGACCAAACAGAAAAACAACTCTTCCCCTGCTGGAGGACCAACAAAACGTTAGGTTGGGGGGAGTGATGAGCCTAGTTTTTGGTCCAATTTTGGGTAGAATCTATAGTTTATTTGCTAAAGTTGACATGGACTTTGATATTAAATTCTGATATTTTTATAGAGTTTCCCTCAAACCATATACATTGGGTTCAATTCTATTTCTGCTAGTTTTAATGAAATTAGCCTATTATGTGGACTATCTATATTAATTTTTCATGTGGTTAATGAATTTTTTTTAAAGTAGTTATAGATGTGCAATTATTATACGTACTAACATTTCCATGCATATATACTTAAAGATACTAAATTGAGAAATGCAGCCGCCAGCTGGTCATGCAGAGGAATCGTTCGAGGGTCAATTGAAGGACAACAACAGGAGATTCCCCATGTCAGCTGCATGTAACTACCTTGTATTGGTCTTTCATGATGTTGAGCAGATGTGGGTGTTACTACAACGTTGAGTATGTGTTTGGACATGCATGTTTGACTGGATTCCCTATGTGTGTAACCACCCTTCTATTCTTTTCTTTGTTTTCCCTAAATGACATCCTCTTAGTTAGTGGGAGTTGACTGCCTTGTTTAGTTGATAGTATAAATAAGGTTTAGATCCTCTTTCTTTGGGAGTTGCTGAGTTATTGATGTTGTACGATCTGATAATATACTAGCATTTCCAAACTAGCTACTCTTTTGTATTTGCATTTCCCAATGAATAAGATGAAATTTTGTGAGCATTTGAGTTTATATTAGTTTTAGAGGATACTCATCCAAGGGGACCCACTTGGTGAGTAATCCATCCTTTAGTTTAGCTAGATTAGTTATTAGTTTTTGTTTAGTACTTAGTTAAGAATCTAACACCGACTGCTCCTGCAACCACTAGAATTCCCTTCTATGATTGTTCCTACAGCCAAAGAAAATAGAGTAGTTTCCTGTTTGTTGCTCAAATTTTCGTTCCTATCATGCATGTTCAACTTAGTTTAATTTTTGAGTGATCTTCAACATTTAATTTGTTCCTTTCCATGCAATTTACTTTCAGTATTGAATCTTTCTTAGCTGTAGAATGAAGATGACTACGTTGAGTTCCTAGTGCACATACTGTGCTAACCCATTTCAAGTTCACGTCCCTAGGTTGACAATTTAAATGCACCTTCATAATGGTTAAAATGGGTATTCAGGTTAGATGTCCAATCTTTGAATCACGACTGTAAAGACTTAGTTATTAAATCATTGTAGGAGGTTGACACATAGCACAAGGCTCAAAAGAAGAGAAAATAGATTGTGAAGATTCCGTATGATGAGATGATCCTGAATCTAGAAGCCATCTCCCTGATCCAAGACCTGTAGAAGCACAAAGAGCTTTCCCTTTATTTCTTGGTGTAGAAGCCAAACTAGCATGACCTTTGTCCTTTTTAGACTATTTTGAAGAAGAAGAAGAAGAAGGTGACTCAGACATTCTAGAAGGCAAATCAATTTGATTCTTTTTGAGAAGACGTTTCAAGTCATCAATATTCTAGAATGTTCATCATGTCCAAGATTCTTGCAATATGAACAAGTTGGATTCTCCTTCTTATATGATTTCTCTTTGAAATAGAATTTATTCTTTGCTTGATCTAAGTGTGGATTATTCTTTGCTTTCTTCTGTTTCTTATCTGATTCTTTCACCTAACTAGCCAACAATGCTTGAGATTTAGATGACTTGATGAGACCCATCAAGATAAGATTTTTTTTCTCATGCATTAACATCTTAGAAAATGATGCAAATGAAGGTGTAGTATATGTAGTCCCCATAGTCAATCTATGAGTATGAAAGCTAGAAACAAAAGTAGCATAATCAGGACCAAGTTTTTTCAATGTATTGTAGACCAACTAAATTGCCTTCTTATCAATTCCACATGCTTTACATTTCTCTCTTAGATCATTAACCTTAGTGATGTAGTCCTGGATGCTGTCAAAGTTCTTAAGATCAAGGCTCATCAGTTCATTATCAATTTGATAGCCTCTTACTTCATCTATAGTACCATACAATGTTTTCAAAATTTTCCAAGCTTCATGAGAATTTTTACATGATTCAATCTAAAACAAAAAATCTTGAGAAACTAGTCTATGAAGACATCCAAGAGCTTTGGTATGTTCAATCATCCATTTTATCTTTTTATCTGCATATGTAGGTTCATGTACCTTATTTTCAATATATAGAGAGTGACCTTCAGTCATTAGAATACCCCATGCATTTTGATGCCATGTTGAATAATTATATGACATGAGCAAAGGAACCTTAGAATGATCCATTGAAAATAAGAGCACAAGCAAATAGATCAAAACAATGCACCAAGAGACCCCCCCCCCAAATTACTCAATCAAGAATCCCCCTAGAAATATATGATTTGGCACTTTATATTTAGTGTGTTTATAGATGCCACTTTCCAAAATAGCGAAGTGGACTTGATATTAGTGTTTACAGATGCCAAAATTGGCCACAAGCTCAAAGTAATTTTTTTTACATAGAATAAGATCAATCTAGTCATACCACTGCAAAGTAAACAAAAAATTATGCATTTAAAAAAAAATCACCCAAAAATGTAACCGTAGGAGTGAGAACGAAGCTCTGAAAGTTCGCAAAATGAGAACGGTTCAACAACACTTGTGAGAATATGCAATTTCTAGAAAAACCAGGCACAAAATAAAATTGATTGCACTATGAAGAGCACAAAATTCTGCCCCAAATAAAAAAATTGCTTTAAAAGTGAAGGTCCCGAGCCTGAGTTATGAGCCTTCAAAGTTTTCCTTCCAAAAGAAAAACTCTAATGGTGAGGGGGTAATTTTTTGTTTAATAAGGGTTGTTGACGTCACCCAACCATGAGGTTAAAATTGACAACCAAATGGCCGTCACACACTTGCATGTGGTTAAATTTGGCAATCCATCACCCATCAAAAAGGAATATACTCCCCTAGATGGAATATGCTGCCATCGGTATTTTCTTAGGAATATACCATTCGCTGAGAATAGAATATTCTATGGCTTGACGGAATATACCTCAATCAAGAAAATTTTTGGAAGGTCGATCAAAATATTTTTTAGTATTTAAAAATGATAAAATCTTTACTTGGCGGTTGAAATATTCTATTTTGCCCACCAATTTTCTAAAGACCAGCTGCTTGCCAGAGATCTGAGATGGGCTCGTGTGGGCACACAGGTGGATGCAACGGGGTGCCCTATGGGCCCTTGGGTACACCTGTACCTACACGGGTAGGTTTGCAAGTTTGTAGACTATTAAGTCTGTAGAATTTTTTTTTTTGATAAATATAATTTTTTTTGAGAAATAAGTCATATATATTATAAAAAAATTCAAAAATTTTTGACCGATAATTATTATTTTTTTTTCAGAAAAATCATACCAAGTTATTTATTGTGACTTGCGATGTGACCATATGGCCAAATAGGGAGAAAATTTTCCTTAAGCCCCAGATGAAGTGCTCGGATTTTGATGAACTGACAATCAATCTTGGGGTTTTTGAGCCTTCTGGATGCAATGGTAGGTTCGAGTTTGACTCAAAATTCTCTAAACTTGTAGCTACCTTTTGGATCTAGAAACCACTCTTCAACTTCAAACCCTCATAGATCTGGCCTCATATGTCCAATTTGGACGGAACAATAGGAAAAATTGACTTTCTTGAACACCCTGAACTCAATGGTGAGCTCAAATTTGCACCAACAAGCTCCAAAATGAACTTACAATACAAATTCATAGAGATGAACCCCTCTAAAATCTAGTATATCTATCAAGATTTTCTGATTCTCCAGTTCATCATATGATGCAAGAGAAGAGCATGCTCGACTTTTCAAGATCTACCAAGATCTATCCAAAAAGACTATCCAATGGCACCCAATCCACTTTGATACCATGTTAGAGTTGGCTATGTAGATACCCAAGATCTAGAAGCCAAATGGAAAGCACAAAGAGGTCAATATGCAATGCTCAAGATTGCAATGGAATTGATTATCCAAGAAAGTTCAATATATGATTTACATATGAGAACCCCTTGGTTATATAGCTAAGGTGAGACATATGATTAAACAGGATTACAACAAGTGTCTTAATCCTATGTCATGAGACAACTTATCATAACTACCTAGGAAAAGATAAAATCTAGACATGAAAACTAAATCTTCTAGAAATAATCTTAGAACCTAAGTAAACTTAACATGTGAATATGTCCCCCAGTCCCTAGTAAGTGAATTAACTAGGTACAAGACACTTATTCAAACCAACACCAACCTTGTTAATAATTTCTATTATCATCAAAGCCTCATTTTTTTTTATGTCTCCAAAGGGGGTAACTCATTTTCATGAAAGACAATATCCACATTGACTGAATTCATCCCCTCAAGTAAAATTGCTACATCATTAGTTGTACACTAGGGGGACAACAACATTTTGCAAATAATTTTGAAGCATACCCTGATAAACAAGTGATGTTTGGATTAAATCCCACAAGGAGATCTTAGTAGGAGTAGCACAAAGTTGTTCCACAAGATCATACTCCTTTCCACTATGTTGAGGTAAATGAAGTGCACTAGGTAAAATGGGTTGTGGGACTGGTATCGATGAGGGAATGGCTTGTTCTTGTATTGGTTGCTTGTTATTCCTTGTGTTATATGTATGAGAAACATTATGATAACTTGGTTTTTGCGATACATTATTTGTGTGGTTACATTGGGTTAAATGCCTTGCAAAATTCAAGATATGACCTGGAGGTTGAGGAGGTCCTATAATGAGAGGTTCCTTAGGAGGTCCAATAATTAGAGGACTTTTAGGAGGTCCAATAATAAAAGGGGTATCAGGAGGCCCAATAATTAAAGGAGTTTTAGTAGGTTCAATAATTAAAGGAGATCTAATAGCCAATTGTGCATTCATAACCTCAACTAAGTTAATTACTTGTTGATGATTTTATATCGATGGAGGATCTAATGTCACCTTAGCATCTTCATCTATGCAATCTATCTTACTATATTTTGAAAGAAATGTATTAATAATTTCATCCACTTGTGCCATAATATATTCCCAAGTAGGAGAGGTGTATTGGGAGAGAAACAAACAAGATTCTCATGAAACTCAATGAATGATTGGATCCTCAAACACCAAGATACCGTCTTCCCAAGTAGGAGAGATATCGAGAGAAGAACAAAAATGATTGTATTATCTTGCACTAATGTATCCTTACAAGTGGGGAAGATGTTGGGAGCTGAATGAAGATTAGGAATTTTTCTATTAAGAAATCTGTCAATGATTTAATTTTATTGTATTAAAATACTCTCACAATTAGGAGGGATATTATGAGAATAGCTACCATGATTACCATGAGTATCAATCATTGAATGTGTTGGAATGCTAGAAGACTTAGTGGATGATCTAGGTGAGATGAAGTATGCAAGGGAATCATCTAACATATTAAACTCATCAAAAATAAAGGGCTTGGTAGGTATATAATGCACTTGTGGAAAGAGATCTAAAATGATCAGATTACTATGCTTTCTCCAAGATTAATCATTAAATTTCAATTACAATTTAGGTTTATGCATGTTAGGATAAACTAGGACTAAAAAAAAACTTACAGACCTGTTATAGACACAGATCTAGAAATCAAACTCTAGATTTACAAGCTAATAGCAAGTATGATTCTGTTCTTGAAATTTGAGACAAATTTGGTAGGAAAGAGCCACCTAGGGTGCCTATGTCCCACTTGGATTTTTTTTGAGATTTCAATTTTAGAGGAACTAGTGATAG
The DNA here is from genome assembly GCA_007115665.2 of Sequoiadendron giganteum. NCBI lineage: Eukaryota > Viridiplantae > Streptophyta > Pinopsida > Cupressales > Cupressaceae > Sequoiadendron > Sequoiadendron giganteum. The sequence continues at coordinate 715,940,869 of CM021103.1, forward strand.
GAAATGACTATGTGACAACATGTAGACCCATATTTTGAATTAAATTTATTTCTATTTTGTGATTTTCTAGATATTTCAATGTAGTGTATCAACCTAGGGTTTTGAAAGTTTGCAAAAATGAAATGTAATTTATCTCAATTATGCAATGCTTCATAAAATATATATAATGCACCTATAGATCTGATAATTTCTAGCACTAAAATGCAATAATTTTTTCACAAATTCACACAAAATGACACTTTTTCTTTCAAATGCAAGGACACTTTTTGAAACAAAAGACTAAAATTTCAATTTTTTTGATAAAATGCAACCTATTTCAGATCTAAATGGTATTGATAATCTAAAATATTTTAAATTATTTATTGAAACTAACCCTATTGCAGTCTATAATGCAATATTGTATGTAATTTTTTGAATTTTTATGTCTTTTATAATTCAAAAGTGAATGCCTAAATGAACAATGCAAAATAATGTAATGCAAAACCTAGATCTAGGATGAAATGTTTCAGATTTAAAAAGGTATATAATGTGAACATGTCGAGTTCATCAAAATGCTTTTTTGAAAAAGGGGTCCTAAGTCTAAATACAATAGAACACTAGGATCAAATTCCTTTTTCAAGAGAACATTAGGATGCAAATCAACAAGGTGAGTAGATTGAATTTCAACCATGAAGGTGAGTCAATCAGACTTGGATCTGCATCTTTGTAGGTGTTGGAATTGATTTTCCTTGATTAAATTATTAAGACTACATGTACCGTAATATGAAAAATGAAATATTTTGATATTTTGATACACCATAACAGAGATTTGCAGGTAGGTCCGAGAAGGGTAGAATATTGTGCACCTATCTTGTAAATTTGAATTCAACCACTATAGGAGGGCATCTCTATCCTTGTAGGGTTATTTCGGATCTATTTTCATAGTCCTCTGATGTTGGATATGAGATTAGATTTCCTACTTGTCACACCGTCGAATCACAATTGGGTAATTTTGTAACTGAGTTTTCGTGAGTTGTCAAGGTGCAAGGTTTTGATTACAAGGAATAATTGACCTTCAAACTTTCCTTCAATCCTCTTCAGACCTGAAACCTACACATTCAAAGAGAGAAGAAAGGTTGTGCCATTTAGGGGTTTGCCTTAGTCAAACCCTATGTTAGTGTTTCCACTTCCATAATGGAAATGCCAATGATAAATGGATGAATGATAGGAAGGAATGATGAATCCACAAAGTGCTACAACTCACCACCCTTCAATGGCTTCCTTAAGGGACTGAAGTCATACACATCTCCTCAAGGTTTGAATCTTGCTTGCTTGAATTGCTTGAATTTATTGGAGACCTACAAAGGATTAGTCTTCACAAACAATATGAAAATATAAGCATGAACACACTCACATACATTTTGACATGATGTTTGGATCTTGAATTGCTGCAATAAATCCTTAATGGTTGCTCTTGACTTGCTTGATAATGCTCTTGATAATACTTGTTTTCTCTTAGTGCTAGTTAGATTTGAAATGATGCAATAACTAGGTATTTATATTCTATTATTCTAATTCCCCCAAAATTAAATCTTGTTGGCCAACTTTAGACATTTGAAATTCAAATAATAAAATGTCGCCTTTGACATATTCAAATTTGGAGCCAAAATAGGGGGACATAGGCACCTAGGGCGCCATTGTCCTAGCCCTATTTTGAAAGATAAATAATGTTAGGAACAAAATACTAAATTAAATGTCACCTCTAACCTTTGTAAATTTGGGGCCAAATTAAGAGGACAAGGGTTTCAAGGGAACCCTTGTCTAGACCCACTTTTTTAGGATTGAAAATCTAGGGGCAAAATTTTGAATAAATGTTGAGGTTTTCCACTTGCAATTTGTTGGTAAATATTAAAATAGGCCACAAAATGCATAATTTAGGAAATTAGATGTTCAATAGGCCCACTCACTTAAGGGGGAATAAAATACAGTGTGAAATTGTCATGGGTGACAATTTACGATGCTACACATGGTTAAAAACTCATGATGGTTTTGCTTGCCCTACATATGATAGGTTTGATCATTCTTCCTCTTAAAAGTTGGATTGAAATAATTAGATGTATCATTCTCCATCATCCTGATGTCAAACCAATTCCATGTGAAGTTAGGCTATCTATGGCTATGCTCCATGAACGTCATCCCGTTGGTTATTCATAAGTGCATAAAGTTCTCATTCAAAGATTAAATATATACATAGTGCATCATAGTGGTTTTAACCCTTTCTCTTCGTGTGGAAAATTTTCATTGGATTTATTTTTTCCTCAACCTATAGAACTAATCAAGCCTCATGAGGATTATTTTTTAGATCATACAAAAAATTTAAGGCAAAGCGTATAACAAAATTATCCCTTAGAAATATTCTTGAGAATGATAAGGCTGTGGTTCTTCCTCCCACTGTGTAAGTTGTGGATGAACTTGAAACAAAATATCTTCCAAATTCACAAGGTATTTATGCTAGAGTTTCTCCACCTATATCATACAATAGACCAAGAAACAATCAAAAGATTACCTTTGTGCCATCAAAAGATTTTTATTTTTATTAACCTAAAGAGAAAGTAGATTCCCAACCTCTGGTGGTCCCTTCAATTCCTCCCTCAAGGGAAGAAAATAAACCAATGGTTGAGAAGCTCGCTCTTACACCAAGTCACAAATTGAAAATTGAACAAGAAGACACAAAAATACTAAAGAGTGTAGACATAGACATTGCGTTATTGCTCGTAAATTGGAAGAAAAGAATAAAACAACACCTCATGATCAAAAACCTATGCAAAGAAATCAAGATGAATTGCAAATTTAACCAAAACATGAAACTAAGCCTTACACATCCCAACCTAAATAAATAATAAAACAAGAGCATACAACCGACATTGTCATAAAACCTCCCATTGTGATTAACTTGGATGATGAAGATGAAATTGCTAAAATTGATGAACAAGTGCATAATGAACTAAATTTGTTGTTTTCAAAGTCCATTAATTTAGATGGGGGAAACCGTGATGGTCCTCCTGATGAGAGTGACTCACCATGTGTTGAACCTGGCGATGATCCTAGTACAACACTTGTAGTCGCTTTAGCTAGTTGTTTTTCTTCTATTTGTGATGAGCAAGATTAGTACACAAACGACCTATTTTAGGTCATCTCACATGTGTGATACTCGTTTGCATGTTTTTTTTATGTGTTCTTTGTGTTTTCTTGCACATTAAGTGATCTCCCATTTTATGCTAATTGGTGTGTCTTTATGTTTGTGAGTTTTCTTTGGATGACCCTTGTTGTTCCGTTGGCGCAAGGATACAAAGGAAAAAATTTGTTGTGACATTCTTCTATTTGTATCTCCGTTATTCTCTATGTCGCAAACATTGTCTTTTATTTTTGTCTTGTGTTTTGTTTTTGGGGACAATGCAGGGTGTTGATACATTTAGGTTTATTCCATGTTGACCCAAAAAATTTGTTTGTTCTCTCTCTCTCTCTCTCTCTCTCTCTCTTTGTGTCATTCTTCCATTGTGTTTATTGTTCCACAAGTATTTGGGGAATGATGTTAGTTCCAAGCTCATTTACACTATGGTAGCAAAGATGTATACAAACACCAGATCTGTAGATCCCTTATGTGTTCATATTTTGTGTTATTTGTTGCATTGGATTTGGGGGCAACCCCTTATCATGACATAAGATTTATTTTGGAAATATATCATTGGCATAGGGCTTTCTAAATAAGCTCTCATGACCTTTATCACATGACATTGATCATTTTTCTACCTTAAAGCAATTGCTCACAACATGGTGTTTAGAAAATTCTTTAAGTTGAAGGCATACATTGGCATTTTTTGCTTCACTTTGTTCACACATGTTGGAATTAGTTGTACGTTGATATTGGCATTTTTCACTTCACTTTGTTCACATTCATTGGACTTAGTGATGCATTGAAATTGATATTGACATTTTTTTCTTTAGTTTGTTCACACGTGCTGATCTTAGTAATGTGTTGGGATAGCATTTTGTAGCACCTTATTAGAGTTATTAGGGAGTATAATTATTAGTATGGTTGACATGAGAATAGGCCTAGTGAATATCGGACTTCACTAAACCTTGTGTTCTTTTAATTTTGCTACTTTGTCTTGGGGGCTCACCTAGTGAATATCAGACTCTACTAGCCCATGTTGCCTTCGATTTGTGATTCACCTAGAAAAATATCAAACTTTTCTAGTCTGTGAGTCATAAATGATTTTGGTGTGGATCCTAGCATAACGTAGCTTGCTAGCCTATAATTATTCATACCCTCTTTTGTATTTGTGTTAATATTGTTTATGTTTGCGTATGTTGTCTTGCTGCATTTCATATATGTGTGTTCCTTTGTGCTTATGTTGGTTTGCCATGGGATCTTGGACCCTAGGGGCTTGTGCACTCCCTCTTGATCCTTAGTTATCCTATCTCTTCAACATTTAGACAATTGAACCCCTCTTGACATATTTTCTACTTTAATGTGAGTCTAAGCGTAAGTTCATAGTCTCATTAAAGTGGGGGCAAAATGTAGCATCATAAATTTTCACCCTTGATAATTTCACACTATTTTTTGCTCCCCCTTAAATTATTAGACTTAGTTGAGCCCTTAATTTCCTAAATTATGCATGAACTATTGTCCATTTTTAACAATTACTGACAAATTACAAGCAAAAAACAAATGCATTTATCTAATACTTTGCCCCCGACACCTTAATTTCCAAAAAATAAGGCTGGGACACATACTCCTAGGGAAAATTAATTCCCTTATTTTGGCTCTAAATTCAAATATGTTAGTGTTGGTACTTTATTATTTGCAATTCAAAAATCCAAAGTTGGATATTAGGATTTAAATTGTGAGAAATTAGAATAATTTGATATAAATACCTAGTTATTGCATCATTTCAAATCTAACAGAAAACTAAGAGCAAAAATTATTGTCAAGAGCATTACCAAGCAAGTCAAGAGCATATTTTTAGTGATTTATTGCAGCAATTCAAGATGCAAGCATCATGTCAAATCATATGTGAGTTTATGCATGTTTATGTTATCATTTTTTGTGAAGTCTAACCCCTTTGTGTTCTCCAAACAATTCAAACAAATCAAGCAAGCAAGATCCAAACCTTGAAGAGATGTGTATGAATTCAGTCCTTCAAAGAAGCCATTGAAGGGTGGTGAGTTGTAGCACTTTGTGGATTCATCATTCCTTCTTATCATTTATTCCATTTATCATTGGCATTGCCATTGTGGAAGTGGAAACACTGACATGGGGTTTGACTAAGGCAAGCCCCTAAATGTCACAACCCTTCCTCTTTCTTTGAATGTGCAGGTTTTAGGTTTTGAAGATCAAGTATTCATTGTTGCAATAAAAAACCTACATCTTGACAACTCAAGAAAACTCACTTACAAAATATCTAGCAGTGATCCGACAAATCTATAGACGAACATGAAAATATTTGATCTATTACCAAAGGATTGTGAAAACAGATTTGAAATCCCTCTACAAGAACACTTACACCTTGGGCAAATTAATCCTCTATTTTCAGCCCCAAATTCATACCATAGGTGCATAGTGTCTTGCTATGTCTATTTAATTGTTTGAATTTGTTTGTGACTTTCTATGTTTGTTGTATTTACATATAAACAATAATTTACATCATTATCCTAGTTAAATCATTGCATTTCATCCCTAAATTCATTCTAGATGTGGTCAAGGATTGGTTGACTCACCTTTTAGGCTCTAAGTCAATCATATACCTTGTCCAAGTCCTTCAAACCCCCACTAATATCCATCATCCATTGCCCCTATTTAATTAATGAAATCCCTTGAAAAATGTGTAAACCCCTAAAAGAGGAGGTCTCCTTGAAGGTTTCCCTTTTCCACCATTTCACGAGAAAGATACAATTAGTAGGCCCTCAAGAAAATGTTTGTAAAGACTATTGAAAGGGCGTTAGAAAACTCAAGAAAATGTTTTTAATGAATGTGAAATGCTTTCTTCAGTCAGCCCTCTCTACATAATGTTGTGAGTTTGAGATGAACAGTGAATGACAATAACACAACCATTGAGAGGAGCATAAAAGACTATTGAAAGGGCGTTAGAAAACTCTCAAGAAAATGTTTTTAATGAATGTGAAATGTATTCTTCAGTCGACCCTCTCTACATAATGTTGTGAGTTTGAGATGAATAGTGAATGGCAATGATACAACCATTGAGAGGAGCATAAAAGACTATTGAAAGGGTGTTAGAAAACTCTCAAGAAAATGTTTTTAATGAATGTGAATTATATTCTTGAGTCGACCCTCTCTACATAATGTTGTGAGTTTGAGATGAATAGTGAATGGAAATGAGACAACTGTTGAGAGGAGCATAAAAGACTATTGAAAGGGTGTTACAAAACTCTCAAGAAAATGTTTTTAATGAATGTGAATTGTATTCTTCAGTCGGCCCTCTCTACATAATGCTGTGAGTTTGAGATGAATAGTGAATGGAAATGACACAACCGTTGAGAGGAGCATAAAAGACTTTTGAAAGGGTGTTAGAAAACTCTCAAGAAAATGTTTTTAATGAATGTGAAATGTATTCTTCAGTCGGCCCTCTCTACATAATGCTATGAGTTTGAGATGAATAGTGAATGACAATGACACAACCGTTGATAGGAGTATAAAAGACTATTTAAAGGGTGTTAGAAAACTCTCAAGAAAATATTTTTAATGAATGTGAAATGTATTCTTCAGTCGGCCCTCTCTACATAATGCTGTGAGTTTGAGATGAATTGTGAATGGCAATGACACAACCGTTGAGAGGAGCATAAAAAACTATTGAAAGGGCGTTAGAAAAATCTCAAGAAAATGTTTTTAATGAATTTGAAATGTATTCTTCAGTCAACCCTTTGTACATAATGCTGCGAGTTTGAGATGAATAGTGAATGGCAATGACACAACCATTGAGAGGAGCATAAAAGACTATTGAAAGGGCATTAGAAAACTCTCAAGAAAATGTTTTTAATGAATGTGAAATGTATTCTTCAGTCGACCCTCTCTACATAATGTTGTGATTTTGAGATGAATAGTGAATGGCAATGATACAACCATTGAGAGGAGCATAAAAGACTATTGAAAGGGTGTTAGAAAACTCTCAAGAAAATGTTTTTAATGTGAATTATATTCTTGAGTCGACCCTCTCTACATAATGTTGTGAGTTTGAGATGAATAGTGAATGGAAATGAGACAACTGTTGAGAGGAGCATAAAAGACTATTGAAAGGGTGTTACAAAACTCTCAAGAAAATGTTTTTAATGAATGTGAATTGTATTCTTCAGTCGGCCCTCTCTACATAATGCTGTGAGTTTGAGATGAATAGTGAATGGAAATGACACAACCGTTGAGAGGAGCATAAAAGACTATTGAAAGGGTGTTAGAAAACTCTCAAGAAAATGTTTTTAATGAATGTGAAATGTATTCTTCAGTCGGCCCTCTCTACATAATGCTATGAGTTTGAGATGAATAGTGAATGACAATGACACAACCGTTGATAGGAGTATAAAAGACTATTTAAAGGGTGTTAGAAAACTCTCAAGAAAATATTTTTAATGAATGTGAAATGTATTCTTCAATCGGCCCTCTCTACATAATGCTGTGAGTTTGAGATGAATAGTGAATGGCAATGACACAACCATTGAGAGGAGCATAAAAAACTATTGAAAGGGCGTTAGAAAAATCTCAAGAAAATGTTTTTAATGAATTTGAAATGTATTCTTCAGTCAACCCTTTGTACATAATGCTGCGAGTTTGAGATGAATAGTGAATGGCAATGACACAACCATTGAGAGGAGCATAAAAGACTATTGAAAGGGCATTAGAAAACTCTCAAGAAAATGTTTTTAATGAATGTGAAATGTATTCTTCAGTCGGACCTTTCTATATAATGCTGTGAGTTTGAGATGAATAGTGAATGACAATAAAATTGTATGATTGCAATTGAAGCTTGGAAAATGTGTAATATTTGGCATTGCCAAATGTAAAATATGCCAGTATAGACAAGGCACGTGGCCTGCATGCCAAAATTCCTCAAAAAAATCTGGTCTTATAAACTGCCATGATTACGGTATATGTAGAAGATGGATTATTTTGTAACGGTGCTAGTCATTTCAAACAGAGACAGCTTGCAAAGACTCAACCTACACCTCTCTATGCTTTGTTCAAAGTTCAAACACTATGCTCTGTTCAAATTTCAAACACTATGATTGCAGGAAATGATGAAAGGTTTTAGAAAATTTCAAGTAAATGTAATCAGTTATATCGAGTATTTTAACAAGATTAGGCACACAAGCTGTTGGATAAAACACCTCATATAAATGTAGTTTCTTGGAATGCCGCGATTACAGGATATAGACAAAATTGATGTGTTAGAAATGGTTTCGAAAACTTTAAAGAAAATAGTAATACATTTTCCAGGTGCAACGCCAATTTCCATGACTCCCAAGCCGCGCCAAAATGAAATCTTTTGTAGAACAAAATACACTAACAAATAAGAGTGGAAGCAATTAAGAACTAGCTGCTTCAAAGGTCTTCAAAGAAGGAGCACAGTTACTGAAGATAATAATAGAAACCAATTTCAATGGTTGTTGAATTTGGCATATATTGTTCTCTTATATCATCTAAAAATAAAATCAATAAAGCAATAATGATTTATCTAAATAGTTGAGAAAAGTGGGATGACAAGTTTAAATAGTAATTGCATTCAAATTTCTTCTCAGATGGATAATTTGGTGTTTTCTTCAAGAGGTGGCAACTTTGCATTATGTATGGATAGATAATCTTTGAATAGAAAATGTGGACCTTATCACATGTTTGGAGATTCATGTTTGATGCACATTCTAGAGCTCCCTCTTAAGAATGTTGAGCTATGAGAATTTGGATAAGCAGTGTGGGTAGGCTTGATTTAGTGTATCCATCCATATGAAAGAAAATAGTCGTTACAAGAAATACCAATAACTTCAAACATGCATTCATAAGTGTAAAGAGGATATTGATAGATATGGGCCTATCATTCAGCGAAGATGTCAACCTTGTATTATTTCATAATATGTCAAAGGGATTCAGGAAAAGTGTGGGTAACATGCAGAATATTTTGAAATGACAAATATTCCTCCAAAAATGATTAATGAGACACACAAAGTGGTAATGAAGATGAGTACACAATATTTGATCGTACATTATACAAGTCTCCTCATCATTCAATGCATTATATTTTTAGGAGGAAATGATGATTAGAAAATGTGACAGGAGTACATTTAATTGAAGGTTAGATAATTAATGAGGAAGTGACTCACAGATTGCAAGAGGACACATAGCCCACAATGGAAAAACTGATAACTCAATTTTTCTCAAGAATAATAAATTTCATATTCCTTTTTGAAAAAGTCTCATTTCACTTATTGTAATTATTAGGTAGTTATTAGGTGGTTAATAGTTAGTTATTAGGAAGAGCTTATAAATACAAGTCTATTTCAAATGTAAAGGGGGACTTTTATAAGAGGGGAAATTTTGGAGAAATTTTGACAGATACTTTTTGATGACTTTTGGCTTGACACTTCCTACTTAAAGATTTTTTGAGATTGTATAATTTCATAAATATAATAAAGAATGAATTTGGTTCAGATGTCCTAAATATGTTTTGAGTTATTATTACCGATTTCTTGTACATTAAATTGGTAATCCTTTTGTGTAATTGTGTGATCCATTGTTCATTTATATGTGATTGATGAAACACAATCATACCCTAGTATCTTGGTTTGAATGTGTTGAAGTAACTTATCTTCTTGTATTCTAAAGTTTGGTATCCTTATTTCATTGTCATTGCATATCAAAAACATATTTTTTGATAAACCCCCTTTGTAATCTATTATCAGTTGTGAAATATTAGTTGGTCTTCATATGTCTACTATTGAGGTTTATGTTATTCATTTTTCTTTAATTTTGTATTTTTTCCTTTATGTAATTTTAGGTTAAAAGTACACAAAAACTATAAACACCCCCATCATACGATGAAGCTTCCCCTCTCAAATGTAGAGGAATATTGGTTGGTCTTCATATGTCTACTATTGAGGTTTATGTTATTCATTTTCCTTTAGTTTTGTATTTTCTCCTTTATGTAATTTCAGGTTAAAAGTACACAAAAACTATAAACACCCCCATCATACGCTCAAGATTCCCCTCTCAAACGTTGAGGAATATTTCCATTTCACACATGATCTCTCCAATTGTTGGAGTGTATTTTCCACTTTCCATTAGGCAATCCAAGTAGCATTTCAAGTGCCAATCCGCTTACCAAAATTCCCATACACCAAATAAAATGTGAACCCTATCAACTGAGGTTATCTAGTATTTTTATAAGCCCAATGCCACTGACGAATAATTTTATGCCTTGTATCTTTTTTGCTTCAATTGTTCTAGTCATCAAGACCCTACAAAACCTAGTGAAACTTATCTTTATTTCACAACTTGATCTTTCTTCCTTGTTTTGAGGCCTCGTATATGAAAAACATGTAAGAAAAAGTTGTTCCTCATGGTACTAGGGGCCTAGTGGTGCTTTTTGCATGTTCTCATGTGTTTTCATTGAGGATCTATGGCTTCTCTTGCCTCGATTTATGTCTTCGTTCAAAGTTACTCGGTTATCAAACCTAGAGTTAGGGAGATTGTGCACCTAGTATTGTGAAGTATTAGGAAGGTTGTAATCCTTTATGGTTGGCCTTTTTGATGTACTCAACATTCCTCATAGGTCATGGGGTATTTTTGAGTAGTATCCTTCCACTTGTGTGTTGTTGCATGGAAACATAATGTCTTGGGAAGTGTGTGGTTATCTGGAAGTGACCCATCATCATTATAGTTAGTGGAGAGTTGTTTCTCTTGGTTAGGAAACCTCTTTAAGGTTTGAATCTATATTTAGAGTCATTTAGTGTTCTTGGGTGTGGATTGGAGGTTGATGATTCCATCATCCTATCTTGGTGTGGTGTTGCAAGAGAACATGATTATGGTTTAGTAATTAATCATCGTGTAGGTTTTTTCCTCTCTATCTCTCTATTTTGTTCACGGTGGTGGATTTATCCCACGAGTCGTTAGTCTTCCATTGTTTCCACCTAGATTGTGCAATGGTGGAGTTGTCTTATTTCTCTTATCATTATGTCATTGTGAAACTTGTGGGCACATTGTTGTGCAAGTGTGACATGTCATTTTTGCATTATTAGTGTTGTCATTATTGAAAAAAAATGTTTCATTAGGTTTTATTTTGAGTGTGTTGGATTGGAGCTGTAGAGAAGGGGGATTCGCTACTCATGAGCTCTCTTCACTCAGAGAGCCTCAAAGGGTGAACTACCCTAAACTACCTCAAGGAGAAACAACAAGAGTTATAGAATCAAAAAGAGTAGGTCATAGAGGTTTTCTGGATAGACTGACAAGCTCTCGGCCAAAGGACGTCAACACAGAATACAAATGACAGCGCGATGCACTGGCATCCCTGAGGTGCGCTGGCATCTCGTACGGACTAGAAAGTGAGAACGTCATAGAAAATGACAAAGTGGCTACTTCTACTCTGATTGCTGAGAACTTCTAGAATGCAAGAAAATAATAGAATGCGATGGAACTGAAATGAAGTAAACTAAAGTATAAGTGGTAGAGTTAAAGAGGAGAAATAAAGTGCTTACAACCACACAAGTGATGAAGCCTCCAACACATGAATGTCTTCAATACCTGCACGAGAGAGAGAGAGAGAGAGAGAGAGAGAGAGAGAGAGAGAGAGAGAGAGAGAGAGAGAGAGAGAGAGAGAAATTATTGGGGCTATATATTTTGGTGTTCCCACCTCCATGGATAACCAGATAGATAGAGAGAAGAGTATGATAAAGAAAGAAATGAAGTAAAGAACACAAAAGCACTACAAAACAGTGTTATGTTACTCAACCAAATCATAGAGGAGAGGAGTAGAAAGCTTACCACCTCCACCAAGAGCACTCAAGGCTAATGGGGAAGAAAATGAGAGGACTCAAGCCTTTGTTGCAATGGTGTTTGTTCCACACTTGCTCTATAAAGTTGATGGAGTGTTGATGTTGCTGCTATGGAGTGTGAAGTGCTGCTTAAGAGTGATGGATTGAATGCTTGGAGCTGGTGAAGAGTCAAGTGAGATGAATTGAAGGCTTATAGTCTTGAATGAATGAAGGAAAAGGATTGTGAAGAGATTAAATAGAATGAGAGTGAATGAATTTAAAGTAGAGATGAAGGAAACAACCATATTCGGGTCAGTTCATCGAAGGGGACGTTACAATTTGACTTCCAATGGGAAGTGTAACACCTCTACAGGATCTAGATGCGAGAATCTTCCAGGGACGTAAACGCACCATGTGAACGTCTGCGCGCTGCGTGGGCTTCCCCTATAGTTATTCCTTTGTTGATGCACAAAACAAATGCCAAGTGAAATGAAGGCAGCGAGCTTATGTGGAATTTTTCCTTCGGATTTGGTTTTCTAAGGTGAGGATGTGTAAAAGGGGAATTTGCATAAGGGGTGCAAATTCACTCCTATACATGAGCATTCTAGAAGATGAAAGCATAATAATGAATGCAATGATGGATACAAAATACATCGCGACTACAATACCTACTAAGGTATTATAATAGAATAAATTTAAAACTTATAAAAGGTATGGATTTTATTGTAGCATCAAAAATTGTCACCCTTGACAATTTCACACTAGGTTTAGCTCCCCCTATGCGTTTGGACCTAATTATGCCTTTTAATTTTCTTGTTTTATAAATATCTTTGAAAAATGAAAAGATGGGATTAAAAATAAAAATTTAATATTTAATACCAATGTTTAAGGCCCCAAAAATGATGGGTCTAGAATAGAGTACCCAACACCTTTGTCCAACCCATTTTGGCTAAATTCTAAATATGTCGATGTCGAAATTTTATTATTTGAAAATCTAAAATTATTTGTCGGCTATTAGTATTTGATTTTCAAGAAATTAGAAGAATTGCAAATAAATACAAATCGTTTTCACCATTTTAATCCTAATGAATCCTATAAAATTTGAAGAGAAAATCCTAAGGAAATTAATTGAGCCATTGAGCAGTCAAGAGTAGAATTAAAACAACATTTATTTCAATCAAGAATCATATTTTTATGAGTCTGTTCATGTTTCATGTTTCATGTTTATTTGTTTTGTCAGTACTAAAATTGTAGGACTTCAAGTAGAGTATTGATTTATCCTTGAAGGTGATGAGTACATGACTTCAATCCATCAATGAATGTAGATCTGAGTGGTCAGTTGCAAAAATTAGCAATTTATCACTTATTTATCATTTAGCCTCTACCCGATCGAGGGTAAGCTCTCTTTTTACATCATCATAACCATTGTGGAGGTAGAAATACCAAAATGAGGTTTGAATAAGGTAAGCCCCTATATGGCACAACCCTTCCCCCTTTGTCATGTGTGCAAGTTACAAATATGAAGAAAATTGGAGGAAGAACTTGCAGACTAGGATCGATAGGAAAGTGAAATCAAATCTTAAGTAGTTGCTACCCAGTCTAGGGTGCCTAGCACCCCTATCCAACTGTTTCAAGCCTAGATTTATATTCCATGTTATTTTGTGTCTTTTGTCTACTATTCTAAACTTTGTTTCTATTTAACAGTTCTATGTTTTCTAGAAACCTCAATAGTTTTCTACATTTTCATAGTTAGACTAGGAATATCATTATATTTTCAAATTCAACCTTTGAGTTAATAATCAATTAATTATATCACATCACTACCATAATAAAGGATTGTTGAACAAAGGTTGTCATTGATGTCAAAGGAGTTCAGTGATGTCAAAAGTTTTCTCTAATGTCAAAGGAAGATTGTTAGAAGATAAGTGAGAATTAAATGTAAATTTCATTATCATATCATAGAAGTGATCTCGAAGTCTGATCCGAAATATTTCAACTCAATTTCTCAAGGCATAGATATTTCTCTAGCAATACATTTATGTTCAGTGTTTCTTCCTAAAGGCGAGTTTGGTTCTATGGTTTGAATGGAGAGTATGTCTACACATGTTATTGTTATCAATCAGATATGCACCCTTGTTAAATTTGCAAAAAATCAAACTATCTGTTGAAACATGGAAACCCTTTTCAGATGTGGGTGATCTATGTGAAAAGGGAATCTCCAGAGTGAGTTGGTTCTTCGAATGATGAATCCTATTCTAAATGATTTCTAGGAAAAGGGATAGAAAGATGAACTTGAATGAAATATATGATTTTAAAATGATCTTTAGAACTTAATGGTGACTATTTTTCTACCCACAAACAACTCTCAAAAAACAAATAATACTTCACAACTTCTCATGAACACTCAACACATAAATGATTTGCATGAAGATTCAAACTTAAATACAACATGCAACCTGCACTTTGTGAACTTTTTGCACCAAACTGCAATTCTAGGACATGACAAGGATTCTGTAAACAAAAATTACAAATTACATCAAACTGAAATTGCAAGAGACACACAAATTGAGAAGTAGGAATGCTGATTTCATTAACTGAAGGAGTATTACAAGTCTGAGTACAAATTTTTGAGTTACAAGACTCTCTGTTTTGCATGAGAGCAAGAATCAATAATCTGGACTGGAAAAACACTAAGTTTTTCTCTGAGATATAACACTGAAACCCTAATCCGAGCTCAAGAAGAAAGCTCAAGGAAAAGCATCTAAAATTGCCCAAGAAGTTGGCACAAAAGTGGAAAAGTCTCACTTTTTGCATGTACATATTAAAAAGCTCCTAAAAATAGGTCTGCTTTGCTTTTAAAGCAAACAAAACACCTCATCCTTTCACCATGCAGCTCAGATCTGACCAAAAGAAAAGTCAAACCTATTTTGCATGTAAACTACTAAAAATAGCAACAAGAAATAAAACAATTTATAAATTATTGTTTTATTCTCTGCTTTACATCATGTAGTTTTACAATTTCTTTATTTTTCAATTTAAAGGTAAAATCTTTTACAAAACATTACCCTTATATCTCTAATACAACTTTGATTTTTCTCATAAAAAATTATAAAAGTAATAAGCCCTCCACTATTACATTCAATTGATTTTCTCTAAAAATCAATTGGAAAAATAAAATTGCCTAAAACATACTCCCCAAAATGGGTATTCCATATTTTGCTTTCTTTTAGATTGTAAATAACCATACAAAAAATATCCATTCTATTATTTGCAATAACAAGGAGTATCTTGATCCTTTAAGCTTTGTATATTTAACATCTGATGATGTTGCATACATTGTTTGATCATTATGGTACTTTGGCTGAATCCCCTTCATTATCCTCTTGAAAAAAATTTCAGTTCGTTTACTGAACATTTGGCTTCATTACTCGTGCACAACTTACAACTATATCTTATGGCTCTTAGTTGGCTATTCCATTATCACGATTTGAATGTATACAAAAGAGAACACAATGATATGGAATTTATAACAATA
Source organism: Sequoiadendron giganteum (assembly GCA_007115665.2). Classification (NCBI taxonomy): domain Eukaryota; kingdom Viridiplantae; phylum Streptophyta; class Pinopsida; order Cupressales; family Cupressaceae; genus Sequoiadendron; species Sequoiadendron giganteum. The sequence continues at coordinate 715,956,413 of CM021103.1, forward strand.
GCAATGGATAATCTGATGTTGATCATACCTGGAACTACTTAAAAATCTATGGCACCTCCTTGCTATGTACTGCAGATTGCTTTTCATCATTCACTTCTTACTTGAATGCTTCCAGAAAAACAATATGCATTCTCAGTTCAAAAACTCATGAGATAAAGCAATACTTTTCCCCATGTTTTTATTCAATAGTGCTTCATTGATAAGGCATTACGTATGCCTGTTCACTATCACCATCATGACACATTGGTGCTCTGAAATAGAAAAATGTGAAACAACATAATAAATGTGAAGAAACCTAAGGCAACAAAACAATTAATATAACAATAGTATTTAAAATTTTCTAGAATGAAAATGATAGTTTCAGCTTTATTGAAAATGTTAAGTCTATTATTTATCTGTAATCTTCATTTCTCTATTCAGACTTGATTGCTATGAATAAATGATGAAATTAACTATTTTGATAACTGAAACCGTTTACTCCTTCATGATTGGCTCAGATGAGCATGATAATGTACTTTCTTACTTGGCCCACTTGTAAGTTTAAGGGGCAGCATGCCGAGCTCTACCCTTGTGGGAGCCCATTTTACTCCACATGCTTTATGTCTTCAGATATGATCAGCTACATGAATTTTCCTATACCTGCACAAGAAACGAACAATGTTAGCAAAAATAATCAATATCATGATGTTTACTCTTTCAGCTCTAATTCTTGCACTTTTTTGATTTTTTCAATGCACTGTTTGTAGCATTCTCCATTATTGTTGGTGGTTCATGTAGATATGTTCATAGTCGGAGCTCTAACAAGACCCTCCCAACTTTTTTGCAGGTCGATTGGAATTCGAGGAAGAAAGATGGTGCACCACTTCTGCATCGGCCGATAATAATCGGGCAATGATGATTATGTCCATATTTATATGCCTTTTCCTCTCACATCTTCAGTAGTGTAGGGTTCTCCTCATAATGCATTGCAAATAGTTAACTCCATGACTTGTATGGATTTCTTAATTTCTTCTTCTTCTTTTCATTCTGAAAAGAAATGCACCAAAAATGCAAACTTGTACTATCATTTGTATTCTTACAATCAAATGAAATCTATAATGTGAAAATGTCATTGAAATAAAATGAAAGCAATGAACGCTTAATCATTTGTATATTCAGCTTGTACTTCATTTGTTCTATAATAATATTGAGCAATGAATCTGAACTCAGCTTTCATAAAAAATGCATAACTGATATAGATGCAATCAACAATTTAAAACCATGTAGCAATTAACCGAATCTCTACTTCAAGATATAACAAAATTTAACCAGCTCCAACAGTTGAGCTGTAGTGAAAATTTGGTAACAGTTATATCATATTCCAAAGTTTACAAAAGATATGATATTTAGGTGGAATGCTTGAAGCAATAGGAGGTTCTTTGTTCCTATCTATCAACTAGTTGGTGTTACAAAATTGTGCAACAATGGCTAGCGGTGTGCGACATTCGAAGATAGTGTGGGGAGCTAAAATAGGTCTAGGTTAAGGTTCCTACTGAAGTGCATGACATCATGTTGTTTTTGTGGCAGAAAATTTGATTTAGGATCTACTCATTACATTGTTTTGTGTAAATTTAATTTAGGTCCACCTTATGTCATCCTAGTTAATTACAGATCCCTGATCAACATGAAAGAATGATTAATGTGATGTCTTGTATATAATTCAAATATTACTTCACATGATAGGAGTGAGTATTGTAGAGAATGTGGTAAGTGAATATACATGAGTATGCGAGAGTGAGAAGAAGTTTTGTGAGAAAGTGTTATTCAATGTGAGTTGCATCTCAATCAGTGTGCACCATCATCAAAAGATCTTAAGGAGTATAGTAGAATTTCTAAATGAAGTTCAGTCTATATGTAAGTTGTGTAATCAACATTAAAATTTTGCAAGATTTATCTTTGTAATTCGATAGGATTGGTGTTCTACTTATTGAGTTAGTGCTCAAATCATTGTATTTAGGATTCGTGTCTCTAGTAGGTTGGTGGCTATAGATGAAATTGGAGATTGGTGTCTCTGGTAGGTTGGTTCCTACTTCATATTGTAAATTCCCTTGTTATATTTCTATTTTGTGAGGTAGGATTTGGATAGTAGATCCAAGAAACTATTCTCATCATGGTTTTTCCCATCTTGGGTTTCCACGTATATCTTGTGTTCTCATGTGAAAATTTGTGTGACTATGTATTTGGTTTGATTTAAGTTTCATGTTTGATATATGTGAAGATTTTTAAATTGATTTGATCTACTGATTCACCCCCCCTCTCAGTAGTTTGTGTGACTTCAATTGGTATCAGAGCCAAGTTCCTTTGAAGAAGCTTAACTAGCTTGAGGTTGATTTGGGATGGCACACTTTGTGGCTCAAGAAGGATTTTCTGCAAATAAGAAATCACCCTTTGATGGATCCAATTATGTATTTTGGAAAATAAGAATGGAAGCATACTTGATGGCCCTTGGTCTTGAAATTCAACAATCAGTTGTAGATGGATATGAGATTCGTGAAAACCCTCCAAGGTATCAAGCCAGAAAGAAGGCTTGTGAAAATAATGCTAAGGAAAGGAATGCTATTTTATGTGGATTCTCTAACTCTAAGTTTGTGAAGTTCATGCAGTGTAGGACAACAAAGGAAGTATGGGATAAATTGCACACCATCTATGAAGGTAATGACAAAGTTAAAGAAGTAAAACTTCAAACTCATCGAAGTCAGTTTGAAAGGCTGAAAATTAAGGAAGAAGAAAACATTGCCATATTTTTTCTCTACTTTGATGAGGTCATCAACTCTATTAGAGGTCTTGGTGAGGAATTGAAAGAAAACATAATTGTGAAAAAGGTACTCAGATATCTTCCTAGAATGTTTGATTCTAAAGTTTTTGCTATTGAAGAAGCTAAAGATTTGAATTCTAAAAAAATGGTTTAATTACATGGAATTTTGAATGCCTATGAAATGAGGTTTGGTAGTGAGAACTGTATAAGGAAAGATGCAACATTCAAATCTTCTCAGAAGAAAGTCAATCTAGATTCTGACATTGGATCAAATCCAAAGGAAGAAAACTTTGTTAGAAAATTATAAAGACGTTCTGGTAAGTATAAAGGTAAGCTACCTTTCAAATGTTTTAATTGCGATGAAGTAGGACATTTTATGGACAAGTATCCTTATAAAGACTCTAACAATGTTGAGAAAAAGCATGGGAAAAAATCATATCAGAAAGGGAATAAAGTTCAAAGGAAAAAAAATATTTTATTCATTAATGAGGAAGGCTACTCTACTAATGAAGAGGATCAAGAAATCTCCAAAGATGAAAGAGAGAAGGTTGTATTCATGGCTATGGAAACTACTGAAGATGATGCAAAAATAAATTCTAGAAGTGATTATAAAGAAGTGGATCTTATGGAATATTTACTCTGTGTTGGCAAGGAGATCAAGAGACTGAAGAAAATAATTACTGAAGAAGTGAAGTCGAAAGATAGTTTATCTCAAAATCTTGAGAAAATAGAAAATATGATCATTGATCTAAAGACTCAAGCGGGAGATGAAAAAAGGATTGAAGAAGTTCTGAATGAAAGATTACTATCAAGAGACATGGATTGTGAAAGGATTGAATTAGAAGTTATGTCAATAAGAAAAGATCTTGAGAAGGTAAATCATCAATTGCAATTTAAGTTTGGGAAGAGTACTAAGAATCTGGATCAGACATTGGAAAGTTAGAGATCACCACACATCAAAACCAAACATGGTTTTATTGATATACAAAAGAACAAGGTGATCGAGAAGTCTGTGAATTTTGCTAATGTGAATTTGGAAGATATTGGTTCTAGAAGTTTAAATTTTTATGAAAGCAAGGCACAAAATGATGGTTTCATCCAAGTGCAGAAGAAGGATAGAAGATTCGAAAGAGAAAGATACAATACCAAGTTCAATCATTATTTTTCTAGTTACTATTTTAACTACAATAATTTTGGTCATAAGTTTATGAACTATAGAAAGGCTCTGATAAGAATAAATAAATTTGTTAGTAGTAATTCATTTACACCTTTGTATAATTTCAATTTCATTTGTCACAAGTGCAACAATTTTGGACACATTGCTAGAAACTGTAGTAGCAATTTTATGAGTCCTCCTGTATCGGAAACAAGAAGAAAAGGATTAGAATGTCAGAGCCTTGAATCAAATAAAGTCTAGAAGAAGATAATGGAAGAGAAAATATCAAAGAAACCCATATAGCTCAGATTGCACTACATGCTCAAAAGGATAAAAAATTATGGATCATCGACAACGGGTGTTCAAGTCACATGACTGGTGATAAAATTAAGTTTATGCTCTTCAAGAAGTTTGATGGAGTATCTGTGACTCTTGAAAAAAAATCTATTTCTAAGATTATCAGTAAGGGTACTTTAAGTCTCGATGGTGGTAAGACCAAAACTCATGGTGTTATGTATGTTAAAGGATTGAAACATAATCTGTTAAGTGTTAGTCAAATGTGTGAAAAAGGTTACAAGATTTCGTTTAGTGCTAAAGGGTGTGAAATAAGAAAGGTTGGTACTTGAGAGTTGACCATGGAAGGAAGCAATATTGATAGTGACATATATCATCTTAGTGAGATGAATGGACAAAATTGTCTTACTATACATAGAGAAGAAAGTTGGCTCTGACATAGAAGAATGAGACATATCAATTTTGATGATATTGTGAAGATCAGCTCAAAAGGAATGGTCTGAGACATTCCTAAGATCAAGAAGCTTCAGTCTACAAGATATAAACCATGTCATGAAGGAAAATAGAAAAAATCCTGATTTCCTACTAAGGAATACTCTACAGCAAAGCAATTGTATTTGATTCATACAAATCTATGTGGACCAATGAGAACAAAGAGTCTACAAGATGACGGGTATTTTATGATGCTTATTGATGATTACACTAGAATGACTTGGATTACTTTTCTATAAGAAAAATAAGAAACATTCGAGAAGTTTAAAGCATTCAAGGCATTAGTTGAGAATGAAATTGGAAGGACAATCAAGGTTTTGAGATTGGATTGAGGTGGAGAATTCACTTCTAACTGGTATGATGAATTTTGTGAAGAACATAAGATCCATAGGAAATTTTCTACTCCTAGGACACTGTAGCAAAATAAAGTTTCTGAAAGGAAGAATCGAACTATACAAGAGATAGCCAAAATAATGTTGAGTCAAGTAGATTTATCGGGTATTTACTAGAGAGAAGTAGTTCATACTACAATATATAGTTTGAACAAAGATCAAATTAGACCTAAGTCTAACAAAGCACCACATGAGTTATAGAGAGGAAGATAAGATTCAATCAGACATCTTAGGATATTTGGAAGCAAATGCTACATCAAAAGGGATTAATACCATTTGGGTAAGTTTGAATCCAAGTCTAATGAAGGTATTTTTCTTGGTTAATCTATGACCAACAAAGCATATAGATTTTTTTGATTGATTAAGCAGGGAAAGGGCCCTCACCCAAATAGTTTAGTACAACACAGTAAAGAACAACAACCAGTTAGAACAACATTAGGAGGAAGTAGAATTGAGAGACACTTCCCCAACCCATCAACCAAAAACCTAACCTATACCTTTTAGATCAAAAATTATAGCCCTATCAGACATAGCAAAAAATATATCCAATTAATCTTAAAATCCCACCAGTAGGGTAGGTTATAACCGAATAACCTTAAAGTAATGTCCATGCAAAAAGTAACACTATTAACAAAAATACATCTAAAAATATGATAGTTCAGGCACCAACGACCATTAACAGTATTAAAACCACCAAGAGTAGCACCAAAAACCATAACAATAGGAGACAAAAAAGCATAACAAAGACCTAGGATTAGGCATCCTTGATCAAACTCCAAGCTTTCAGCAGGTCTTCAACAATATCTTCAAATGTCTCTTTAGGCTCCATCTTTTCGGATAAGTCCTCTTCACCCTCTATCACCATTTTCCTTTGTTGATTCTTAATTTTTCCTTGGCTCGAAATCGTAGCCATAACAACCTTTTTCATTACTGCATCCACCACTCATGAAAAACTCTTCACAACCTTTTCAATGGCCTAGATTCTGCTATCCTTATCTTCCACTTGCGTAATCTTTTCTATTAGTTCAAACCTCTCTTCCACCCTTCTAATTCTATCAGTGTCAAAACCTGCAATATTCTCTTCACTAGGGTTTTTTATTTTCATCACCTTTGTGTCCTTGGTATCATTTTTTTTTTCATAGCCCTGTCATTATCTTCTTCAACCTCCTGAACCTCTTCTTGCTATGAATCATCTTCAATTTCCTTGTTGTTGGAATCCTCCTCCTCAACCGACTCACCACCAAGACTGATCGGGATTTCCTCCGAAGAGGAATCAAAATCTTCCTTCGTTGCTTTCTTCCCTTTGCTATCCTGAGATCCTGCAACACATTTTTCTTTCAAACTTTTAGACTTTTTACTGCTGCCTGACCCTTTTGACTCCGCCAAAGCTAGCCTAGTAGATTATTGGCCCACGAGAGTTGAAAATTTTGGGTTGTCATTGTCATCCAGGATAGTAATAGTGCTTGTGTCAGCCCCCTATTCATGGATTAGCATTTTCATTTTTTATTCACAACAGAGCCAATAGAAGCAACATTCTATTTTTCAGGAGTGACCTTAAGAAGGCCCGACCACGAGGAGTCCACAGGGTTAGGAGAAGTCTTAACAGGTTTTTTAGACAAAGTGTGTGGTCGACTCTCAATAAGCTCAATTTTCACAGAGCTCTTAGGGGTAGGGTTTTCAATCAATTTGAGGGAAGGATTACTCTACGGGGATGTGGCCAACACATACTTATAGATAGCACAAATTAGACCCCGGTGTAATGGTGGATTTGCACCATTGGATAAACTTTGACTCAGGGACGAGAAGAGGAAGAAATGCAAGTTTATCTTCTCAAGGTGTCGGATATGGTTTAGAATTGGGAAGTGGTAACCATGAACCGACTGGAAATGACCTTCAAGTGTAAAATACTTCATAAAAAAATAGCACACATTGTGGTACGAGGGAGGAAGTAAAAACCTAGAATAACCATTTTGGAATCTCTCAACCTTCTCTTTATCCTCAATTTTTTTTTCAATATAATCGTGGTATTTTCCATTACTTACCTTTGCCACCTTCTTTCCTTCATAAGCCAGTCTTGTTGCCTGAGCTATAAGATTCACATCCACTTTGAAATGGAGACCTTGTAACTCAGATTTTCATTATATCCTTCCATGACAACAAAATATGAGGTAAAACCATCTCTTTCAAAGAGACCACATAGCTTTGGGTTTTTTCGCAAAGAATCATGCTTGCATGGTTTCATTCTCTTCCTTGGACCTCCCATTGTATTTTATTTGTAGAGGTAATTTTTTGGAAGGAGAAGAAAATCGTTTCTTTTCCCGTCGTCATTCTTGACAAGCGCAACCGGTAGCTCAAAAAACTCATAATGAATGGAAACCTTGTGGTTTTTCATTTGAGAAAAGAACGGCTCAAAACATTTGTTAAGTTGTTTGAAATTGAAGAAAAGTTAGTTATCACCTTTTCATGCCCCATCACAATTAAATTTGATAGCTCTGCCACCCTTCTTAGTCATGATTATACTTAATTTATTACCCATCTTTCCATCGGCCTTAGCACATGTGAATATGTCTTTTCCAAGATCACACTCTATAATATTTGCAATGCAGATTGTGCTCATTATTTCCTCCTTTAAAACTTCCTTATCGAAGTACAATGAAATCCAAATACACTGTCCTTTCCATTTCATTCCTCTTATGTCTTTTGGATTTGGTGTACCTTTGTCGTCGTGCTATCCAATCCATCTTGTCAACTTGCTAAGATGCCACCACAGATTCCTCATTACCGTTGGACTCCTAAACCCACCAATCTTTTTAATCATTATTACTCTGTCCATAAATAATTCGAACTCCCAATCTATCAATCACTCCCAATCTGTCCTTAGAAAATATTTATTTTAATTGATTAGATAGATTAGAGAAGTCCCAAAATTTTAAAATATCCTATTTAAGGCCAAAGTTAGCCAATGCATCTACGACCATATTACCTTCGCTAAAAGTGTGGTGGATTTTGTAATGTTGGAAGGATTGCAACACGATTTTATAGTCATCCAATAGGTCTTTTATTTCCCAAGGAGCTTCAACTATATTTTTTAGATAATGAATAATTATCTTAGAGTCTCCCTCAATAATAACCTTCTTGTACCCATTGTCTCTGAGATAACCGATTCCAGCCCAAGCAACATAGGCTTCAACAAAATTATTCGTTTTTGTTCCCAGACCCTTGCTGTATCCAACCAGATAAATACCTCGATCATCCTTGACCACTCCTCTTGCTCGTGCCAACCTAGGATTTCCTTTTGAGCATCCATCAAAATTACATTTCACCCATCCTGGATCCAAATAGTACTTTTTCTTATGATCTTTTTAGCTCAATTCACATTGTTAAGGTCATGGGAAATCTCCCACTACTACTTTATTCTTAAATCTTGATAGGTAGGTCCATGCTTAGACTGGGTGTACTTACAACTTTCAATGTTTTCTTGAATCTGTCTCCTTATAACCATACATAGCTCCTTGCTACTCTTAGCAGCATACCTAAAGACTATTGTTTCTCTCTTTCCACAAACCCCAAGTAAGAAATGAGGGAACCTATCCCCATAAGTCAAGGATTATATTATGAGAGTAAGGACTCAAGCACCACCCTTCAACAAATATTTTAATCGAGACAGGGAAAACCCATTGAACCTTAAGCATCTGTAGGAAAAAATCCTAGACTTCTTGAGCATAAGGGCATTGAAAGAACAAATGCATTACAATTTATTCTTCGTTATTTCATAGAAAACATTTATTGACTAAGTACCAACCTCTTTTCTTACGATTGTCAATTGTAAAAATCTTACCTCGTATCACATCCCATAGAAAACAATTAATTTTATGAATTAGGTTCTTCTTCTACACCTTATTACAATTAAAGACTCCCATGCTAAGAGGTTGCAGATCCATAACCTCATAGGATGACTTAACAGAGAACCTCCCAGTAGAATTTTTTGCCCAAATCCATTCATCCATTCTATTTCTTGAAAAGAGGTTAGGATTCCCAATTAGACTCAACAACAGGTCCAAGGAAACATCCCAATTCGACTATCTACCACCTTTTTGAAGTCAATCCATTTTGGTCTGAAACCTTCCCAATCTAAATAATTAGAGACCTTCTTACCAATGCTTCTTTTTAATCTGATTTTGATTTGCAGAAGACCATCTCTAGTAGATAAAGGAGCACATGTGGACCAAAAATCCTCCCAAAAGTCAATTCTAAGCCCCTTTCCAATCCTTACTTTCACTCCCTTAGTCTGGGTTCCTCTAATTTTTAGCAGATTGTTCTAAAAGATAGAGCCATAAGGTAGCTCCTTTTCCTAAGAAAACAACAAGCTTCCTTATTATTTAAATATTTAGCCTTTAGTATCTGTACCTAGTATTTTTCACCCTCTAGAAGAAACCAACCCATTTTTTCCACTAGAGCTTTGTTGAACATTTTTATTCTTCTAATTCCCAAAACTCCTTCTCTCTTTGGTGTACAAACAGTTTCCCACTTAATGAGTGTCATTCTTTTCTTTTCTTCCACACCTAACCAAAGGAATCTCCTTTGAATCATTTCAATTTTCTCTGCAACATAAGCTAGGATATTGAATAAAGAGAGGTATATAGATATGAATATTTTGAAGGGAAGCTTTTAAAAGCTGAATCTTCCCAGCAAAGCTCAATAGTTTTCCTTTCCACCCATCTAGTTTCTTCTGTATCTTCTCCACAATATAATTCCAGTAGTTGCTATTTGGATTTTTGGAGATTAAAGGTAGGCCCAGGTAAGTAGCAGGAAAGTCCTCTTCCTAACACCCTAAGATATTTATAACTTTTTCTTTAACAATCTGACTGGTATTAAAGAAGTAGATTTTTATTTTCTGATAATTGATGAATTGGCTTGATAACTTAACATATTGGTCAAGAATAATTTTCCATTGTTTTGCTTCAACAATAGATGCCTCCCCCATAAGAATATTATCATCTATGAATTACTGATGTGAGGTAGGGGTAAAGATGAAGCAACCCAAAAGCCTTTTAAGGTTTTGTTAGCAATTTGTTTCTATATATTGCGACCTAAAGATTCAACAACAATAACAAAAAAGTAGGATGATAAAGGGTCTCTTTGTCTCAGACTACAACCTGAAGAGAAAAATCCATTAGGAACCCCGTTAACCAGGATAGAGTATCTTAGTAGTGACACAAGATCTGATTAACTTGAGGAATTTACCATTAAAGCCAAATTTTTCAAGAACAATAAAAATAAAATTCCAAGAGACCCTATCATAAGCTTTTGAGATATCCAACTCTAGCACCATACCTTGTTTTTTACTGCGGTCCATAGAATGCAACACCTCATGGGTATAAATGGAAACATCCAATATTTTTCTTTCTTGGACAAATCCCTTATGGTTCATAGCAATCATTTTATTCAAGACTAATTTCAACTTGTTGACCATAATTTTAGAACAAATCTTATAGGTGGTGTTACACAAACTAATCGATCTATAATCATTCATAGAAATAACATCACTATTCTTGGGGATAAGAGCTATAAAAGTGGTATTCAGCTGATTCAAAATCTTTACCCATCTAAAGAAATCCTTCACCGCATTAAATAAGTCTAGAGAGACTATGTCCCAATAGACTTGGAAGAAGCTTGGGGGAAAACCATCCAATCCTCGTGCTTTAAAACCACCAAAAGAGAAAAAAACCTCCTTAACCTCCTTCATAGAAATAGCCTTGGATAATTATTTGAGATCTTGATCCATGATAACATTGGGGATGACCTCCAAAAATTCATTCAATTCAAAATTATTAGCCTTTGGCAGTTCAGGAAAATTTGAAAAGGAGACAACCTCCCTAGCTATGTCCTCTTCACTATTAAGCCTTGTCCCATTAGAATTAGTTAAAAATCTGATCCTGTTTCTTCCTCTAAGATTCAAAGTAGATTAATGGAAAAACTTAGTGTTTTTGTCCCTTTCTCTTAACCATTGGATTCTTGATTTCTGTTTCCAAAAAATTTCTTCCTTTTTGTTTATTTTATACCATTGAGCTCTCAACTCACTTTCTTTGTTACAAGTCTCATCATCCATAATTCCCAATTCCATTTGATCTTGGATCTCCTTAATTTTCAAATTTAAGTCTTTCTTAGTGATAAACATATTCCCAAACGAGTACCTGCTCCACCCCTTGACCTTTTCTTTGACCCTTTTCAATTTTCGAGTTAGTCGAAACATGGGAGTGCCATCACAAGGTAAATTCCACCACTCTTCAACCAAATATTTGAAGTCTAGGTGGAGATACCACATTATTTCATATCTAAAAGGGTAAGGACTTTTAGTAATTTTATCATCCCATTCCAGAAGGAGAGCATTATGATCAAATCCTGTTCTTGGGAAAGCAACTAGTGAAAGATTTTGCAAGGTATTCCAATTAGAGGAAACAAGAAAATTTTCCAATTTGACTTGGATTAGGTGACTTCCTTGACTCCAATTTGACCAAGTAAAGAGAGATCCTATCAGAGGAATGTCCATAAGCCCTACAGAGTTAAGGAAACCTGAAAGTTCCATCATACTATCAAAGAAATCAGTTAGGCCTCCACTTTTTTTTGATGGGTATAACGAGGAGTTAAAATATCCTCCCAACATCCAAAGCTCATCCTTTCTATTGGAAATGATTCCTTCTAGCATATTCCATAAATCAAGCCTGTCCAATCTCGAATTGGGGCCATAAATGTTAACCATATTCCATTTATCTAAGGTAACATTGTCTTCCAGACTAATAAAGAGACTATTTTTATTATTTAAGTTCAACCTTCCAACAAGCCTTGAGGAATTCCAACAAGTTTCTATCCCTCCTGAGGCTCCCTCAGAATCACTAACTTCAAAACTAGCACTGGCTCAAATCCATTTTAAAGCTTTCTCTTTTCATTTTAGTTTCCCGAATCATTAATATATTTGGTTTCACATCAGCCAAGCAAGCCTTTAACAAATATTATTTATAGGGGCCATTAAGTCCCCTAATATTCCAAGATAGTATACACATTGAAACAAGACATAATAAGCATTATCAACCTGATACTATTGAAAGTGGGAGAATTAACTCCCTTACTTCTTTTTTGATTTTCTCCCTGCCAGAGAGTCAAGATTTCTCTGCTTACCCAACACCAAATCTCTTGCTGTTTCTTTAATCCTTGATTCTTTTAGTTTAGGTCTTCCCACTTTGTTCTTTCCTCCAACATCTGGTTTTTCCTTTTTCCTTGATTTGGTATTTATCCACCGTTCGTCTAGTGGAAGATGATGAAGATCCAATCCATAGCAATGATGAAGACCCAAAAACTAATTATGAGAACACTATCACAAAGAATCCAACAAGGTATGGTAAAAAAAATTATTTTGAAGATAGATTATAGGAGATAAGAATAGTAGAGTTTAGACCCTAAAACATATAGATAAATCAAATGAGAAGGTACATTTTGCATTACTACTAGAAATTGAACCAAGGTCCTATACAAAAGCTAGCAAAGAGAAAGGATGAATAGAAGTTATGGAGGAAGAACTGATTGAAATAAAGAAAAATGAAACTTGGGAACTGGTTCCAAGACCTAAAGGAAAGAATGTTATTGTTACCAAATGGGCCTTCAGAAACAAGTTGAATGAAAGTGGATAAGTGATCTGGAACAAGGATAGGTTGGTATGCAAAGGATATGCTCAAGTTGAAGGAATTGAATTTGAGGATACATTTACTCCTATAGCAAGACTAGAAGCAATAAAAATGTTTTTGATCATATCAACATTCATTTTTTTAAAGTGTATCAGATGGATGCAATTCAACCTTTCTGAACAGATAGCTAGAAGAAGTCAACATTGAGAAACTAGAAGGTTTTCACCATTCATTAATCCAGATTTTGTGTTTAGATTAAAGAAGGATCTTTATAGACTTAACAGGCACCTAGAGGATGGTATTCTAGGTTGGATAGGTATCTACAATAGCAAGGGTTTTGGAGAGGTAGCACAAATTGTAATTTATACATAAAAATAGAGGGTGACCGGCCATTGATTGTTTTTGTCTATGTTTATGACATTATCTATGGTGGAATCAGTGATGATATGTGCAAAGAATTTTGGAAGACGATGTAGAGTGAATTTGAAATTTCAATTCTTGGTGAGTTATCTTTGTTTCTTGGTTTACAAATTTCCCAATTAGACAAAGGAATATTTATCTCACAAAAAAAGTACATAAAAGAAAATTTAAGTAAGTTCAAAATGGAATAATGCAAACTAGTAAGTACACCTATGGTTATCAGATGTAAGCTGAGTAAAGATGATGAATCTACTCTAGCAGACAAGACTTTGTATAGATCCATGATTGGTAGTTTTTTGTATGTGACTACATCTAGACTACATATAACGCATATTGTGGGAATGGTAGCTAGATTTTAGGTAGTGCCTAAGAAAACTCATGTCAAAGTAGTAAAGAGGATATTCAGGTATCCGAAGGCTAGAATAAATTTTGGTTTGTGGTATCCTAAGAGTGAAAAACTCACTCTAACTACACACAGATGTAGATTAGGCAGCAAGAATAGATGTCTGGAAGAGTACAAGTGGTGGAGATTTCTTTCTTCATGATAGTATTGTATCCTAGTTGAGAAATAAATAAGATTCAGTTTCTTTATCAATAGCAGAAGCAAAGTACATTGAAACAAATTCATGTTGTACTCAAGTATTATGGATTAAGTAGAATCTGAAGGAGATGAAAAATGAATTTAATGAAACTATTTCTATTTTATGTGATAATACCAGTGCTATAAAAATTTCAAAGAATCTAGTAATGCACTCAAAGAAAAAGAATATTGTAATCAAACACCATTTCTTGAGGGAGAAGGTCGCAGAAAAAGAAGTGAAATTGGAATATGTTGAAATCAAGGAGCAAGTTGCAGACATTTTCACAAAACCACATCCTAAGGAGAATTTTGAGTATCTCTGGTAAAAGCTGGTAGTTGTTACTCCCTCCTCTTGAATCAAGAGGATAGTACAAGCCGTTTAGGGGGGTGTTAAATCCCTATTGCAATAAGTCTTGGTGGTCTTGCAGGGTGTTTCAAAAGTAGTGGAATATGGACTCAGGGGGAGTCTATCCAGCAAACAGGTTTCCAAATTGTGTAGAGTGCCAAAATTTTTGGTGTAGATGTCAGGAAACAGGTTTTTAGTTGACCTTTTCCATGTATGTCATAGGGGGAGAAGTGGAACTCAAAATGCTATATTCTTTAAGGGGGAGAAAGGAATTGCAAAATGAGGTAGTTTTCTGATCTGAATAATATTAGATATGTCTTTCTAAGTGGCCAAAATTTTGCTATTTTCATCAATGAAAAAGGGGAAGATTATTGAACAAAGGTTTTCATTAATATCAAAGGAGTTCATTGATGTCAAAAGTGTTCTCTAATGTCAAAGGAAGATTGTTAGGAGATCAATGATAATTAAATGTAAATTACATTGTCATATCATTTTGAGTTGCAAAAGTATATATTGCTAGCTATATTGATAAAAGAAGTTGAGGATTGTATGTAGTATTGTACTAAATATATTCATGTTGATAGAAGTGATCCAAAGGTATGATACAAAATGTTTCAGCCTAGTTTCTTAGGGTACAAATATTTCTTTGTTAATACATTTATGTTTAATATTCCTTCATGAAGGAAAGTTTGGATTTGAAATTTGAATGGAGAGTATGTCTACACATGTTATATCATATTCTAGAGTTTTCAAAAGATAGATTAATCAGGTGGAATGTTTGAAGTAACAAAAGGTTCTTTGTGCCTTTCTGTCAACCAATTAGTGTTTTGGAATTGTACAAAAAGGGATAGTAGCATGTGGCATTCGAAGATAGTGTGGGGAGCTAAAATAGGTCCAAGTTAAGGTTCATGTGGAAGCACATGGCATCATTTTTTTTGGCAACAAGAAATTTTATTTAGGACCTACCTTTACATGTTTCGTGTAATTTGAATTTAGGTCCACCTTATGTTGTCTTGGTTAATTACAGATCCCTGACCGAAATGAATGTATGATTAATGTGATTTCTTATATAATTTAGATCTTACTTCACATGATAGGAGTGATTATTGTAAATAATGTGGTAAGTGAATATACATGAGTATGTGAGAGTGAGAAGAAGTTGTGTGATAAAGTGTTATTCAATGTGAGTTGCATCTCAATTAGTTTGTGCCATCATCAGAAGATCTTGAGGAGTGTATTAGAATGTCTTAATCAAGTTCAGACTGTATGTAAGCTATGTAACCAACATTGAAATTCCACAATCTTTATCTTTGTAATTTGGTAGGACTGGTGTTCTACATATTGAGTTAGTGCTCAAATCTTTGTATTGGGGATTGGTGTCTCCAGTAGGTCAGTGCCTACAAGTGCAATTGGAGATTGATGTCTTTGGTAGGTTTGTGCCTACTTCATATTTTAATTCCATTTTTATATTTTTACTTTGTGAGGTTGGATTTGGATAGTAGATCCAAGCAACTATTGTCACTATAGTTTTTCCCATCTTGGGTTTCCATGTATATCCAGTGTTCTCATGTGTAGATGTGTGTGATTATGTATTTGGCTGATTATCAATATCTAATTTGATTTGAGTCTCATGTTTAATATATGTGAATAATTTTAAATTGATTTGATCTACTGATTCACCCCCCCTCTCAGTAGTTTGTGTGCCCTTCTCAATAGTTTGTTACATATTCATAGTTAAACTAGGAATATCATTGCATTATCAAATTCAATAAATTAATAATCAATTAATTATATTACATCACTACCATAATAGAGGATTAAAACCTTGATCCACCATTCTATTTCTTCCATTGAGGTTTGTAGCCAAGTGGATATTGAGGGGTGCTGCCACAATAATGGGTTACACTTTCTGAGAGATCTTGATTTTTGTTGAAATCACATATTTTTAGAAAATATAATTATTTAAGCCTTGAAAGGTTTCATTTAAGGTATTTTAATTGAATAGGGTTGTATCAAACCCTCTTGGATAGAACCCCGCTAGTTTTAAACCATACCTATAATGGAGTCTCCTCTACACCTATCGAAATGTTGATAAAAAACCACTTTTGATTTACCTTTTGGGTGGTTAAATGAATTCATTTAAAATTTATGTTTTGTAAGTATGTAGTCCTTATTATAAGCTTCCCCAAAAGTATAATTTTAAATATATTTAATTTGATTATTATATTTACTTTTTATTTCTTGTGAATGTAGATTTTTCATCAAAAATCAAGCTCTCTATTCTGCACATGTGGAAAAATAGTAGATTACCAAAAAAATTAAAAAATATCTATGCTCCTCATATTAATGTCCTTGATACAAAAAAAAATGAATTTCAATGCATAAAAAAAATTATGTGTTATACAGTAAACCTATGTCTAAATTGTAATTGGTTTGACTTCACAACTTAATTAAGGAAAAAAATATTTAAGAAAACACTATGAAACCAAATGAAGGAGCTATATATCATAGTTAAAAATCTAAATTTGAAAAAAAATGGAATTTTATCCTTCATAGAAAAAAATTGTGTTATACAATAAACATCACTCTTTAAAAATGTTGTTTACTATTAAAAACTAGTTATCAAAGGAGATGAAAAAATAAATGCAATTTGATTCCAATTGTTTTTTAAATATGTAGAATCTACACACAAAATGTCACAAATAACTTGTTTGCATCGTCTCCAAATTCCTCATGGTTTAGCAGCTATAGGTGTTTGAAAGTGAAGATTTAGTTAAAATAGTTTAGTTCAATGTCAAGTTTGGCCAAAAAGTGTAACCCACTATTGTGGGATCACCCTGAGATCACTTTTAATCCTCCCCTCTTTGTCATATTGGAAGAAGTGTGATTTAGGCCATAGATCCCTCTTTCCAATATAACATGTAGTAAAAAAATCATATATCACCTCAAGATAGCATAATTTATATTACGAATTTATGACGAAAATGAAGAAACTCATTGAAAGTATAAAATAGAAATAAAATATGCTAAAAGAAATAAAATTTAATGGCCAAATAAAGGATAAAATTTATTTTTTCACTAATTACAAAAATAGATAAATTTAATTTTTAACTTAAAATGGAAATATAGATAGAAAGGAACTTGACATTGAATGTTGAGACTCTCAACAAAATATGTCAATGCGTAGCATATACGTCTATGCACCATGCTATCATCTTCTCACAATTGACCAAAAATATCTAGAAATATCCACTTTAAACAATAGGAACATTTCAACCTAGACACATCAGGATGGGAAAAATATTGGGGGCTGTTTAGGGGTTTTCCTTAGTCGAACCCTTGGGTTGGAATTTTTGTTGAAAAACACAATTGAGAGGGGGGGGGGAGGGGGTTGAATCAGTTGTAGCAAATTTAAACTTTTAAATCATTCACCAGAACTTAGATCAATCACCAATCCTTAACACTGCTAAAATAATTAAACATTAAGTGCAAGTGCAAAAATTGAAAACTATCACATAAATAGAGTAACACTAGATTTACGCAGAAAACCCAATGAGGGAAAAACCACAGTGAGGATTAACTCACACTATAGAGAATATCAAAACCGATTACAAAGGATCACTACTTGAGAAATTCTCACTGCCAAAAAAAGGACTCACTGTTCGGATCAGGGCTCATTGTCCAACAGGGTTAAACATCCAGAGGGATCATTGCCACAAAGATAGAAAGACGATAGAAGAGATATTTTATAGAGAGAAGACAATCTCAATGCAACAAATATTTCCACCACAATTTACTCAACCACTTGTAGACATGCATGAATGATAGAGTACACCTTCAACTCACTGCATTCGAAAACTCAATATTTAGAATTCGCACTGATTTTCCACACTTGCATCACACACACACACACACTGATTAACATCTATATGCTCTATTTATACCATCTTCAACTTTGAAACATATCCAAAGTATACCATCCATCATTAAATTCAAATTAGGTCGGTGTCAAAACATCCTAGGGTGGAATTAGAATGAGGGGGATCCAAATACATGCTTGATGAGGACCCAAATAGGTCCCAACACGCTTCATCAACTTTGAAAGTAGTGTTCAGCACAAGGTCAGCCAAACCAGTGTAAAACACATAGAACAATTAATCACACACAATACTTATCATGATCAAATCCTTCCATACACCAAAATTATCTTGAACACGATAATAACAACTTAACTCTAGAACAAGAAGTCATACGACTCACCCAATTTTTTTTTGAACCAACAACATTTCTCCTGGACCTCAGCCAGATACATATAAAACCATAGTTCACAACTAGTGAACATAACTCACATTATTCAATGAATCAGAAGCCAATAATTTGGATATACCAGCTTCCAAAAACCATGATCAACATATTTGAACCACACAAACATAGGAGAAAATCCCAGAGAAAAACTTGGAGCAACCTCTGAACACCTGCAACCTTTCTTCATTACAATTTTCTCAATATTCTCGACATATAAAACCAAAAACCTGCATCCATGACATCAATGATAGCAAAAACTAGTTTACAACCAATTGACTAGTTGACATCAATGAAAACACCTTCATTCTTACAACAATCTCCCCTTTTTTCATTAATGGAAACACATGATGTGAAAAAATATCAAAGACAACATACTAGCTCAAAACACACTTCTTATGATTTTTCTTTCTATTTCTCCCCCTTAGTTGATAATATTTTTCACATGATACTCTTCTCCATCTCATCTTCTTCCTCTCCCCCTTTGACATCAATGGAAAATGAAAAGTATATTTTACATTGATTCCCCCTTTGACATTAAAAACTAAATATTCATACAATGAAAACACATGACACTACTTGCTCCCCTGAGAGGTAGCCACCAAAACATCAGTCCAAAAGAAATATAGATCCATAGACCCACCAGAATGATTCATCTCCATATGCATCTAGTTCAAGAAATGAGGGGCAATGACCCCTAACTTCTCCCAAAGATACTCAAAAGTATCTTTAGGAAGAGCCTTTGTAAATATATCAACAATTTGATCCTTCATAGGTACGTACTCAAGCTTTACTTCATTCTCCATGATCTTCTCTCTCAAGAAGTGATACCTGATAGATATATGCTTTGTCCTCAAGTGCATCACTAGATTCTTTGAAATGTTAATTGCACTTGTGTTATCACAAAAGATATAAATAGGACCATCATACATAATGATGTAATCTTTCAATTTCTGTTTTATCCATAAAACTTGTGTACAACAAGACACAACAACAATATACATAGCTTTAGTAGTAGATAAGGAAATTAAATCTTGCTTTTTATTCAACTATACCACCAATCTGCAACCAAGAAAGAATGCACCACCACTTGTACTTTTTCTATCATCTACACATCTAGCCCAATCTGCACCTGTATAAGAACTTAGTGTAAAGTTAGTATCCCTAGGATGCCATAAGCTATAATTTAAAGTTCCATTCAAATATCTAAATATTCTTTTAACAAAAGCAACACGTGTTTCCTTAGGATCTTCTTGAAATCTAGCCACAAGATAGACAACATGCATGATATCCAGTCTAGTAACAGTCAAATATAATAGTCCACCAATCATAGATCTATACTTGCTCTAATTAGCCTTAGGTGAATCATTATCTTTACCTAATTTTCGGCTAGTCACCACAGGAGTGCATAATGGTTTGGAATCATCCATCCCAAACTTCTTCAACATCTCTTTCACATACTTAGACTGCAAAATCAAAATCCCTTTCCCTGTTTGATTAATTTGTAGCCCAAGAAAGAAATTCATCTCACCACACATAGACGTTTCAAATTATTTTTTCATTTCTTCCGCAAACATCTTACACATAATTTAATTTCCTCCAAAGATAATGTCATCAACATATACAACCACAATCAGTATTTTGTCATTTTCAAATTTGAAATACAAATTACTATCTGTTGTACCTTTGTTGAAACCTTACTGAATCAAGTATCCAGGTCTAACCTTGCATACCAAGCTCTAGGAGATTGCTTCAATCCATATAAATCTTTCTTCAATCTACAAACCATATAGGATTGATCTGACAACTAAAATCCTTCTGGTTGTTCCATGTAGACCTCTTCTTCTAGTTCATCATTCAAAAATGAAAACTTAATATCCATCTAATAGACCTTGAAATCTTTATGAGCAACAAACACTAAAAACATCCTAATATCTTTTATTCTCACTACCAGAGAAAAATTCTCTTGAAAATATATGCCTTCTAGTTGTGAGTAACCCTTACACACAAGCCTTGCTTTATTTCTAACCACTTCTCCATTCTCATTCAACTTATTTCTAAATACCCACTTTGATCCAATAATGTTTTTATTTGTCGGTCTTGGAACCAATTCCCAAGTTTGATTCTTCTTAATTTGCATAAGTTCTTATTTCATAGCTTCCATCCAACTCTCATCTTTACATGATTCACTTATAGTCTTCGGTTCAATCTCATAAAGTAAACATAGATTTACCTCACCAACAGTAGCTCTCCTTCTTGTCAATACTCCTTTTGTATTGTCTCCAATGATCTGACTTTCTAAATGATTTTCTACACATATCTAGGTGTCTTGGGTGATACCACCAGAGATTCTTCTTCTTTTTATTCATTTTGCTTCTCTTTCTCATCCTTTTCCTGTTCTTCCACAACTTCTTCAATCTTTACACAATCAGGTTCATCAGATATATATCCATCAACATCAATTGAATTCTTCATTGCTTCATCAACCTTGACATTTTCACTTTCTACAATCTTCCTCAGTCTTTTATTGAAACATCTGTAAGATTTTATTTTAGTAGAGTATCCAAGAAAAATACCTTCATCACTTCTAGCATCAAACTTCCCTAAATCTTCTTGATCTTGTCTAATTTAACATTTGCTTCCAAATACCTTGAAGTACTTAATAGTAGGAATTCTTCCACACCATAGCTCATAGGGGGTCTTTGTACTATTTTCTCTTGCTTGAACTCAATTGAATACATAAACAACAATGTGAATAGCTTTTCTCCAATAAAATTTCAATAGAGCTGCCTCAGTAATCATTGATCTAGCAACTTCTTATATTGTTCTGCTCTTTCTTTCAATAACTCCATTCTGCTATTATTCCATGAATTTCACAAAACATATTAAAATAATGGGAGGTGAATTCACCACCTCTCTCATACCTTAAGCATTTTATCCTCAAATTTACTTCATTCTTAACCATAGCTTTGAATGTCTTGAATCTATCTAATGCATCAAATTTCTCTAAAAGAAATGTAACCCATGTATACCTAGAATAATCATCAATGAAAAGAATAAAGTACCTTTCACCTTATAGAATTCTCACTCTTGTAGGACCACAAATGTATGTACGAATTAAATTTAGCTGTCTAGTAGTAGATTATTCCTTTGATCTGAAATTGCTTCTTGCTTGCTTCCCAAACTGAAAATTTTTGCAAATAGTGTTAATAGGCTTTGTAATCCTTGGTAAATCTCTCACGACCTGACTACACTAATCCTTGCAAGATTATCAAATTTCATATGACACATTCTCTAATGCCACATCCAACTATCATTGATCTATCATAAAGCATCATCCATCAACAACCTTAAGTTAATAGATATTTCCTTAAGATTTATTTCCTACAGTAATCACTATTCTGAAATCTTTCTTGATTTCACATGTTTCATCCTTGAATACAATAGTATATAATTTATTGCATATCTATCCAACACTCAAAATATTATGCCTTAAACCCTTAACATAGTAGACATCATCGGTATTATTCTTGCCATCAAAACTTACTGAACCTATCCCACACATCTTAGCACCAGTATCATCTCTAAACATAACTAAGCCTCCATCATATTTTTCAAGTTTAACAAACTTACTCTTATCACCAGTCATGTGATGTGAAAAACTACTATCAACAACCTAATAGTTCTTTTCCTATTTAGCATGTAGGGCAGAGATTACAGTACCTTCATTTTTCTCCGTCTCCAAAGGGCATTTCTTCACCTATTTTTCAAAATTAATAGAAGTAGGTTCATATTTTATAGCCAAGAACAAGCATTCATTTCCATCAGGATCTCCATAATTAGATTCCTCATTAGATATACTAGCATCCTCATTCACATAATATGTTTTGTTGATCTTCTTACCTTTCTTTTCTTTCTCATATCTTTGTTTATTCCTCTTAGCTCTTTCTAGACACCTCAAAGCATAATGAACTATTTCTCCACAACTAAATAAATTAAAGGGTAACTTACCTTCATACTTGTTGTAGCCTTTCTTTATCCTTCTCACAAAGTTAGCTTCTACTTCATCCGGATCTTCAACTTTTGTAGTTTTAAAAATAGTTTCTGATTTGGATCCAGTTTTCAAGTTCAACTTTCTCATCTCATAAGATGTCAGAGTTCCTAACAACTGATCTCTAGTGTAAGTCTTGTAGTCTATATGTTCTTCAATAGCACATACCTTCTCACTGTAAGCATTAGGGAGAGTTCTAAAAATCTTCTTTACAATCCTAGATTCGTCTATTGTAGTACCAAGTCCTCACATTCCAGCTACTACCTCATCCAATCTCTGTACATAATCTTTAACATTCTCATCTTCAGACATATGTAGGAGCTCAAACTGTGTCTCCAAATTCTGCAACTTTTCCTCTTTGATCCTTTCATCACCTTCATGCATCTTTTCTAAAGCATCCCAAACTTCCTTAGTAGTATTCAGATTTTGAACTTTAATCAACTTAGAATGTACAAGCCTATTCTTCAAAATGTACTTTGCCTTATTGTTTTCTCCATGTTCCTTGATCTCATCAATCGTAGTCAGACCATTAGTAGGAGGAGTGTAAGTATTCTTGTAAGCTTTCTCCACATCATATCCACAATACTCTAGATATTCTTCCATCAATATTTTACAGATAGCATAATTAGTTCCACTGAACCTTGGATAATCATGAGTAGCTTTTCTAGCCATCCTGAACCTTCCTTAAGTGGTTAAGCTCTTCTTAGAGGAACCAAGCTCTGCTACCAATTTTTGAACAAGACAACTGAGATGGGGGTGAATCAGTTGTAGAAAATTTAAACTTTTAAATCATTCACTAGAACTTAGATCAGTCACCAATCCTTAACATTGCTAAAATATTTGAGCATTAAGTGCAAGTGAAAAAGCTAAAAACCATCACATAAACATAGTAACACCAAATTTATGTGGAAAACCCAATGAGGGAAAAACCATTGTGAGGATTAAATCACACTATAAAGAATATCAAAATTGATTACAAAGGCTCACTGCTTGAGAAAGGCTCGTTGTCGAAACAAGGACTCATTGTCTAGATCAGGACTCACTGTCCAATAGGGTTAACCACCCGAAGGGCTCATTGCCACAGAGATACAAAGAAGATAGAAGAGATATGTTACTGAGAGAAGACAATCTCAATGCAACAAATATTTCTACCATAATTTACTCAACCACTTGCAGACATGCATGAATGATAGAGTACACCTTCAGCTCATTGCATCCGAAAACTCAACATTTATAATTTGCACTGATTTGCGACATCACATCATAGACATTGATTCACATCTATCTTCTCTATTTATTTTCACTTATCTCTTGCTCTTTTTCACCACTAACTCAACCTATATTTATACCATCTTCAACTTTGAAACATATCCAAAGTTGGCCATCCATAATTAAATTCAAATTAGGTCGGTGCCAAAACATCCTAGGGTAGAATTAGAATGAGGACGAACCAAACACACACTTGATGAGGACCCAAATAGGTCCCAACATGCTTCATCAACTTCAAAAATAGTGTTCAACACAAGGTTGGCCAAACCAGTATAAAAATATAAAAAATTAAGCACACACAATCCTTAGCACGATCAAATCCTTCCAAACACAAAAATTATCTTCAAAACGATCATAACAACTTAACTCTAGAACTACAAGTCATAAGATTCAACCAAAAATAAATTTAGACCAACAACATTTCTCTCGGACCTCAACTAGATACATAGAAAACCATAGTGCACAACTGGTAAACATAACTTATATTATTCAATGAATCAGAATCCAAGAATCTATATATAGAATCTTCCAACAACCATGATCAACATATCTAAACCACACAAACATAGGAGAAAATCCTAGAGAAAAACCTGAAGCAACCTCTGAACACCTGCAACCTTTCTTCATTAGAATTTTCTTAATATCCTCGACATATACAACCAAAAAACTACATCCACGACATCAATGACAATAGAAACCAGTTGATAACCAATTGAACAGTTGACATCAATGACAACACTTTCATTCTTGAAATAGTTTTGACCTCCATAGATAGTCAAAGATTAAATGATAAATAGATAACTTCTGAATCCTAGCAATACCAAGAAATAAAAGAAGTATTTTTACAATAGATAAAGGATAAAGAAAATGATATGGTGTTAACCCAAGTCTATGGGGAAAAACACCATTCTATTTATAATATTTTTTGAATGATGAGATAAATAAAGTGATTCAAATATTAATGTTGCTAATGTAATACATTGACAGGAAAAAATAGAGAGTATTATGGTAGCCAAGACCCTCCTCTCAAGATATTTTCTTAGTGGATTAGACAATGGAAGCCCAGTGATAAATCCTTCACTACTATCGAGAGAGTTACTTTATTGAGAGAGTGAGAATATAGCATATAAAATGAGGAAGAAAAATAGTTTTTTTTGTTCGAATAGGTAGGAAAATGATTTATTTTTCTATTTGAGCATTATGAAACACATAAAATGAGCTTTTGAATCTCAATTTTTTTCTAGAACCTAGCAGGCCATTTGGATATTTGTGCATGGTGTTGTAGTCTAGCATAATTCTATTTATTTTCAAACTATAGGTTGGTAATGCTTCATTATTATTGTTTGCGACAAAATATTTGAATATCAAGTTATATTATTTTATCATCATTTTTTCAAATCTAACCAAGTTCAAATAGTAAGTTTGAAGTTATGTGAATAGGAATGTTCTACCACTACATGTACCTATGTAAAAACAAATGAAATCTCTCATAACTAGAGAAAGGGAGAAAACCTCATGAGAGAAAATCCTCACCAAAAGAGACAAAATAAAATAAATACACTAGTGAAAGAAGGATAGGAGGAATTGATATGACACCCCAAGGACCACTTCTATCATACAAGTACAATATATGTCCTAATATGAGAGAGAAGATGAAAATATGAATCCCCCAAAGAAGTAGCTCCTATGCGAATGATGAAAGCCTGAATATAGAACACAATCCATTGCCTACAAATAATATTTATCTCCTTACGAAGAAGTAGATCCATTGGTGATTAGGGAAGCCACTCTCATAAGATGGATGAACTGGAAATCTAAATCTAAATGATGTGTGCCTCTTAAAACTGCTCAAATGTCCACATGTCAAAATGAGATGATGTCAATCTAGAATCCTATGAATACTGATGTAGAAAAAGCTCCAAATATTTTCATGATGGGCCAATAATAATGATATGAATTTCAATAAAGAGAAGATGAATTTCCTAAAAATGATCCTCCAAATCTATAATTGGAGACTCCACAAACAAGGATGATATTTTTGGAAGATACGAATTCCAAATAGTTGTATTTGGAAGAGGATGAATGTCTTGTTGTATTGAACCAATAGGGGCCAAGGATGTGGCAATTCCAAGCTATTCAGGAGAAATAGAATATGGAGATTGGGTCTCTATCTAAAGAGTGGGAACATGAATAAAAATCTCTAAACCATCAAAACATGCAAGACCTATGATATACTCAAGATCCTCTAATGTATCATCACCAAATGGTATGCAATTCGCAATATCAAGGGGAATGAGACAATTTTCAATAGGATCCTCTGAGAATGGACAAATATGAGGGTCTCCATGGATCTCTCAAAGTGTATGGGGATAATCAATATATGATCAACACTAGAACAAGTCACTCCTACAACATGATCATTGATAATACTCCATGTTGATCTACTCCTTGGTGTGTCTAGTGTAGGTATGAGTCCATAAAGATAAGGAAAAAATAAAGCCACCTAAGATGTGTCAGGATTTCATTTTTCCAAGACTCATAATTATCCTTTTCCAAGATGACCACAAAAGGATGAACAAAAAATCCCATGATACCTCCTCAAATGAAATAATTAGAGACTAATAATCTCAATGCATGTAAATAAAATAAAATGAAGTCATCTAATGCAAATAGATAATTTCCAAGTGTCAAGATGTCCAAGTATTTGAGAAGAATGTGAAATCACAAAAAATGAATAAAAATGTGCCTAGATCATGTTCTAAAAAAATTGCATGGATAGATCTTAAGATCTCTAAAATACCTTTCCTATACTGCACGAATCATAAAAATTAGAGATATAGGTAAAAAAATTGTGATAACAGAAGCCAAAATTGATGGTCTAACTTCAATAGGTGACATATTGTAATAGAAGAAAAAGTATGATGATGAGACCTACACCATTGTAAAGTACATGAAACTATATTTTTGATGCTATCGTGTTTTCTTGATTTTGAAAATATATACCCAAGTTATGGGAAAAATTCAAAAATAGCCCCCTTTTGGAAAATTAGGGCTTAGCCAAGGGGTTAGTACAAAGCTAATTTCATATTGACGTCAGTATAGAATGTGTTGATCACCACTTGGAATATTTCCTCTATCTTGTCAAAAAAAATTGGTCACTTATAAACTGTTGATTTGTAAAAATATTATTAATTTACTTGAATATTTAGTAGGGAGATAAAGTTATTTAGGTTTCCAAAATGTGTTATTGTGGTAGTTGAAATTTAAACCAATCAGATTGTTATGGCCGCTAGTTACTTGGGGTCACCACTGGTGGTGTGAAGAAGCTTGATTAGTAGAAATTTAGTTGGTGGTGCTAAGGAAAGACACCATCGATAGGCAATGGGGCCACCAAAATGTGCATGAAAAGGGGCCGAAAAAACTTGATTTTACCTTATCATGTAGGCTAAGACCTAGCATAATAGAACATAGGGTACCATGTGTACTCTAAAAATCCTTATTTAAAAAAAAAAAATTCTACAAAAAAATATTAAAAATAGAAAATTTTCCCAATACTTGCAGATGTAGAGGATCAAAATTAATGGCCATACAATTGTATGGGTTTATGTGCATGGATCCCTTCCCCTAAAAAACTTTTACTTTTTTTCCAAATTCTCTAATTTTGGCAAATTGACAAGCAATATTTGAGGTTTTTGTTTTTTGGATTCAACGGTTATGCTCATTTCACTCCAAGATGAGCTATTTTTTCCCTCAAGGCCATATATCTCTAAATTTGGATAGGAGATCAATGATTTGGTTCTTTGATACCATTTTTGACTTGATAGTGAACCTCACAGCTCCCAAAAATCACTTGAAATCAAAACACCTATCAAATTGAGATAAAAACATGATTATGCTATGCAACCTTGATAAAATACTGATATAAAATGGAAACAAGATTGAATTATTGCATTGAATGAATCTAAATAATTGGAAAACTACAATGTGAAAATGAATGCCTATAAAATAAAAAGACAAAACCTAGATAAAACCCTAGGTGAGGATTAAATTTGATCTTGAAAAGTGTCTTCATCCTATGCTATGAGACAACATGACCTAAATATAGCTCAATATAATTATAAAAAAGCACTGCTAAATTTGAATTAAGTGAATAAAGTAAAAGGGGTGCACTAATTAATTAATGATTAATTAATTATTAGGTGATTTTCCCATTTACTCCAACATAGTCTAACAAAGGAGGGTGTCATGAGTAGGTGATATATGTGGGAAATATGATGGAGAGGGATGGGAGAAATGATAGAAGGATGATGTTCTAGAGGATAATGCGTGGATGAAGGGTTTTATTTATATGCTTCACTTGATATTTGATCAACAATGGAGATTAATTAGAAGAATCAATGGATAAAAAAAATTGAGATAGGGTAGGAGCTAAAATTATTAAATGGATTGGATTGAAATAGTTGAAAGAATTAAATGAATCTATTCAATTCATAAAATATATTTGGAAAAATAAATAAAATATTAATTTTATTTATTTATTTTGGAGGTAAAGATTTTAATTGTAATTTAAATAAATTATTTTAATTTATTTAATTATAGAAGGTTTTAGCTAATTAAATAATTATGTTAGCTAATTAAACAATTTTTGAAAATTATTTAATTATAGAAGACCAAAATTAATTAAATAATTAACAATTATTTAACTAGTATAGATATAAGAAAAAAATGAGATAATTAAATAATAAAAAATATTTAATTATTATAGATTAAAATAGGGAATATTAGCTTAATTATTTTTATCTATATTAATTAAATAATTTTTAATTATTTAATTAATATAGATAGAAGAATTGATGAGAAAATTGATAAAATGGAAAGATGAAAATGTGTTAGTCATTTTTAAGTGTCTACATTGTGCCCCTCTTTGAGACAATGTATTTTATGGTGTTATTTCAAAGAAATAATGTTGATGAAAAAAATTATATTGGTGACATGCCCCAATATACCCTAATGGACCAAGGGATGGAGATAGGATGCCCCCTTGAGAGATTGGCAGGTAAAATAATTTTTTAATCAACCTTGCAACAAGAAGGATAGGTGAGGTCTTTGTTAATGATAATGATATTATGATGATGTACATGCATGTTTTTGGAAATTTATAATTTGTTATAATGTTATAATTGATTTGATATGATTATGATGTAATTATTTTATGATGGATATTTATAATGTTATGATATGCATATGTTATGTTATAATTATGTTAATGACTATTTGTGCAATAAATGTGTGAATGCAATGATGATAATTTGACCATTAATAAAATATCAAATAAAACCTATAAATGATAAATGAGATGGAAATACATGTACAAGATGGATGGACATGGAAATTGAAAAATACTTTGTGCTTTGGTTATGCTAAATAAACTATAAAGAAAAATTCTTATTTTGATATAGCAAGCGGATATTAATCAAAGTATAAGGAACCAAGATGATGTTGTATCTATTGTATATACTTTTACTCTACAAATAAAAGGGTTATCTTTATTCATACCAAACAAATGAAAACCTTGTCAGGATATGTGAGGAAATAAAACTTAGAGCATAAAAAATCTAATGCATAAAAGGTATGGATGACCTAGTATACAAAGGAAATTTGTT
This sequence comes from Sequoiadendron giganteum, assembly GCA_007115665.2. Lineage (NCBI taxonomy): Eukaryota > Viridiplantae > Streptophyta > Pinopsida > Cupressales > Cupressaceae > Sequoiadendron > Sequoiadendron giganteum. The sequence continues at coordinate 715,985,851 of CM021103.1, forward strand.
TATGCAAGAAGCTACCCCAATCACATAAAAGGTATCTATTTTTCATGGTTTTATTATAAGAACATCTAGAAAACACAACATAAAAATAATGATCATTCCCCATTCACAGATTCTCTAAAAACACCAATATATTGAAAGATCAAGGTGGCATCGAGCAAGTGTACGAGTGAGGCAAAAAGATAAAACAAAAAGGAAAAGACCAACTAAAAAACAAGTCAACCACCATTATATATCTTTCCAAAAGATAAGATTAATTTTAGATATGGGAATATTGTAGGAAAGGTGCATCTATTAAGGCCTAGATTTAGTGGATAAAAAATGGATAAAGATAAGTTAGGAAATAAGTTATGCAAACAAAAAACTTAACTTAGTAATAGTTTCTTGCTTAATATTTTCAAGAAATCTTGATGTTTTTATGTAATGTGTAGTTTGGTTTTGTTTGAATTTCAAATGTAGATAGTGTATCTATAAATTGTACCTAAAGATAATGATAGATCTAATCCAATGACTAGGTCAAGGAAAAGGTGCCCCTATTAGACATAAGATAATTATTATAAGATGGAAAAGTGGAATGAACTTTATTATGATAGGTAGATATGTGAAACAAGAGATACTAATAATTTATCAAGCCATGATAGATGGATAAGAATAAAACTAGATATTAATAATTTATGAAGATAGGTAGATAGGTGAAATAATAGATATTGATAATTTATGATAGGTGATAGGTGGAGGATAGGAGAAGGAATTTACAAGGATTATTTTGTAAAGGAACAAGATGATCCATACTAGAGGTAATGCAATCATGGATATAAGATAATAAAGAATTATTGAGATGAGAGGATGGTGCATAAAGGATATGGATTGTGGAGGAATTAAGGGTTCACATTGTCCAAAGAATACATGGATAATTTTGCCCCCAATTTTATCAAGATCAAAGATGAAAGGGTTGGGAGATGGATTAGATAATATGAGGGATATATTATGAAGGATATGAATAGGATAATAAATATCAAAGGAATAAAATAATAATGTATTTTAAAGGATGAGGTAAATGTGATGAAATAGATGAATCAGAGGTGGATGAAGTTTTTAGATGAATTAGTTTGGATGGAATTTAGTTTTTTCTTTGATATGCATTTCTTGGATAGGAATTGTGGGATGTTGTGGAGGATTATTATCATGAGGGGGGTTAAGATGGATGTTTGAATATTGAGATTGATTAGGATCATGAAATGTAGATGAATGGATACTTTGATTTTGACTTGGAGTAGGATCATGGGACAAATCAAGAAGGATAACATGAGATGGCATGAAAGGGATGCTTGGGCCTTGAAATTGAGTGGGATCATGAGATATTATGGAAGGTTTATTTTTATATTGAGATAGAAGGATATTTTTGGATGGGATGGAAGGGATATCTTGAGGTATTATTTTACCCCTATGTGTATTGGTTTCTTTTACTTGATCTATCATGTATTCATAGGGAACAAAAGCATAATTGCCATATTTAAAGTTATTAGCCTTGTTAGAGGGGTTCTCTTTATAATAGTTAGGGATTGGATCTATTTATATCTTGAGATCATTATTTTATGAAGAGGGAAAACATTCAATATTAATCTAACCGTGGTCTATAAGATCCCGAATAATATTTTTTAATTTTATACAATCAAGAGTTTTATGACCATTGACCCTATGGTATTCACAAAATCCATTATCTTTGTACCACAAGGGTTTGAATTGAGGTTCATAGTTTCTATTTTTGGTAATGTAATAATCTTATATTAAACCACTTTTGTAAGGAGGATTCAATTGGATCCTCTAAAGGAGTGTACTTTTTTTTTGTCTTTGAGCATTACTTTTCCTAGGTGGTCCCCTAATAATGGTAACATGTTGAGTATTTTGACCCTTATCAATGAGATATTTTTTAATGGTTAATCCATTTTCAATGATCTCATAAAATGTATTAGCATATTGAACTTGTAGGTGAAAGGTCATTTATTGATTTATATTTATGGTGAATATATGGATATTTTTTTATGAATAGGCCATGAGAATTTTCTTGTCATATTTCTCCATTTTTATTATTAAAAAACAATAAAATATTCACAATTTCTTTGTTTTATATTATATAAATCAATCATAGAGATTTCATGCTCTGTATTATATGAGAAATGCACAATGAAATTTTGGGATAACTCATGAAAATACTTGATACCATGGGGTAGGTAAGAGAACCATTCATTGGCTTGACCTCCTAGAATTTGAGGAAAGAGATGCATTAAATAATTATCATTATAAACAACCTCAAGACAAGCTAGGTAGAATTTCATTATATGTTCATGTGGATCACCTTTTCCTTTGTATTTATCAAATTTAGGAATTTCAAAATTAATAGGAAAGGGGATCATGGGTATAGGCTAATCAAATGGATAAGGACATATGTCCTCCAATATATAGCTCTTCTTAGTGTGTCCCATTTCTATATTTTTTTATCTTTTGTTGTAGGTCCTGAATTTGTACTACCAAATCATTTGTGGATTTTAAGGTAGATATGTTGGGAGGTGTGTATATAGAAAAAGAAGGATTGTTTTATGAGATATATGAATTTGTATGTATATTAGACGTAGGTTCTTGGAAGGTGTATAAAATTGGAGGATAACCTAGACGTTTAGTTATGAGAATGAAGGTAATTGCATGCCTAGATGGGATGTGTTATTGATTAGTTACCATATTTTTTTGGGGATTCATTGGGAATGCTTAAGTATTTTGATAAGTTGAATGATGGGATGTAGTGGGTAAGGTTGTGGTAAGATAGGAATGTGTTGGTTGTGGCATGGGTGTAGAGGATAAGGATTGAAGCAATGATGTTACATATGGAGCACTTGTTTAAGATAGATTTGAAGGAAGAGGTATATTATGTATGTTAGGATTGGTAGTAATTGGGATGGAATGTGTAATGGTAAGGGACGTATTAGGTGAAAAATGATTATGTGTCTCTTGATAGGAGAATCATTGAACCTTAGAAATGTTAGGTTGAGATGATGGGGGTATGAGGAAAACTGGACAACACTATATCTATAGGGTTTTGCAATGGATTTTGGGTGTCAAAATTAATAGGTACCTTGGAACCTTTTTGAACTAACATTTGAAGATAAAGATCAATATTTTCAATGAAAATAAGCTCCATAACTTTCATTGCTTTAGGATCTTTTTTTAAATTCTTGTAATTCCTCTAATGTTGGGTCTCAATTAATATCTCCATAAATGGGAGTAACACATAAATATTATGGCACGAGGCTCTCATATATTCCTTGGGGTGGTTGTCGTGAAGAAATTCCCAACTCATGTTGGCTACCACCCATGGTTGTTTGTAATTTTGATTTAGTTTGACAAGATTTCGTGTTTTTATTATATTATGACCTTGTGACGAGCATGAACAATTGTTATGGTTATGTAGATTTTTGAAATTTAAGCTTGGATACAATTCTAGATAACATTAAAATAGATTAAAGTTAATCTAGATATCCAAATGATATTGATTAAGATAAATATTATTTACTCAAACTAGACTTATGAGTCCAAGAAAACATATAGATAAAGAGTGGAATGTTCCAACTCAAGAGTAGAAAATATCTTGAGCTAGTGTATGCACTAATCATATGTTCTAACTTAATACCTTGCTTGAAATAGGAAAATTTTCAAGCAAAGAGGAAAGTTAGAGATAAAAGATAAGTGATCTAGATCAATATTTAACAAATTTTGACAATATTGCTGATAATGATATGCTAATTTGTGAATTAAGACAAGATCCAAAAGATTTTTTTCTTTTTCAAGCCTTACCAAAGATAACATTTTAAAGTGCAATAAAACAATGTATGATATTTTACCAATGAGATATGTTGCAATTCTATATTAGGTATGATTATTTGAAATTATGAAGATGTGATTCTGTTTTAGTTATAATTTGGGGAAATTGATAAGGATACTAATACACAGTCAAAAGCACAACATGATAGATCAAAAACATTACAAGTCAAATCAAATGCATGTTGGAACTAATCAAAAGCCTAGGGAATATTTCAAAAACATGACATTGTCAATCAAATGTGATCCATAATAGCTCAAAAACACTATAGTATAAATCAAGTGTAGAAAAATAATCTTGTACAAAATAATAACTCAGAAGTGCATATATATGACTCATGTGCATAAAATAGGTTAAAGTGTTACTTTGATAATCAAATACAATTTTCTACAATACATTTTTGTTTTAGGTACTTTTTTTTAGCAAGAGACCCACAATGAACAAGATGCTTGTTGAATTTTTCAAGATATAAAAGATTTCAAAAGGATACACCAAGAACATTAAAAACTCTAAAATAAAACAAAAATGTTTTTTTTTAAAAATTTTTGGTTTTTTTTTAAGTTTTTATTTTTCATGATTTATGATTTTTTTTATAATGATAAAACAAATAAAGAAATAATGCAAAAGAAAATTCATATGGATTTATTTAGATTTTGTATCCCCTTTTGGTTTCAAGTTGGGAAAGTGTTTTTAAACACTCAAATGTGCTAGACACATGAACAAGCATAACTCAAGTGGGTTTATCAATCATTGTAGTCACAAAGACACCAAAAGACAAAATGAACAAAAAGTCTTAATTAGGTGTCACAAGATCAATCAAGGGTATCCTCTATATAACACAAGGGTACATGAGGCCTAATCCATATATGAAATGGAATAATATCAAATAGATGAGAGGAAAGGGTAACCCACTCTCCACCTTCCCTTCTTTAAGGTATGATGTTCTTAAAGGCATAGCTTAGATTAATAATAGTTTTCTTCTAAGAGGCGTACCTTTTGATTCACCCCTACTCTTTATACTCCATTGAAACACAAGAGTTGAGGTCATCCCCTAGGGTGATGAAATCCTTAGGTAGCCCCCTAGAAAAGGAAATAATATCACTTATTTTCTATCCTCCATATTACACCAAGATGCAAGAGGAGACCATATGTAAGTAGATATTAGGGATTAAAATAACTGATTTATTTTATATCGCAAATCCAAATATGAAATATTGATTTTAAACCCAATTTCCAATGTGAAAAGACATGTAAAGCAATATTGTCTAAAGAAAAGATAACAAAAAATGATAAATAAAATATGATTAATTTATAATTTAAAAGAGAAAGGATGATTATAATGTATGTACCTAGTGTCTAATGTTAAATTTACCTAGTGTCTAATGTTAAATTTTAAAAGAGAAATTGATCCAATACAAAAAGCTCTAGCTTAGATTTTCAACCATTTTGAATTTCAAAAGATACAATGCCTACACACAAAGATCAACAATATAAAAGCCTAGAAAATACTAACAACTTAGATCAATGGGTTAGATGTTGTAATATAGAAAAAGAGAAACCTAGGTTTATTAGATGAAAAGTAGGATTCAATTTGACCTTTTTTCTAGGATTATATTAATATGAAGATCAACAAGGTGTTTAGATTGACTTTCAACCATGAAGTTGATCCAATCAGACTTGAATCTGCATCTTTGAGGGATGGGAAATGGATTGGAATTGATTTGTTATGATTAACCTAATTATATTATGTGCCCTAATATCAAAATTGCAAGAATTTGACAATGTATAGACTGAAACAACAATTTGCAGGTAGATCTCGGAAGTGTAGAGTTGATGTAGTACAAGAATGGTGGGTTTTGTAAAACAACCCATCCAAGAAGCCATAACACTACCAACAACCTCATTTCACAAGTACAAACATTTGCAAAACAAATTTTTAATGGAAAATATTAACAAGTCTTCTTCATTCGAATTGAACAATCTGATATTTACATTCAATGTGCAGCCATAATAACAACATATGCTACTAGAAATCCATAAGATAAACTAAAATCAAATCCATAAGAAATAATACCTAGCAAGCACAAAAAACTTCACAACTGCAAGAAAGATTATCTTCAACTATTTTGTTTTATGATTTTCAAGACTCAATAATCAGCTACATACTTCATCAATTTAGCAACAACATATCCTCTCCAAGAATTATTTTCATTTTCACACATTCTTCATTTTGTTGTCAAAAATCTCTTTAATTCATATGCAACAAAGAAAATCTCGTCATATTCAACATATCACTTCTCTCTCATTAGAACGAATTTTCCATAATGGTTTCTAGGTTTTGTGCTCCTCCTTAGCTTTCCAGAACATTTTTTAATTTCTCAATTTCATTTCAAAATGAGAAAGTTATGATTGTTTTACTAAGACTAGGTCTCACAATTATGACCCAAACAATCTTCCTTTCCCCCAAAATGCCAGTCAAAACTCTACCTCCTCCATTCTGGGCGTGGGATTCATGCATTCAACCCCTTAATTATTCTTTCCTGATAATTTTCCAGTTTTCTTAAATTGACATCCATTATCTCATTCCTGCACCTCCACTACCTCAAGCACCTGCACCCAGAAGATTCCAACACTAATGGGAAATAAATTCAAATTATTGGGAGCTACAAATGGGACCAAATTGAAAAATTCATGCCTGGGCATGGGTTCTTGGCTCCCAAATATTTTTAAAATATTAATAATTTAAAACTTTCAAACTTGTAATTTCAACTCCCTTTATCACCTTTTGAAAATGACTTCAAATAAATTATTAGAAGAGGGGAGATGAAAAATTAACCACATGCTTGCAAGAAAAGCCTAAATAAAATAAAGACAAAATTTAGAAACAAAAGCATTGAAGCTTTTGGTGATGCAAGATTTCCCATCCCCATGGATGCTCCTGCATCAAGAGGACAATGTACCTACCCAAAAAATGGTTTTGATCATTATAGAGGGACAAATTCACCCTAGGGTGTATGGGTCTTTGTATGCTACTTTTTCTCTAATTTTGAGGTCCTTTGATGATAGATCTAAGCTCTCGATTTCCAGTTGTAGGTTTGTCAGAACACTTTCAGATAGTTATGTAGGTGAGATTTCATGAGTTGACAAGATGTAGGACATCAAATGCAACAATGAACAATTTATCTTCAAGCTTCCTTCAATCCTCTTTAAACCCAAGATGTACACATTCAAAAAGAGAATAGATGTTGTGCCATTTAGGGGCTTTCCTTAGTCAAACCCCATGTTAGTGTTTCCACTTCCACAATGGCAATGACAATGATGATGGATAGGAAGGAATGATGAAATCACAAAGTGCAACAACTCACCACCCTTCATGACCTCCTTGAAGGACTAAAGTCATACAAATCACCTCAAGGTCTTGGATCTTACTTTGCTTGAATTCTTGAATTCTTTGGAGACCTAGAAAAGTGTTAGCCTTCACAAAATAGTGATAACACACATAAATTCACATAGGATTTGAAATGATGTTAGGATCTTGAATTGCTACAATAAAGCTCTTAAATGTTTCTCTTGAATTACTTTATAGTTCTCTTGATCATAATAATTTCTCATAAATTATCCTTAGTTCTTGTTGTTAGATTTCAAATGATGCAATAACAAGGTATTTATAGGAATTTCTCTAATTTATTGAAGATTAAATCTTGATAGCTTACATTTGCAACCTGAATTTTGGATGTTAAAATGTCAACACCAACATATCCAAAATTGGTCCCCAAAAAAATAGGAGGACCCATACACCTTAGGATGAATGGATCTTGACCCTATTTTGTAGGACATTAATTGTTGGGGGAAAATAGTAATTAGATTCATTTGTTCAATGCTTGCAATTTCTCAAAAAGTGGGAAAAATGGGCTATAGAATGTATAATTTAGGAAATTAGGGACCTAATTAGGCTCAATAGTTTAAGGGGGCCAAAAAATAAAGTGAAATTGACAAGGATGACAATTTATGACAATACATTTAACTCCCACTTTAGTGAGAGTGCGAACTTATGCTCAGACTCATGCACTAAAGTAGAAAATCTATGTCAAGAGGGGTTCGATTGTCCAAATGCTGAAAAGATAGGATGAATAAGAATCTAGGAGGATGATCAAGCCCCCATGATCCAATATCCCATGGAAAACCAACATAAGCACAAAGCAACATGCACATGTAAGATATGCAACAAGACAACATACACAAACATACATGTCAGAAAACACAAATAATACATAATGAACACACATGGCATGATGGAACATAAAGATTATGATGAAATGAAAAAAAGCATGATGTAAACATGATAAGATATACAAAAAACACAAGGTTTGTACTAAAATATTTGAGTCGATAAGGCAAAGAGACCTTAGTCTTAAGTTGTCTTAAATTGTCTCAAATTGTCTCAAATACCAAACATCATCCATTGAATAAAGGAATTCCCCCATGAGGATCAAAAAGTTGTGTTATTCTACATCAATCATGAGCTACATGGATCTACTGAAAAGCAACCTATATTATACTGGGTGGCCATGTTAAAAAGGGGTGCTCAAGTTCATGACCCAACAAGCTCAATTATGCTGAATCTATGAACTATTTTTTAAAATCTCACCTTAGGGGATGCAAAAAGTTTAATTCCTTAGGGGATGAACAAAACTCACCTCAGGGGTGCACAAAGTTTAACATATCAGGGGATGAAATAAAATCACCTCAGAGAGTGCACATAGTTTAACATCTCATGGGATAAATAAAACTCACCTTAGGGGGTGGACAATGTTTAAAATCTTAGGGGACAAACAAAACTCACACTAGGGGGTGCACAAAGTTTAACATATCAAGGGATGAACAAAACTCACCTCAAGGGGTGCACAAAGTTTAACATCTTGGGGGATGAATAAAAATCACCTCAAGTGTTGCACAAAGTTTAACATATTGGGGGATGAACAAAAATCACCTTAGGGGGTGCACAAATAATGATAAGGTAAGACTAAAAACTCAAGGATTGTTATAACAACACCACTAGAAAAGGTGAAAAACAACAAAGGGTATTTGCTTAATACATGAAGGATCACACCATAGGGAATATCACACATGACATCACCACTAAGAGAGGACAAATTGTGGAATAGAAACTCACTCCTTAGGGCATACTTCCATTGTATTACCACAAAAGGGAACACCATATGCCAAGAAAGGTCACACTCTTAATGGATATGAAGCCTAATATCACCACCAAAGAGACAATCACGTAGACCAAGAAGGCCACACTTTGGTTGAAAAGGTCACACTCCCTAGGAGATGTATGCTATCATCACTAAGAAGGGACCATTTCTTATGAAAATAATGAGCAGGGGACTATATGCCCCCCCCTTAAAATATTAGTGTACTTGCTACACTAAATTTTTAAGGAGATGTAAAGGGATCCCAAGAAGGAATGCACCTAACACAAGGATACCTAATGCCTTGCCACCAAATTGTAAGGACAAAGGTGAGCCAAATAAATTATGATATGATGCTACTTATAAACTAAAATATGGTTGCATAAAGCTAATTTTATACCCTCATTGATGGTAGTGAGTATTATGTGATACTACAACTACCACATGGCAAGGAGAAACAACCAATGCTATTGATTAAGTGAAGATCTTTTTGATTCATTTTTTATTTTTGAAGGACAATAACCAAGACCTCTTGTTGTTTCTTACATGTTAGGATCTATGGGGACACATATACCTTGTTCTTTTACACCACATAATTTTACATTATATCCAAGTTGTTTAAAAGTTCATAACCTCTTTCATAAATAGCTTCCATTTATTTCAAAGAAGGTGGATTTTAATGATCATATTGGTGTAGAAGCACTTGTTTGATTTCTTAGGAAGTAATATGTGAAGTCATTTGTCAAATAATTTTTAAAGTTGTTACATATTGTAAAAATTGTAAAAGTTGCTCAAGAAAGTTGTCAAGCAACTTGTCAAAAGTGTCATTAAGGTGTTTTGTCAACAAACTAACTAAAAGGTGGTTGAAAATAGTTGGTTTTTGTTGTAAATGTATAATTACACCCTCCAAAACTCGAATGGGGAGGTTGGAGACATTATTTGTGAAGTTTGATAAATGGCAACCTCAAGTTTGTGTGCATTTTCTGATTTTACATTGTTTCCAGGTTGAAGTTGTGGTTTGTACGGCCTGGTATGCACTAAAATAATGGATTATCATATATGGATGGAAATATCTCTGTTTCTAGTTTCCAATTATTTTTGTCTCATTCAATTTTATTGAGTTTTGTGGGAGATATGATTATTTTGGTGAGACTACCTATTTTAACAATATTGTGCAGAATTTACAGTCTGAAAGAATGTGATGGTACGGATTTTAAAGTATATATTTTGGGTCTGAAAACAAGTTTATGTTTTTACTATATTAATCTAATTTCATTTGCTTCAAGTCTCATCAAATTTCATTAAGATTTGAATAATTTATGATCATTTTAGTGAGGGCAGGTCTGAACCCTGTCTAGGGTTTGCAGTTTTGGAAAAAATGAAATAGTTTTCTTTTGGGCTACCATGGTTATGTTTCCAATGTGACATAGAATGAATAATATAATGTGTTATACAAAGATTGATTTGGATTATTGTTGAAGGATTGTGAGATATGTTGTTGAATCCTCCTAACTCTGCATCACATATTCATCATAAGTGGATGTGTAATTTGTGTTTTTCTCTTTGATAGAAGTTGTGGAATTGGATGTTTTTGATGATTCAATGATAGGTTGTGTTGATCCATTGCAAATTATTTCTCTTTCTTTGATTTTGATTGTATAATATTGTACTCCCCCATGAATATAGGTGTGAAATCTAACGACCCCCACTCATAATCTAACAAATTTTTCACCGATGAAAGACACATCTTTTTCATCAATTTGTAAAGGTTCCACTTTTATATTTGGTGTTAATGTTCTAAGAGGATTCTTCATTCCTATTTCAGTTTGTAAAAAAAATTCAGATTTTGGATCAACTTTTATTGTGTAAAATTTATTTTTGTAAGTGTATTTCATTAGGCAATGAAGTGTTGACGACACTCCTTTCATTTCATGAATCCATGGTCTACCCAAGAGAAAATTTTATGAAAGTTCATGGGGCATGACAGGGATGGGAGTTTGCAATGTAATCTTACCAGATTTAATAGGTAACGTTATCACACCAAGAACTTGTCTTTCAATGTTATCAAAACCTTTGATCGATAAAATCAACAGGTTGTATTAAAGTTTTTTTCGCTCCAATTTTATCCAAAAGATGAACACCGCAAATATTGAGTCTGAACCATTGTCAATAAGGTATGTCTAATCCCAACCCTATTATTAATAACCATTATCATCAAAGCATCATTTTGTTTTGCATTTATAAATGGGGTAATTCATTTGATGAAATATAATATCCAAATTAGTTGAATTCATACTCTCAAGAAAAACTACCACATCATTTGGTTGAGCACTAGGAGGGATAAAAACTTTTTGCAAATCATTTTGAAGCATACCATGATAAACAAGTGATGTTTGAATCAAATCCCACAAGGATATCTTAGCAGGAGTGTTATGAAGTTTCTCAACAAGATCAAATTATTTATCACTATGCTACGAAATGTTAGGTATAGGTGGGAGATATGCTTGAGGCAATGGAATGGATGTTGGAGTTTATTTTGGTTGCTTACTATTTCTAGTGTTATATGTGTGAGCTACAGTATGATAACTTGGTTCTTGTGACACATGATTACTAGTAAGTTGCTTTGCAATGTTTAGGATATGGCCATGAGGTTTAGGAGGTCCTATAATGAGAGGTGACTTAGGAGGCCCAATAGTTAGAGTACTTATAGGATTCCTAAGAGGAGTTTTATGAGGTCCAATAATCAGTGGAGATATAATAGTCAATTGTGCATTCATAACCTCAATGTATTTGACTTCTTAGAGATGATCTTCTATCAAGGTGGAATCTAATGTAACCTTAGCATATTCATCTATGTAATCCCTTTTACTATCTTTTGAAATAAATGTATGAATTATTTCATCCTCTTGTGCCACAATATATTCCCAAGTGGGAGAAGTATTTGGAGAGGAACAAATAGGATTCTCATGATGCTCAATGATTGGGTCTTCTAACACCGAGATACCTTCTTCAAATGTAGATGAGGTATCAGGAGAAGAAAAACTATGATTATTATGAATTTCCATGATTGCATCCTCTTGCACCAAAACATTCTCACAAGTGGGAGAGATATTGGGAGATGAATGAAGATTAGGCAAAGTTATATTAAGAAATGTGTCAATTATTTTATTCTCTTGCACCAAGATACTCTCACAATTAGGAGAGATATTGGGAGAGTGACTAACATGCTTATCAATGATTTCATTTCATTTCCCTATATTTTTCTCATAAGTAGGGAGATTACAATCATATAAGCCATGTGTTACCATATGAAAACCACATCTTTGAAAATGAAATATGTTTCTACTCGTCGTATGCATCAAAGGATCACAATCAAATAGTTGTGTAAACTATAGATCTAATAATTTCCAAAAATGAAATGCAACATTTTTTTTTTCAAATTTACAACAAATTAAGAAAAATGACACTTTTCTTACACATGCAATAACACCTTTTGAAAATTTTAAATCAGAGCTTAGAAAGAAAAAATATATTGATAACACAAAGACAAAGATCTGTGCAAAAAAATTTTGAGCCACTAGTAGTAGGACAGAGTCACCCAAGGGCGTCTAAGTCCTAGACAAGGTGTCTAAAATTTCAAAGTTTGACTGTGTAAGTCACTGTTGAAGGATTCTAGGTTTACTTGCAAACAGGTTTAGAAGTGAATATTTTTCTATATTTTTCTCAATTTAAGACAATATGCTTCAAAATGTATGTATTCAATAATGTGGAAAATGGTTTGATAATTTTGAATGCAATTTTCAGATCTAAAATGCAATAATTGAATGATTCTAAGATGCCACAATCTGAAAATGATGATTTTGAAAGAATTTTGAAATAAAAAAATGCAATGTTTTTTAATTTTTTAACTACATGAAAGATGCCTAAATACATGCAATTAAGAATTATAATTCAAAGATCTGTAAGCACAAATAGACTGAAGACATAGAGGCATATATGTGTAAAAAAGTTTGTTAATGCAAGTGTACAAGGATAGAGGCACCCAAGGGTGTCTGAGTCCTTGATAGGGGTTCTCAATATTCAAATTTTGAATGTTTATTATACTATCTAAAGGTTCGACTTTTGTGTGCAAACAAGTCTACAAATGAATAAGTTTCTAAATTTTTCACAATTTAAGGCAATATGACTCAAATGCAAGTATACAACAATAAAAATCAATTTTGAATGTAGGTATGACCTAAATGACTAAAATAAACCCTAATGCAACCTATGATGCAATATGAGATACAAATATTTTGATTTTTTAAAAAATTTTATGATGTAAAAATGAAATCCTAAATAAGAAATGCAAAGAAAAACCTAGATCTAGGGTTAATTTTTAGAAGGTATATGATGTCAAGACGTTAGGTTTACCAAAATGGAACATAGAAAAAGAGAACCCTAGGTTTATTAGATAAAACCTAGGATTCAATTTGACCTTTTTCTAGGGTTACATTAAGATGGAGATCAACAATGTGTTTAGATTGACTTTTAACTATGAAGGTGAGTCAATAATACCTAGATCTACATCTTGTAGGGATGGGAAATGGATTGGATTTGATTTTTTATGATTAACCTAATTATATTATGTGCCTTAATATCAAAATTGCAAGAATTCAACAATGTACAGACTGGAACAACAATTGCTAGGTAGATCTGGGAAGTGTTGAGGATTGTGTACCTACCCAAAAAAAATAGTTTTGATCACTGTAGAGGGATAGGGTCAGCTTAGGGAATGTGAGTATTTATATGCTACTTCTACTATGCTTTTGAGGTCCTTTGATGAAAAATATGAGCTCCTTATTCTTTGTTTTAGATTTATCGAAACAATATCAGATAGTTTTATAGGTGAACTTCCATGAGTTGACAAGATGTAGGGCATCAAATGTAATAATGAACAATTTTTCTTCAAGCTTCCTTCAATCCTCTTTAAACCTGATATCTACACATTCACAAAGAGAAGAGATGTTGTGCCGTTTAGGGGCTTGTCTTAGTCAAACCCTGTGTTAGTGTCTTCAATTCCATAATGGCAATGCCAATTATAAAATGATAATGGATAGGAAGGAATGATAAAATCAAAAATTTCTGCAACTCACCACCCTTCAATGGCTTTCTTGGAGGATTGAATTCATACACACCACCTCAAGGTTTTGGATCTTGCTTGCTTGATTTCTTGAATACTTTGGAGACCTACAAAAGTGTTAGCCTTCACAAAATAATGATCACACATAAACTCACATAGGATTTGACATGATGTTAGGATCTTGAATTGTTGCAATTAAGTTGTTAGATGTTGCTCTTGACTTGCTTGATAATGCTCTTAATCATAATAATTTCTCATTAATTCTCCTTAGTCCTTTTTGTTAGATTTAAAATGGTGCAATAACTAGGTATTTATAGGCATTTCTCTAATTTATCGAAGATTAAATCTTGATAGCCGACATTTGCAACCTAAATTTTGAATGTTAAAATGTCGACACCGACATATCCGAAATGGTCCTTAGAAAAATAAGGGGACCTCCCTAGGGTGAATGGGTCTTTACCCCATTTTCTAGGACATTAAGTGCCGATGGAAAAATAGTAATTGGATGCATTTATTCAATCCTTGAAATTTCTTAGAAAGTGGTATAAATGGGCTATAAATGCATAATTTAGGAAATAAGGGACCCAATTAGGCTCAATAATATAAGGGGGCCAAAACATAAAGTGAAATTGCCAAGGGTGAAAATTTATGATGGTACAAATGCAAGTCAGATTTATCAAAGATATCAGAAACTCAAATGTATACAAATAAAAAATCAATTAAAATTAATTACTAATTTCTCACTGTCTATTGACCAAATACATGGTGATATATATCAGATGTGCAACATATCACCTTATAAGTGCAACAAAATATAGAAATTATGCAATAAATCACCTAAAAAATGTAGTATAATATAATGCGTAGGAGGTCTCCTCATATGTGCCACAAATTTGATTAGAATAATAGCAAGTCACCTCAAAAGTGCAGTGTAATGTATGATTTGAGTGTAAAAATGTCTAGAAGTAAATTATCGTGCAATGTATATATATATATAATGTGCCTTGTGTCGACTGATATGCACGATAAGTTGGATTAGATGAACCAAAAAATGAATCAAAAGCATCATAGGTTGGCTTGTATATGCCTTAGAGTGAATTAGATGTGTTGAAATACACATGTAACCTTCAAAAAATTGAATTTCTTGTAAAATAGGTGCAACATAATGAAAGTACTAAATTTAGAATCATCAATAACTCAATAAAGCTCAAGATCTATTCATGAATCAAATAATGAACAATTATACCATCGCATAAACCTTGATTTTCTCCATTGTTTCTTTGATATTTTCTTGAATGCTTGATATGTGGGTTTCTCTTCAAAATAAGTAACGATGATAACACAATGATAGTATGATAACATGAATTTGAAATAATAATGATATATGCTCAAATATAATATATAGACAATAATGTAGATCAAGATAGTGTTTCTCTAGGTAATGATATCTAGCTCTCCAAATAATGTTCTAAATGATAATGTATGGATGAAGGACTTTATTTATATGCTTCACTTAATATTTGATCAATGGTGTGTTTGTATAAATAGGGAATTTTCATAAATAGTTATTAGTGGGGTCCTATTTACATGTTAAGTCCACTTGGGTCCTAGGCATATTTAAGTTGTTTAGATAATATTTTATCTTTTTAGCTTTTATTAAATATTAGAGTCCTAGGTCTTTTAATGATGGCTCATGCCATTTAATAATGACACAAGTCATTTAATGTTTTTCATTTGGTACTTCATCACACATTTTCTATATAAGAAAGGCTATGTAAACTCTTTTAATATACCTCATCATCATATTTGATAGATATTAATATCAAGAAAGTTCATTTCTTGTAAACTCTCTTGTAGAAGGTTTTCATTGTTTTTCAGTTAGTCTTGGGATAGAGCTAATTTTCAGCTCCTACATGGTATCAGAGCATGACCTTGCAAATTACTTCTCATATTTGAGGGTAAAGTTATTTCTAGTGAGAGATCTTGGTGAATTCTATTAAGGTCGAGTATGATTTTTCCTTGCACCATATGGTGATTTGGGGAATCGGGAAAATTTGAAAAAAATACTAGTTTTGGAGGGTTCCTCTTTGTGGGTTTTTATTTCAAGTTAACTTTAGTGTGTGTTGGAGGTAATTTGAGCTCACTATCGAGTTTAGAGTGTTTGAGAAAGTCAATATTGGCTTTCATTTTGTCAAAATATGACATATTTTCTAGATCTACAAGGGTCTCAATTTGGGAGGTGGTTACTAGATTTAGGAGGTATTGATATTTCAAAGTGCTTTGGGACAAAATCAACCTTTCCATTAATAAAAAAGGACCAAAAATCCCAAGATTCCCTTTCAAATCAGCAAAATCAAATATTTTTTCTTGAGCCCTAAGAGCTTTTATACAAAATAGTCACCAAATTTGTTCATAAAATTGTACAAAATCTGTACAATACGGTGCCATACAATCCATACAATTTGTGTAGGTGTCAAATGTACAATCATTTGTATATAGAGGCATCAACAAGGAATATCAAGTGAAATATTCAACTACTTGCACAATGTGTGTATCATGCCTACGTCTACAAGGTATAGAGAATGCTAGTGTATGCTATCAATTGGAGGTATGACTATCGATAGATTTCAAATTTATTAATATTTTAATTATTTCTAATATGTTTGAATTTCAGGGTGGAAATAATAGGTTTTAGCTCCTAGCCATAGGGCTAGTGCCAAGCAGTAAGCCCATGGTGGCACATGAAGCTACCATCAGTCCCCACCAATAGTGCTCAACCATCTTTTCGCTCGCCTAACAATGGGTTTTGTGTGCCCCTGGTCACATTGGAAACCAACCATTAGCCCCCAGGAGGCCAATTTTTGACCCCTAGTGCCCAAATTGGGCCTTTTTTTTTTTTCCATTGAAGCATAATTTTTCGCTAAGATATAATTTTTTTGAAAATGAGATATCGAGAAAAAATTGGTTTCATGTACTTTGCAATGGTGTAGGTCTTTTTGCCAGATTTTTTTGTAGGTACATTTTATTTCCAACTGAATTGTATTTTACCTTTTTGACCTCCGAGCTCATAAATTTTCACTCGTTTATCTGATTTTCATGATTCATGTAGAAATTGAAAGGTATTCAGGAGCTCTATCATTTGGTTCATGCACTTTATCCAAATTCAACCCCAAGTATTATTTATTCAGATTTTTTTATATTTTCATTTTGGTTGATTACTTGGACATACTATCTCCTAGAGAAGTTCTATTTGTGGGTGGGGCTTCATTTTCAGTTGTGCTTTAGATTTGGGAGGTAGCAAATTAATTTTTTTAAGATATTTTTCTATTTTTCACTCTTAGTACTTGTTGACCTAATGACTAAATCAAGGTTTGAGATTATAACTCCTCATAATTATCACACATGGAAGATGATGTAATGGAGTGAATTTTCACCCCTCGCAAATTCCCCATTTACATCCCTTACCTTAGAAAAATCAAACCCAAAGATGTTAGTCTACCTCATCCATCCACTTTCCACCCACTTGGCAATTGTTTGTAGTGTCAGTGGGGGAATTTCTATCGAGGACGCTAGCACGAAACACGGATATTTACGTGGCATGTTGCCATCCTAATAGGATTCCTACCTATGGAATCTATAGAGGCATTATACTTCTCCATTGGCAATGAAACGTAACGCCCTTGTGCCCTTGACCTACCTTGAATGACTTTTGGGCTCCTATTCACCTTCAAAACACTTTCTCTTACATTCAATTCATCTTCTTCAATCATACTTCATAATTCTACACACTTCTTGAGAATTTCACAACATTCTCCACCATTTTTGAAGCTCCAAGTTGACACTCTACTGGTTTTTTCTCCTCCTGCTATTACGACAACGTTGGCATCCTCAAGCTTGTGAGCTCACATATTCCTTCCCGTGCTTGAGCAAATCTTGTTGGGAGGTGATATCCATTTTGTTTAGCATTGTTATTTTATTATGTAGCATATCATTGTTAGAATTGCTTGGTATTCTTCCTTTTAGTTCTTTCTTTATCATACTCTCTCTATTTGTGGCTATTCTAGATGTTCGTGGAGGTGGGGACACTGAAATAGGGGTTTGACTATGACAAGCCCCGAAACAACCCCAACATTTTTCCTCATTTTGTTGTGTAGGTAATTTTGATCATGTGGAACTTGCGGCAGGCTAGACCAACCACAATTTTTATTTTTATCACCTTTACCCTTGTCAAAATCTATCTTTAAGTTAAAGTATTCTTCTTGTTATTTCAATAGTTTAGCTATTTTATGTTTTCCGTCATTTCATAAAATTGTACTTATCAAATAGTTAGCAAGTTTTTTGTATGTCAAGAATGTACTTCATACTCCCTGTCTGTACAGATGCTAATGCCTAATCGGGACACCAACGTGTCACACTGTCATCCATCCTTTGGTAGAGAGCTACCTAGGTTGCAGTCTAGACTCAAGAATTTGTTCACGTGGTTTTGTAAACTCTTGGGTTGAAAAAAGATAGTGATAGATTAGTTGTCCTTCCTTTTCACCCTCTTAAAATGTTATAATTACCTTAAATGATACTTAATGTGAGGTAGATCAGGGCAAATTCTTGTTTTAGACCCTCTCTTGACCTGGGGTCCTAAGCAATCGGTCCCCCTCCTCTACGTTTTGGTGAACCCGACGTGAACCTTGTAGTATCCATTTCTTTGTGTTGAGATTCTTTCTCTTGTATCTGTGTAGGTTGTAGGCTTGTGTATTGTGATGCTTTATAAGCATCACAACCCAATACACTACCTCCGGGAACATAGTTAGAAGGAGTGTGCAACATGTAGAGATGGACTTTACGAGGGTCACTTCGGCTCTTACCTCCCAGGAGATGGTATTTTCAGTAGAGACAAGTTTCTTTGATGAAACCACTCGTGCCCCTACTCCTCTTGTCTCCCCTTTAGCTCCACCTCTAGATGAGAATGAAGTCATCCCTATTCCTATAGAGCACCTCATGGATCTAGATAAGAGGCTTTTGGATCTTGTTAATCACTTAGGGAGAGATCAAACCATGGCTAGGCCCGCTAGTGTTGTTAATGAGATCATATATATGCTAGAAAAGGATTAGATAGGCATAGAGTTCCTCTGAGGCCTTAATAATTTAGTGGAAGAATACATCCCCTCTTACAAACCTAGATTGAGTATTACCTTAGGTCAAGTGCTCGATTCTTATGAAAGAAAAATTGGTGTCTCCATGCCTACGACATTGGTATGCTTTTCTAAAATGGGCCCTTCCATCAACATCTTTGTTTGTGATCAGAATACCCCTTGGATTCAATGTTCTTCCTCCTGGGGGTAGCTTTGTCATTGGCAATAGGATTTATAGTGGAATGGGGGCTAGTGGCTTCAGTGGTGGTCATGGTGGTGGCTCTGGCGGTGGATATGGTAGTAGCTTTGGTGGCAGCTATGGTGGTGACTCTAGTGGTGGTTCCAATAGTGGCTCTAGTAGTGGTCACGGTAGTGGATTTGGTGTTGGTCATGATGGTGGCCCTGGTGATGGCTTTGGTGGTGGCTCCACTAGTCCTATGTCTTCATTTGACCCTGTTTTGAATGCATTCTTGCAAACTATGGGTCAAATGCAGCTGGTGAGCTTGTACCAAGCCTCTGCCCAACCTATCTTTCAACCTTTCTTCTGACATAGTCCCTTGTTGATAACAATCTTGAATAATCCCTTCCCTTAAGGGATGGAAATTCCTAAGTTTGATAAGTACGGTGGTAAAGGAGACCCTTAAACACATGTGTCATCTTTCAACATGATGTGTACAAAGTTCTTTCACCACAATGCTCTGATGGCCAAATTATTTCCTCAATCTCTCAAGGACACAACACTAGAGTGATATTTTTTCTTGCTCGACAACTTCATATTATCATTCGATCAACTTGTTAATAAATTTCTCTTGTAGTTCTAGGCTAACATTAGTCTGAAGATGACCTTCCAATATCTCGTTCAATGTAAGGAAAGAGAGCATGAGAAGATTACTAATTTCATTGTTGGTTACCAAGCACTCTTTTCACAAATCTCATACCTGCTACCCGACTCAGATGTACAAAAGGTGTTCATTGGAAACTTGCAATGACATTGGTAGGAGAATTTTTACTTAATGAAGTATCCTTCTTTCACACATCTATGTGAGGTGTTGCGGGAGTATTAGCAAATGGTTGCTTAGTTTAGGGGATATTCCTCTCGTTCCCATCTCGAAGGGAGATCTATAGTATCAATTTCAAGAAAAGGAAAATTTGTTGTAAAGGTAGTCGCCATGTTTAGTGACAAAGGCCTCAAGTGCAATAGATGATGGGAATGCATTTTTCCAATACCATCGTGTCCATGGGCATGATACTGAACATTTTATTTGCCTACATCATGAGATATAGGATTGCATCAATGGTAAAAAGTAGAATAAAAACCATTCAGTGGATAAGGTGAATAGTGAATTGCAGATTTATATGGACCCATTTCGATCTCACTCCACGAATCTAATTATTGATCCTTCTGGTGCTTCTCTCAAGGCCTTAATATACATAAATAAGGTTCATTTACTCACAACACTCCCCTCAACCTACGACTAGTTCACCAGATGTAACTTTTACATCACACGATCTACCCATGAATAACAAAGGTTCTCCTTTATATATTCCCAGTTTCATCAAAGAAAACATTATGACATGAGTCCTTGTGGACCCCGCAATCCGTATGAATGTTATTATGGAAGATAATCTTTTGTTGAATTCCTTATAGAGGGAGGAATATGAGAAGACGAAGACCACTATACGTACCCATGATGGCCTCTCTCTTGCTCCTTATGGCTCTATAACTCTTTTTGTCCTTGTATGGTGCAAGAGCACCTAATCACCTAGTTGCAAATCTCCTTGTTTGATGGTCAAAGGAGTCATTATTGGGTTTCTAGGTTGATATAAGAGTTTCTTGTGTTTATTTAGTTTAATAAGGTCTAAAAAGACCAATCTTAATGTACTTGGAAGCATCTTTAGCCATTAAGGGTGAAATGTTGATCTTGCACTTAAGGTGCCCCTGTAGCCTTTGAAGGCCAATTTTGGAGTTTGTAAATAGAAAAGAGTTTAGAATTCATGTTAGGGGTAAAATAGAGGTGTCTAGGTGGTTCTAAGGGTCTTAAAATATAAAATTTGCATAAAGATGTTCATTTAGCAAATAATTGTCAATGTTGGTGTATACACCTAAAATTGGTTTGGAGAATTTTGATTAATTAAATACAAATTATTTGATTAATTATCCTAATTTCCTCTACTATTGAATAAATAGAAATATTTATTTATATAGTTCACATTTAATATTCATCTTAATTAAATAAACAAAATTAAATACTTTGTTCAATTTAATTATCAAATCCCTATTTTATTCTATCACATCAATTCTAAATTAATTAAATAAAGATCAAAACACTTTATTGATTAATTGTCATATTCTTCTGTTTAATTTAATAAACAACTATCCTATAGTTCGTTTTATTAAATTATTTATCTCCCTTTTCCTAATTTAAATAAATCAAAAATATTTGAATTAGAGCATAAGGAATATTCCAATCTACATTTCCTCAAAAATGAATTAGATTTTCTATGTCTAATTCATGTCTAAAATATGTCACAATTAATTGATTGAAATTTCACGGGAAGTTTTGGAGACAAATTGGAGACAAATTGGAGACAAATTTGGAATTTGATCTCTCAATCCTCCTCCATCAATCTTTCCTCTTCTCTTGCCTGGTGTTTTCATGGGTAGAGACAATCTCCATCTTTCTCTCAATCTCCTCCATCTCTCACCATTCAATTCTCCAGATTGAATCCAAGCCTCTCAAAGCTTTCCCTGTGCATTTCTACGGCTAGGAAATCTATAAATAAAGCCTCATTGAACTAAGAAAAAGATCCAGATAATCTGAATTTTGCACTCTTACTCTGCAGGAATTCAAGCATCAAGCATCAAGCATTCACACATCAAGCATCAAGCAATCGAGTTTTCAACCATGGCTTCCTCCTATAGCTGCAATTATCTGTTTCACATCAATATCATGCTAGTTTAATTGATTTATCATCTAGTATTGCATTATCATCATCTCGTTCTTCAGATAGTCATTTTAACAGTCTTATTTTCTTAAACAATCTGAGAGCAATCAGGATTTAATAAATCTTTGAGGATAGAGAGCAATATGATGCTTTGATTTTATTACTGTTTTGAGTTAGTTCAATTTGTTTAATCATTGATATAATGTCTTATTAAGATGTGTTTTAATCTTATTCATGTATTCACACTTACAATTTGGCGCCCACCATGGGGCATTAACCCCAATTTTATCAAAATTATCAATTTTTCTGGAAAGTGTCACGTAGGTTTTCAGCGTGTTTTTCTTCTAGCGCTTTCGTTAAAAGTTTTAGCGCTTCTGGTCGTTGTTTTAGCGCTTTCGGTTTTTAGCACTTTCGGTCACTGTTCTAATGCATACGGTCATTGTTTTAGCGCATCAGGTAATTTAGTGCTTCCATGGAAAACTTTGGTGCTTCGGTACCTTGTTTCAGTGCTTTTAGGTTTTAGCACATCAAGTAACTGTTTTAGCGCTTCAGTGCAATATTCCAGCACTTTTGTAAAATCAGTCTGGATCCGACGCATCCGTGGCCAGATTTTGATTTTTTTTTTTTTTTTCACAGTTGGACTAAAACGTATCAATCTAGGATAGTCACTTCAAAGTTTTCTAAAATTGATCAATCTAGGATAGCCACTTCAAAGTTTCTAAAATTGATCAATCCTAGGATAGTCACTTTCTTGTTATTCTTAAAGCAAATCTATCAATCCTAGGATAGTCACCGCATTTTTACAGTAGAAGTTAAAAGGAACATCATGATTTCTGTGAAGCAACACCTTCAGATAGATTAGAAAATTTCTTTTTGGGCTTTTAAAATAGAACAAAATTATATGATGTGTTTGTGGTGATTAGGCTTATGCTCTCCCTTTAACTGGGTGACCAAAGTGCCAGATTCACTTTTATTTCATGTCATTTATGCTTTATTAAATCCTTTAGCAGGCCTGCCGTAGTGGGAAAAAATACTTACCCTACGGGAATGACCTAAGTGGGAACAACCAGAGCCAAGTTTTCCAACCCACTATAATAAAAATGCAAGTTGTTGATGAAAGTCCAACTTGACGGTAGTGAGCAAGATAACCATCCCCAAAATCTTTGTTGTAAAGATTGGGAGGTCTCCTGAGGGAGTTTATCTATTTGCCACACCAAAGGGAACCCTATCTACTAACCATAGAGTAGTTGCTCGCCAAGTCAATATCCATACATTGTCATACTCACGGTGCAAGGGGAGGGAAGAATCTACCCCCAAGACACTCACCATATAATTACCAAGGACCACTTGCTCAAGGGATTCGGTATCTACTTCCGTCACTTTGAGTACACACCTGGCAACGACAAAAACATGGGCACCCTCTAGGGGGTGACACTATTGTGTGAGTCAACATAATTCAAGATGTGGGCTGTGAGTATAATGATGACCTACTTGTCCTGAAGTGTGAGTCTGTTTGATTTGTGTACAAATGTTAAAACAACTCGTCAAAATCAATAAAGATCATTCATGATTTTTGAACATACACAATCTTTTCAGTTTTAAAACACTTATTCAAAATTACTTGCCATTTTTTCACAAATTCATTTAAATTAGACTAAAGATCATCCAAAAAACGTCAAGTCAAAAATAAATCAGAAAATCCATGCTGTGAAAGTGGAAGTCCACCATGTTTCTCAAAAGAAAAATCAAAGTCACGAAACCCCAAAAACCTCTCGGTTATAGAAACAAATTGAGAAAACAACGTTTTCTATATCAAAATCGGAAAGTCCTTTTGCAACATAGAACTTTCATCCACCGATATCACGATTTTGCTAGGGGTCACACATTAGATTACGCAGTAGAGCCAATCTACTCACAAGCCTTCTTCCAGAGGAGATCTCTCACACAATTCCACAACCATAGTCAATGGATTCATCCTTCTTATCTTCCACAATGTTTGATACAGTATGCCACAAGAACCGATCAAATTTTACAGTAGAAAGTCTTAAAAAGTCTTGTTTTTAGCGTTCTAGAAAACCTGTTTCAGCGCTTCAGGTCACTGTTCTAGTGCTTTCGTGAAACAACACTTTCGGGCTCTGTTTTAGTGCTTACAGTCATTATTTTAGCGCTTCTGGAAAAATAGCACTTCTATCACTTTTTACAACGCTTCTGGGTTTTCTTTCGGCGCTTCTAGGAAGTAGTGCTTCCATCATTTTCTCCAGCGCTTTTGGGCACTGTTTCAACACTTTTGTCCAAATAGCGCTTCGATCACCTATTTCAACACTTCTGGACTCTGTTCCAACGCTTCTGGTCTTTGTTTTAGCGCTTTTAAAACAAAGAGTTCAAAATTTTTACAAGTCCATCAGTCTGTCATTCTATCCACATTTTTCATCAAAATCAAATTTCTTCTTATCAGGATCACTGTCTAGGAACCGAAGTTAGAAAGGTTTATACAAATTTCTAAACTTATCAACTGAAACGAGATCTTACAAATCACAAGTGTCAAAAATCAAATACACAATCAATTACTACACTGAAGTTTCATTATCAAGATACTATCATCCTTCATCATGAAACAAAGTATAGTAATTAAACTTTTTAAATATTGTCTCATCAATAAGATCAGTCATCTTATTTCAACTTTGTTTAAAAAGGTTCAATTGACACTATCCCACACATAAGATCAACATTTCAGAAGAAAGGGAAAAAATTTGTATGCCAATCTTAACTAGGTACCAAAAACAGAGACTCTTAGAGCAATAAATTTTAAAATCACAAGAAATGGCAGAAGAAAAACCTTAGAATAATCTGAACCGCAATGATAAGAACGAAATAAATCCAGAAGATATCCAAGTGGCTCAACAAGATCCCAAGTTTCACATGGAAAAAATTCTAGAACAAGACATGGAAAAATATCTTTTAATGTTAGCCGAATCAGGGGAAAAACTTCCAAAAGATTTTGATGTAAACCATTTGAAGGAAACACCGGAAATGAATGAGACTGAGATACCACAACCTACGCAAAAAATAGACCCGGTTGCTACTTTAACATCATAGATGAAAATGTTACAACAACAAATACAAGATATGACGAAAGGGACTACCAAGAGATATATGATACAGGACATTTGTCCTTATCCTTTCGATGCAACGGTCGGCTTGATACCTTTTCCTAGACATTGTGAGATCCCAAAATACGATAAGTATAATGGAAGAGTGGATCCAATTGATCATATCAGAGAATTTAAAACAATGAGTCTTGAGTTTTCCCAAGAGGAAACTTATTTAATGAGATTATTCCCAAGGAGTTTGGGAGGATCATGCATGGAATGGTTTTCGAAGTTAAAACCAGGTATCAAAACTTTTGAGGAACTTGTCAAGAGATTTATCTCTCAGTACTCATTCAACATCCAACACGATGTTACTATCAAAGATCTTTACAATCTAAAACAAAACAAGGGAGAAACATTCTTGTCTTTTCTCCAAAGATGGCGATGCTTGTTCGCTAGATATCCTAGATCCATTCCTGAAGAGGAAAAGATGGAATTGTTCATTGAAAACTTGACAGAAGAAATGAGTTATAGATTGGAACTACAATGTCCTCCAACATTTGAGAAAGTGATAGAAAATGGTCTTAAGATCAAAGTGGCGTTATTCAAGAGAGGAGTTATAAAGCATTTTAATGACAAAACAAACAACACAAGTAACTCCTCAAATCAATACTCAAGCGGTGAGAAGCCAAAATTTTGGCAAAAAAACCGAAATACAAATGAGACAACAAATGATCCCCAAAATGTCAAACCGGTTTTCAATTTAACCGCATCCACATCAAAGAATCAAAACAACGAGCAAAATTTCAAGTCAAATACCATACAAAGCAATGAAATCATAAAACCACAGTCGTATCAAAAACCGTCAAATCGGCAAAGGTTCACACCTTTGGGTCAAACAATGGAATCAACAATGAAGGAATTAGTTACCAGAGGCCTTCTCACTGCATGGGAAGCTAGATTCTGGGATCCAAAAGTCAAACCATCATGGTGGAATGACGCTGATTATTGCAACTATCATAATAACAAGGGTCACAAAACAAATGACTGTATGGAGTTGAAACATGCAGTACAGGATTTGGTGGACAACAACAAAGTGTATGTGGAAGGACCTCAAAATAACAATGATCATTCGGCCTTCAAAGATCCTTTGCCAAATTATGACAAAGGTGCATCATCCTCAAACAACAAAGGAAAGAACGCCAATCATGTCTATGACACAACAATCCTTTGTCTATCTGAAGTCAAAGATGATCATGTAGTTAGTGATAACATCGATGAAAACAAAACTAGCAACATTACCTCTTTGTATTTACTCCCAAGCGTGCAAAACTCTGATAATCAAATAAATGTCTTAAAAATTAGAGAAAATCAAGAACATCAACCCACCAATGTGCTAACTAGAGGAAAATCCAAGGTAATGTTAAAGGGAATTGGCTCCACACATGCAGTTCCACCTCCATCACATTATGATGTTATCAATCAAATGCAAAACATCCCCCGAGAGAATCAAGAACATCAACTGGCAAACGTCATGACTAGGGGGCAAGCCAATGTAGTATTAAAAGGAGTGGGATCTCAACGTGCGGTTAAGCCTCAATCTCATTATAATATTGTCGATCAATTGCAAAACATCCCTGCACCAATATCGATACTGGAACTCCTTAAGTTGTCACCATCACATAAAGAAGTTCTCAAACAAGCATTAGTTGCCACAACCGTACCAAATAATTTGAATGTTTGTCAATTCCAAGCTATGGTGGGATATCTGACTACCCCTCATTGTCTATCATTCTCTCAATAGGATGACGTCTCATTAAACCATCCACATAACACAACATTGCATATCGAAGTATGTATCCATAATCATCGTGTTAAGAGAGTTCTAATAGATGGGGGAGCTGGTCTGAACATTTGCACCCTCAAATTAGTCTGTGCACTAGGATATTCCGAAGACGCTATTGATGCTCAATGGAAAATGACCATCAAAGCATATGATGAGGAGGAAAGATTGTCCAAAGGTTTAATTGTATTACCCATTCAAGCGGGACCCATGATGAAGCATATAGCATGTCAAGTATTAGAAAGAGAATTGGCATACAACATACTCTTAGGACGACCCTGGATTCATGAAATGTAGGCCATACCTTCTACATACCATAAATGCTTGAAATTTCCAGTAAACGGACAAGAGGTGACTATAGCTGCTGATTATAATCATCCACAACATTTTGACACATTAAGAATATCTCAAGACACCTTTGTCCCTCACAACAGGGAAGCTTCAAGTTCATCATCATCCAAGAACGAAGAAAGTCCAAGAATCACTACCAAGTGGGTGCAAAACAAAGGGAAAGAAAAAGAAACAAGTCATGTTGAAACAAACAATCCGGATACACAAACTTCTCTATCAGACAAATTTCAAAAGCAAGTTCAGTTCACAGATAAAGGAATGGGATAGTACTCAATGGAGCAATCGCTTAACTTATCACAGTTAATGCCATCTCCTACGAAATATGGTCAACCATCAATGATCAAACCTCCAACATCTTTACCTGGCACAATTCTTCAAGAAACATTTGTAAAATCTAGAACCATAGCAGAAGAAATAGACAATAAAGCAATCCTGGATTGGCTATACAAGGATGAAGAAACATCAACATCAGAAATTGGTATCAAAAATGTTAGCATCAACACAGACAAGTATGGAAAAGGAAAGGCTATTCTTGAAAAGATGGGTTATGAAGGACAAGGACCTGTGGGATTAAGAAAGGAGGGAATCTTAGAACCTATCACACCTCTCACTCTCCACACAAAAGAAAAACCAGGACTAGGATACTCTGAAGAAGAGAAGTAGGAGCTAACAAAGACAGCTGTGGAAAATATCCTTCACTTTAGAGATGGTTCTGAAACAGACTCAAATGAATATGAGTGGGCATTACCTTGTGATCTACTTTTCATTGATATTCTAGTTGATGTGATTCAAAAATATACACCTACATGTGAGGAGGGCCAAGGCTCTGGGTCTAGACCATTCATCGTGGGATCACTAAATATCGATGACTCTAGTGAGGATGAACAAAATTTGAGTGAACTAGATGATTTCGAAGAGGGTACCATCATGGATCTCGATATCCCAAATGAAAATTATGACGATATTGCTGTCCTCACCCTTACTTCCATTGACCTAAATCAATCTAATGATACCATGCCATTAATCCATCCAGAACTTATTGATTGGGAATCTATCGAACCATTGACTATACCAAAATTTGGAAATGATAATTCCATCGTGCATTTCCTATGTCATACCAAACCTGATACAAATGCTATCTATAATACTCATAACAATACGACTTAGCAGGAGGGTGTCAAATCTTCCAGTTGCAAAATTGACAATAGGGAAAATAGATCTAATGGTGAAAACCATTCTATGGCAGCATTAGATCTGGAAAAAGTAAAAATAAAGAACACATCCAACGGTGAAAACCTTTCCGAGGCACTGAAGGATGGAAGATTTGACACTCTCCCAGAACATTATCATGAGCGATCATTAGTTCTGGTCGAACCTACACAATTGGTGGCAGAAAAGAGAAGGCAAAAGTTCTACATCTAGCAGAATCAATGACTAATCAAGAAAGACCAGGCTTTATCAATTTCTTTAAAGAAAGAAGCATCAACTTCGCTTGGTCATATTCCGATATGCCAGGCTTAGATCCAAAATTTCTTATGCATCATTTTTCTTTGCCAACAGGAATCAAGCCTGTTAAGCAAAAATTACGAAAAATGCATCCTCACATCGCATTGATGGTAAAGTCAGAATTAAAGAAATTATTGGATGCTAAATTCATAAGGTCTATAGACTATGTTGAGTGGATATCAAACATAGTACCTGTTTCAAAGCCAGACAACAACATCAGAATTTGCAAAAATTTCAAGGACCTCAATAAAGCATGCCCGAAGGATGATTTTCCACTGCCAAACATAGACATCATTGTGTACTTGATGGCAGGGCATGTCATGTTATCAATCATGGATGGCTTCTCTGGGTACAATCAAATAAGAATAGCTCCAGAAGATCAAAAAAAGATGGCTTTTACATGTCCATGGGGAACCTTCTGCTGGAACGTCATACCATTTGGTCTAAAGAATATAGGAGCCACTTATCAAAGAGCAATGACGACAATCTTCCATGATATGATGAACACTTTCATGGAGGATTATGTGGATGACATCTTGGCAAAATATACTACAAGGGAAGGACATCTGCATATCAGCAAAACTACTAGGATACATTGTTTCGGAAAAGGGCATTGAGGTGGATCCAGCAAAAGTCAAAGCAATTATGGAGATGCCACCTCCTAATAATATCAGCTAGCTTAGATCAGTACAAGGATGGCTTCAATCATTCATAAGATTCATCTCCCAACTGGTAGACAAAAGTCATCCTTTTAATCATCTATTGCATAAAAATATAGTTTTCAGATGGGATGAAGGGTGTGAAACAATATTCAATCAAATCAAGCAATATCTGATGTCACCACCCATTCTAATGCCACCAAAAGAAGGAAGGCCTCTCATTTTGTACATTGCCATGACAGATATCTCTTTGGGGGCATTATTAGCACAAGAGAACTATGAAGGGAAAGAGCACGCCATCTACTACATCAGTAGAAATTTAAATGGCTATGAAATAAACTATACATTCATAGAAAAACCTTGCTTAGCAGTGGTGTTTGTTACTCAACAGCTAAGACACTACATGCTGACTCATATAATCAAATTAATTGCAAAGATCGACCCTTTGAAGTATCTACTAAGTAAAGCTGCCTTAACAGGTAGATTGGAAAAATGGGTTATGCTCCTAAGTGAATTCGACATTCAATATGTCGAGAGAAAGGCAATGAAGGGACAAGCAATCGCTGAACAACTAGTTGAAGCTCTTCTACCAGATGATCGCCCAATGACAATGGAATTTCCAGACGTCGACATTATGACAACAATGCCTCAATAATGGATACTATATTTTGATGGATCGTATACACAACGAGGATCAGGAGCAGGGATCTTGTTCATCTCTCCCCAAGGACACACAATTCTAAAATCATATAGACTCATGTTTCAATGTACCAATAATGTGGCGGAATATGAAGCATTGATTATTGGGGTCAAGATAGCAATTCAATGGAAAATCACGGATTTACAGGTATATGGGGACTCTCAACTGGTTATTTATCAAGTCAATGATGAGTATCAGACAAAAGATGAAAAATTGATGCCCTACAAGCAGCAAATAGATAATCTAAAATGGTCCTTTGTCAGTATCAAGTTTGATTAGATTCCAAGGGCAGAGCACAAAGCTGCAGACGCTATGGCTACAATTGCTTCATTACTACAATTGCCTGAGAAGCATGTTTGTTATGAGTTTATGGTAGAACAAGTATCATGTCCTTCCCATTATCAATCAGATTCTGCTACCATATGCCATCTAGAAACCACTGAAACCTCCATATACAAAAAAACCTATGCTTACCTGAAAGATGATATTCTTCCTCCCTATCTTTCCAGAAACCAAAAATGAAACTTTATCTGCCAATCCGCCCAACACACTTTAATCATAGATGTCCTTTATCATCGAGGTCTTGATGGTACCCTACTCTGATGTCTAGAATGCAATGAATCTGAAACTGCCCTACGAGAAGTTCACGAGGGTATTTGTGGTACTCACTCGAGTGGAATAACTCTAGCTAAGAAACTCCTTCATTTGGGATATTATTGGCCATGCATGGAGAAAGAATCATATCAATTTGTCGAGAAATGTCAAAAATGTTAGGTTCACAGCAATCTGGTTCATGCACCAGCACAAGAACTGCATCCCTTCACATCAATGTGGCCTTTTTGTCAATGGGGCCTGGATCTGGTAGGATAAATAAATCCATCTTCATCTAATGGACACAAGTTCATTATTATAGCTACAGAGTATTTCATGAAATGGATAGAGGCAGTACCTCTTACTACCATCACTGGGAAGCAGATTTCCTCTTTCATCTTGAACTACATCATCTGTCGCTATGGAATCCCTCAATCTATAATAACAAATAATGGATGACCTTTCAAAAATCAAGATGTCCAAGAGTTATGTGATAAGTTCCGCATCCAACATCATTTTTCAACACCGTACTATCCTCAAGGGAATGGCCAAGCAGAGGCCTCAAACAGAACCATA
The DNA here is from genome assembly GCA_007115665.2 of Sequoiadendron giganteum. Classification (NCBI taxonomy): domain Eukaryota; kingdom Viridiplantae; phylum Streptophyta; class Pinopsida; order Cupressales; family Cupressaceae; genus Sequoiadendron; species Sequoiadendron giganteum. Next base: position 716,017,423 of record CM021103.1, read on the forward strand.
TTCAAAATTCTCAAAAAAATGGTTAACGATGTTGGATGTGATTGGCATGTTCAACTCAACCCTACACTATGGGCCTACATAACAAGCATCAGAACACCGATGGGAGCTACACCATTTGCTTTGGTATATGGATCAGAAGTCATATTACCCATTGAAGTTGAAATTCCATCCCTTCGTGTATCACTCAGAGGTATCATTTCAGATGAAGACTATAGGGTATCTAGACTGCAGGAACTGGAATTGCTAGATGAGCATCATCAACAAGTTGTTAATCATCTAATAGTTTATCAACAGAGGATGTCAAGAAGTTATAATCATAGGGTAAAACTGTGGGTCTTTCAGGTTGGTGACTTGGTACTAAAGGAAAACCCTAGGAATCAACAGGATAGGGAGAAGAAAGGAAAATTTGAGCCTAACTGGCTTGGTCCCTTTGTCATCATATCAGTGTATGGATCAGGAGCATATCAGCTATCAATGTCAGAAGGGGATTTGTTTGATGAACCTATCAACAATATTTATCTCAGAAAATTCTATGCTTAAGACTCCTAGTGCACGGGGCAAATTTCTGAAAATTGTTTCCTTGGTGAAAACTTGGCAAACAGGCATTTTGGCAAACGTAAAAATACAAAAAAAAAATAGAAAATACAAAAAAGAAAGAAAAACAGAAAAAATAGAAAATACAAAAAAGAAAGAAAAACAGAAAAATGAGAAAAATACAAAAAAACACAAAGGGTGTAATCAAAGCATATGGTGAAAACCTAGAAACAGGCGTCGTATGTGATTCTAAGATCATCTTTCCCATCTATTTTGAACTTATCAGGATCATTTGTCTGAAAGTCAGTATCAATTCATATCATATCATTCATCTGGCCATCATTACATCCATTATCAAAGTCGTGTCACATGGTCAACATATCACTCCATAAGCTTGGGGGCAACATCTGGATATCATTAAGGGAAATACAAACGTATCGATTTCATCAAAGGGCAACACAACAGTATGGCAGAAACCAAAAGCAAGATCAAAGCGCAATATCAATCATCATCAGAAAAGCATCAACCATCCATATCGTATCGAAAATCCAAAAACATGTCAAAAAGGTAAGTCTGAAAAAGCAACATTCAAAAACATAGGTCTGTATCAGTCGAACTACATGGTCTTTTCATGTGTAACATAGGCAAGGCTAATCTTAAATCAGCCCCCGAGACCCCTAAGATAGGTTACTAGGTTAGGTCTTTTGTCAAAATCTCGAAAATCCAAAAACATGTCAAAATCAGGATGGATGATCTAAAATCTGAATAATGAATGGAACACTCTAAGTAAACAATGGATAAATTTTACTTTTTGATTATCATTTCTTTGGAGTAACTCAATGATGTATTGAACTAGAGGAACAAGGAAAAAGAATGATATTTTTTATTGTCTGCTATCTGTACGTTAATCATATAAATGTTTGAATTGTCGGGGGATGTGCTATACAAATGTATCATTGATGACATTCGAAATTCACACATTGAAATGATTAATCACTGCTTGTTTACACAATGAATGCTCAGGTCATCTCGGTTCAATTATACCTCGATGCTTCTATTCAATTGCAATATCAAAAATCATGAAAGTAATACTCAGGTCGTCATTGGTCTAACACATACCATCGACACTTGTATTAACTTTCAACATCCAATAAAAGCTCTATGATGATACCAAGCACAAAAAGACTGTTCAAATGACATTTGTTTTGCATATCATTGCATGATTAAATTAGATTGCATTCATAAATAAATTCGTTATCTGCAGAGTATTTGTTGCATAAAGGATTCCAATCAATGATTATCTAATCTACAAATAAGACTGAGTATACTTGACATAAAATCCAAAATCATCATCTCATCATAAAATTTTCATCATTTCATCATCCATACATTTTTTTGCATCATAATAGATATACATTTATCAAATACATCGTGCATTTACATCATCACTTTCCTTACATCTTTTATCATCTACCAACATCATATGCATACATCATTTACCATCCAAACATTCAAATAAAATCACATCATTATTATCATCCATTATCATTCATCATAAGATCATCACTCATCATCATCATATTTGAAAATAAAAAGCATTTATCCATCCATCCATACATATTATCACATTTTGATCACATCATATATCCATATATCATATATTCTACACATGCATTTATCATTACATCATTGCATTAAAATAAATAATCATTCATATACATCATCACATTTAGAATTAAATCATCACAAAATCATATAATAAAAGCATCCATCACATAGAAATCATAAAGCCATCGTCATATCACATCAACTGCATCTCATATATATATCACAAATGTCAAGTATACAATGAAGTCTAGTCTACAAAATACATGATCAACAATGAGCTACAATCATAATATACATCATAGAGGATTACAATGGCATCTATGACCTGCTACTGCCAGAGTGAGCGGGCCCAACAAGACCTGTACCACCACCACCCCCAGAAGGACTCGGATCTTTGGAATCTCTGCGTGGAGGCTGGGTCACCCCCTCACTGACTATCCGTGTATGTGTCCGTCTAGATCTCGATGGGGCATAACTAACTCGGTGCTCGGAAGACACTGCATCATGATATCAGCCTCTCGGCCAACCCGCATAACCTCTCTCATATAATCACCTATGGAGGTGCCATCGGCCAATCTCTGGAGAGTCTCAGCTGTCTCCTATGCCCTCTCGGTAATCTGCCAAGCACTGTCTTGCTCAACTGTCAGGGTATCAACCTGCGTCTGCATGGCAGCTAACTGTCCCTGTACCTATGCTAAGGCCTATGCGTGAGCCTATGCCTGTGCTTGCATCTGGGTCTAAGTCTGTACAAGCATACCCCGAGCCTGTACCAACTGCCCTTGCAAAGTCTTGACCTGTGCCTGGAGCCCAGCTATCTGCCTCTGCTGCCCGACTGTTGGCAATGTCATTGCCTGCCTCTTACAAGCCCTACTAGAAGAAGGAGCACTGTTGATGCCTAGCCCTGCCACTTTGTCTCCTCCACTACCGCTGTCACTATCATCATTGCTACTACCCGAACTATTGCTGCTCTTTGAGCCACTGCCGGATGAAGAATCATCTCCACCCCTACTATCTGCAAAACCCTCTCCCACATCCTCCTCTACAGGTAAAGGTGTTGGCTCATTGGGGATAGTAATGTGAGGATGGGGGACCAAGGCCAGGAATGTTGCGTAATCCTCTATCACAGCTGCCTCTAAGATGTCTCTCCACATGTCCCAAGGAGATGGCTGTAAGGTCCTGTATCCCTCTACAATAATGTCATAAGACAGTGTGGGACCCCAATCAGGAATATCCATCTATCGTCGTGCATAATGGGCTACACCCTGTGGCATGCACTGAACAATGCCATACTATCTGTATACCCGACAGAATAAGAATCTCTCAATAACAAATGGTGCCTGTTTGATGAGGTACATAGAATCACAAAGAAATCCCAATACTACACCATCCTCATCCCACTCCTTACAGTCAAGGTATGGACGCCAGATAACTGTCTCGGTGTCATCAAACACCCATCTCCAGTGCTCTAACTTGCCCATTCGGGCCTGTGTGAACCGACCGCTATATCTAAAAACATACGGTTTGTCAGCTGGTCTGTCTGCAACTAGAAATGGCCGACAAATAGCAAAATGCTCCCAAGCCCACACCTGTAATAGGGTCATCCTTGCGGATAAACTACGTGCACCTAGGTACACAACCGAGTGTAGATCATGATAAAGATGCGCTAGCATGCACATCCCCCACGCATATCTGGTACCATGTACCATCATGCTCTCAAGAGTCCTACCCTAGCCGACGAGGAATCCCTTTGACCTACGATTAGGGCAAAGGAAACCTCCAATGAATCCAACTAGCACTGCTGGTAGTGTCGCATAGGAATCCACTATCCTCCACCATTGAACGCTCGGACCCTCTATGTCTTGATCCTGAAAAACTCTGTGCAGAGCATCTCTGCTGCTAGTCCCATGAGAATCATAAGCGACAATCTCCCCCATGAATGGAATGCGCAAAATACACCTCACATCCTCTGGTGTGACTGTCATCTCGCCGGTGGGTAGGTGAAAGGTGTTGTGGTCACTATGCCACCTCTCAGCCAACACAATCAACAAACCCCGATTAATCCTAATCTGGGGCATATCAAGCGAGCTCGTAAAGTCACAATGGTCTATCACCTGAAGCTCATTTGGTGTCAGATGGGGTATTAAGTCTGTAGTCTGAGGAAACCTCTCTCGTATCTAGAGAGTACCCAAATCCTCCTATCATCATAACAAAAATTCCGCAATCAGTGAACTATGTCGAGAAATCAAAAGTCATTCTACTATCAAGTCTATTTCAAAAGATTTGGTATGAATTTTCGATCAAAATTCATAGACGAACATCAAACCTCACCTATCATGAGGTTCTCAAATCATCAACAAACCTCACTGATCATGAGGTTCATCAAAACATTATCTAGATCTCGCCTATCATGAGATTTATCAGATATTGAATCATTTCCTTGCCTATCATAAGGATCATCAAGAATAAGATTTATACTCGCCTATCATGAGAGTTAGTTTTATTTAAATCATCCAAATCCAACATCAAGAATGTGGATTGTCAATCATACTAATCAGAAGAATGGACATGATCAGAATTGATGAAATCAAGGTTCACTAAGTCAAAATCTTCAATTCTGACCAGAAGCGCTAAAATAGGCTTCCAAAGTGCTAAATCCCAAAAGTGCTACTTTATCAGCTAAAAGCGCTAAATCATGGACCCAAAGCGCTAAAACTTTGAAAGCGCTATTTCAACACTCCGAAGCGCTAAAACAGGCTTCCGAAGCGCTAAAGGTCCCGAAGCGCTACTTTTCTGCATCAAAGCACTACAATTGGCCGTCAAAGCACCACTTTACCAAAAGCTCTAGAACAGACCCTGAAAGTGCTAATCCATCGACTCAAAGCACTAAAATCCGGCTTCAAAGTGCTAATTCTCGACTCCTAAGCGCTAAATCACTGAAAGTGCTACTTTACCGACTGGTAGCACTAGAGTTTTAAATGCAAGTGCTAAAACTCAAAGCGCTAAATTACCTACTGGAAGCGCTACATCAGAATGTAAGCGCTATAGCATGGCTTGAAAGCACTAAAACTAACCTAGACACGCCTAGAGGCTAAAAAGCATAAAAAATAGAAATACATGAATTACGAGGAGGTCGAGGGGTACATACTAGAGGTCCATACGCAGGCGGTCGTTGGTGACGTCGAACGCACTTGAATCAGTGAGTGTGGTAGGGGATAGGCATCTTGCTCCAGCTAGCAGAAAAGTCTTTATCACTAAGAATTTTTGAACTCAAAAAGCACATATGACTTTGAAAATGACCTTTTAGCACTATTTATAATTTTTGAAAGGTATTTTTGGTGGATTTTATTACATTTTGATTAATTTTATCCATGAAATTAATTAAAACTCATCTGAGGGCTCTATTTCTTCATCATTTTGTCGGGAGATAAATTATTTTATTATCGAAACATCATCAAAACATCGGAAAATCATCAAATTTTTGAAAAATTCTAAAAATCATCAAATCATTAATTTATCTCCTGAGGGGGCATATTGTCATCAAATCATTTGAAAATCAATATCTGGGGCATGTCTTGGGCATACGGATTTTTTTTTTTATATCATCAATCCTAGCAGTAGTAGCAAAATATTTCTTCGAAGCAACGCGTAAACACATCACTTCAAAGAGGGGCAAAATGTATACACCTAAAATTGGTCTGGAGAATTCTAATTAATTAAATACAAATTATTTGATTAATTATCCTAATTTCCTCTACTATTGAATAAATAGAAATATTTATTTATATAGTTCACATTTAATATTCATCTTAATTAAATGAACAAAATTAAATACTTTGTTCGATTTAATTATCAAATCCCTATTTTATTCTATCACATCAATTCTAAATTAATTAAATAAAGATCAGAACACTTTATTGATTAATTGCCATATTCTTCTATTTAATTTTATAAACAACTATCCTATAGTTCGTTTTATTAAATTATTTATCTCCCTTTTCCTAATTTAAATAAATCAAAAATATTTGAATTAGAGCATAAATAATATTCCAATCTACATTTCCTAAAAAATGAATTAGATTTCCTATGTCGAAAATATGTCACAATTAATTGATTGAAACTTCACGAGAAGTTTTGGAGACAAATTGGAGACAAATTTGGAATTTGATCTCTCAATCCTCCTCCATCCATCTTTCTCTCAATCTCCTCTATCTCTCACCATTCAATTCTCTAGATTGAATCCAAGCCTCTCAAAGCTTTCCCTGTGCATTTCTACAGGCAGGAAATCTATAAATAAAGCCTCATTGAACCAAGAAAAAGATCCAGATAATCTGACTTTTGCACTCTTACTCTGCAGGAATTCAAGCATCAAGCAATCAAGTTTTCAACCATGGCTTCCTCTTGTAGCTGCAATTATTTGTTTCACATCAATATCATGCTAGTTTAATTGATTTATCATCTAGTATTGCATTATCATCATCTTGTTCTTTAGATAGTCATTTTAACAGTCTTATTTGCTTAAACAATCTGAGACCAATCAGGATTTAATAAATCTTTGAGGATAGAGAGCAATATGATGCTTTCATTTGATTACTGTTTTGAGTTAGTTCAATTTGTTTAATCATTGATATAATGTCTTATTAAGAAGTGTTTTAATCTTATTCACATATTCACACTTACAGTTGGTACCATTGAGCCAAATGGAGGTTAAAGTGGTTAGAAGGTGGTTGTAGGCATTGAGGGAAGGTTGTTCTTCTTTGAAAATGTATAAAGGCCTTTGGAAGGTATGAGGACAGTTGGTTGAGTCAGCATTGGTGAACATCTCTTTCAAATAAAGCAACTTTCTTCGGTTATTCACTATCTTCCTCCTTTCATCTCTGAGTTTCTATGTTTTCTTGCATTGTACAGATCGTACTAGAAGATTAATGCTCTAAATTTTGTTGTGTCATGTAGGGAATGGAATTAACATATCTTTGAATCTTTTCTGAAGTGTTGAGAGCGAGTTTGGAGAGGGTTGTGTTCATTTTTTTTGTAGGTTGACTATGTAAGGCAGTGAGGCATAGTTTTGAAGTTCCATCATGTATTAGGCAATTCCCACTTACTGTCTTGGCCTATCACTCAGTCGGATGGAATGATATTAGTTTAGAACATGATTCCTTGCATTCTAGATTGTTTATAAGGTGAGTTGCAGGTTGTGTGATGTTACCATGGTGTGGAATGAAGCATTCTTCATGCAAAATTTGAAAGGACAGTAATGACTTCTGATAAACTATTGACAACATTGTCTTAGGAATGGCATGAAATTCCTGTGCAGACCCTAACAAAGTAATTTAATGTCTTGGTTGGGCTTGGTAAGTCTTGGAAGGGTGAAACACTGAAAAACCCTAGGTATTGTGAGTAAATAGATGGCTTTGGAGAACGATGGCTTAGAGAGTTTGGAATTTTCAAAAAAACTATAGATTTGGGTGTTTGGAGACACATAAAAGGATTGTCCAAGAGATGGAGGGGTTAGGGAAGATTTAAAAAGTACTTTGTTTGCAAAACAGGGTTAATTCTTGTAGCCTTTTTGCAGGGCAGGTTGATGATATTCTATGTTGAGACAAAGGAACCCCATGAAATCTCTTAGTATGTTGAAGAACTTGGTAAAATATGTCTGAAGCTCCAAGGGTTTGAGTTATTGAGGTGTTTGAAGAGATTTATGCTAATTTTTGTGTTTGGAACCCTATAAAGTCTTGAGGGTGAGTTGATGTCCAAAATAAAATTAAGATTCTTTGGGAGAATATCTTCTTTGTTCAATTGTGATCAGGCTAAGGCTGTTTGGGTGTGTTCCAAAACCCTCTACACCATAGTAGGATCTAGGGCTATGAATATCACCTTTGATTTCATTCCAAAATCTGACTTGTTCGAAGTGAAGCTAGGCATCCCATGGCTAGTTTTCATGAACAGAGTCACTTCCGTTATTCATAAGTGTCTAAAATTCTCCCACGAAGGTGTAGTGCATGTCATACACAACACTGGATATCAACCATTGGTATCACATGGAGGGTATTTACTAGATTATTTTTGGCCCACCCTAGTGGGTCTGCTTCCTCTGAGAATGGACCTACTTTATCAAAATTATGTTAAGTATAAGATCGGGGGCAAGGTGCAATCGAAAAATGACTTACCCTATAGCACAACAACAAGCTACTTCTTCATCTCAAAAGGGGAAGAAGAAGCCTGCCCATGCTCAGGGCCCTTCTTCTTCCTCTATAATTCCACTTGCCTCTTCCTCCCATCCAGTTGTGACACCTTCGACTTTTGGGGGCCCCTATGCATCTCTTGGGGAGTTTGATGGTGCCCACTTTGTGGAAGGCCAAGCATCAAGTGTTTTACCTTCCTGTCTTACCCACGGTGCCTCGACCCATTCTATATGGTAAGGGGAAGGGTCCCCATGAAGTCACCGCTACATCTTGGCCTCCACGGCCTCCTACTGTTCCTACCCCTAAGGTAGGGAATGGGAAGAGGCCCACCACTAAGGCGCTTGAGTTTTCTCCCCTCTTGTTGTTCCTGCTCCTGCATTGCTTCCCTTTGTTCCTATCCAGGATTCACCCCCTCTACCGGAAACGACTGTGATGGATACTTGATGAATGAATAGGAGCCTTTCATTCCTCTTTAGGTTGTAGCCTCTAGCTCTTGGAGCTGAAGAAATCACCCTATTCATGAGCGTAAGTACTGAAGGAAGGCTCTGGCCACTAAACATACCACCTTGTAGAAGGAGGAAGGGGATCCAACAACTCTTACTTTGGTGTCTTCTATTATCTCCTCCTCTTTTTCCCTTTATGCTTTAGTCCCCTCTACCCCAATCTTGCTTTTGGCTCCCCTGCAAGCGTGAATGATCCTCACCCTAAGAGTGTGCAAGTATTCATTTCTCCTTCAATTGAGCCTCCTCTTCTGATGTACCTTTTAGACATCCCACCTTTTCCAAAACTCATGGACATGCTAAATACCTCAGTGGTGTCTTCTACGATTTTATCCTCTTCCTCCTCACCCTCTACTTCATCTCTAGGGATATTGCATCCTTTGATGAAGTGAAAGTTCTAGGAAAACCTTGCTTCTAATAGGGTTCAGAAGAAGGGATCACCTTCTTTAGAATTTGATTCTACATTGGCTTGTGTCGTCCTGGTGATGGAGGCAACCCTGATATCCCTGAATTTTGTCATTCCCCCTGAGTCTTTCGGTGAGTTCGATAGTGGATATCGAGCACCTCATTCATTTCCCACTATGTTGATACATGACACTCCTATAAAGTGCATGATCAACTCGGTAGATGATGTCCTAGCTCTGTCAATGATTTTTGTGAGATCGTTGATGTTTACTTCACAAGAATTGAGTGATGAAGACCTTGGGAAGCCTTCTTCCCTGGATCTTGTCGAAGGAGGGTCAGAGGGTACCCACTTGCTATCTCGCCCTTCCAATCTCATATGCCCTCCCCTTAAAATTATCTATATATCGAGAACGATGACCTCTTGGTTGATGAGGACTAGAAGGGCACCTCTTCTTTATTTATAGATTAGATTTATGTGTGTGTTGTGTTTCCCTTGTGCTTTTTTTATGTTTTCCTAGAGGAACCTCATCACCCTCATAGGTTCTTGGATACAAGAGTTTTTTGTGTCATAAAACTTCTTCTATTTGTCACATCATTCTTCTCTTTGTAGTGCCTTGATTTTCAACAATTGGGGACAATGCAAAGTGGGGAGAATTTAGGCCTCCCTTCCATGTTGACCCAACTTTTTATTTTCATTTTGTTTTCACGTGCCTTTCTTTACATGGTTTGATATAGTAGGGGCTTGATGATAGTTCATTTATATATTATTATATTTATCTATTTATATTTATGAGCAACTCTGACTCTAAAATATCATATCCCCCTGTCTCTTGTTCATTATGCCATCGTTTATCCTTTTATAAATCTTTCTCTCTTATTTGCTTGCTTTATGATATTGTGGGTCTTATGTGTTGTCCCTCACATGTGTGATAAAATTACCATAGTTACATATCGTCATGTTCCATGGGCCACAACATCACTTTCATTCTTGATTTTCTCTCCTTAGGATATCACATTCCTCTGAGTTTAGCACACACCATTCTAAGGGGGGCTATCATACTATTTTGATTTTTAGAAGGTGTATTTGGTGGCCAAAAAATCTCTCACTAAAA
>CM021103.1:716027860-716069682 GCA_007115665.2 Sequoiadendron giganteum
AAACTACTAGGATACATTGTTTCAGAAAAGGGCATTGAGGTGGATCCAGCAAAATTCAAAGCAATTATGGAGATGTCACCTCCTAAGAATATCAACCAGCTCAGATCACTACAAGGATGACTTTAATCAATCATAAGATTCATCTCCCAACTGGCAGACAAAAGTCATCCTTTTAATCATCTATTGCATAAAAATATAATTTTCAGGTGGGATGAAGGGTGTGAAACAACATTCAATCAAATCAAGCAATATTTGATGTCACCACCCATTCTAATGCCACCAACAGAAGGAAGGCCTCTCATTTTGTACATTGCCACGACAGATATCTCTTTGGGGGCACAATTAGCACAAGAGGACTATGAAGGGAAAGAGCGTGCCATCTACTACATCAGTAGAACTTTAAATGGCTATGAAATAAACTATACATTCATAGAAAAGTCCTGCTTAGCAGTGGTGTTTTCTACTCAATAGCTAAGACACTACATGCTGACTCATACAATCAAATTAATTGCAAAGATCGAACCTTTGAAGTATCTACTAAGTAAAGTTTCCTTAATAGGTAGACTGGCAAAATGGGTTATGCTCCTAAGTGAATTCGACATTGAATATGTCGAGAGAAAGGAAATCAAGGGACAAGCAATCGTTGAACAACTAGCTGAACCTCCTCTACCAGATGATCACCCAATGACAATGGAATTTCCAGATGTAGATATTATGACAACAATGCCCCAACAATGGATACTATATTTTGATGGATCGTATACACAACGAGGATTAGGAGCAGGGATCTTGTTCATTTCTCCCCAAGGACACACAATTCTGAAATCATATAGACTCATGTTTCAATGTACAAATAATGTGGTAGAATATGAAGCATTGATTATTGGGGTCAAGATAGCAATTCAATGGAAAATCACGGATTTACAGGTATATGGGGACTCTCAACTAGTTATTTATCAATTCAATGATGAGTATCAAACAAAAGATAAAAAATTGATGCCCTACAAGCAAAAAATGGATAATCTGAAACAGTCCTTTATCAATATCAAGTTTGATCAGATTCCAAGGGCAGAGAACAAAGCTGCAAACGCTATGGCTACAATTGTTTCATTACTAAAATTGCCTGAGAAGCATGTTTGTTATGAGTTTATGGTAGAACAAGTATCATGTCCTTCCCATTATCAATCAGAATCTACTACCATATGCCATCTAGAAACCACTAAAACCTCCATATACGAAAAAAACCTATGCTTACCTAAAAGATGATATTCTTCCTCTAGATCTTTCCAGGAACCAAAAATGAAAATTTATCCGCCAATCCGACCAACACACTTTAATCACAGATGTCCTTTATCATCGAGGTCTTGATGGTACCCTACTCCGATGTCTAGAACGCAATGATTCTGAAACGGCCCTACGAGAAGTTCACAAAGGTATTTGTGGTACTCACTCAAGTGGAATAACTCTAGCTAAGAAACTCCTCCATTTGGGATATTATTGGTCGTGCATGGAGAAAGAATCATATCAATTTGTCAAGAAATGTCAAAAATGTCAAGTTCACAGCAATCTAGTTCATGCACCAGCATAGGAACTGCATCCCTTCACATCGACATGGCCTTTTTGTCAATGGGGCCTAGATCTAGTTAGAAAAATTAATCCATCTTCATCTAATGGACACAAGTTCATTTTTACAGCTATAGAGTATTTCACGAAATGGATAGAGGCAGTACCTCTTCCTACCATCACTGGGAAGCAAATTTCCTCTGTCATCTTGAACTACATCATTTGTTGCTATGGAATCCCTCAATCTATAATCATAGATAATGGGCGACCTTTCAAGAATCAAGATGTCCAAGAACTATGTGATAAATTCCACATCCAACATCATTTCTCAACACTATACTATCCTCAAGGGAATGGCCAAGCAGAGGCCTCAAACAAAACCATACTCAAAATTCTCAAAAAGATGGTTAACGATGTTGGACGTGATTTGTATGTTCAACTCAACCCTACACTATGGGCCTACAGAACAAGCATCCGAACACCAACAGGAGCTACATCATTTTCTTTAGAATATGGATCAGAAGCCATATTTCCCATTGAAGTTGAAATTCCATCCTTTCGTGTATCACTTAGAGGTATCATTTCAGATGAAGACTATAGGGTATCTAGACTGTAGGAATTGGAATTGCTAGACGAGCGTCGTCAACAAGTTGTTAATCATCTAACAACTTATCAACAGAGGATGTCAAGAAGTTACAATCACAGGGTAAAACCGTGGGTCTTTCAGGTTGGTGACTTGGTACTAAAAGAAAACCCTAGGAATCAACAGGATAGGGAGAAGAAAGGAAAATTTGAGCCTAACTGGCTTGGTCCCTTTGTCATCATATTAGTGTATGGATCAGGAGCATATCAGTTATCAACATCAGAAGGGGATCTATTTGATGAACCTATCAACAGTATTCATCTCAGAAAATTCTATGCTTAAACCTCCTAGTGCACGGGGCAAACTTTTGAAAATTGTTTCCTTGATGAAAACCTGGCAAACAGGCATCTTGGCAAATGCAAAAAAAAATGAGAAAAATACAAAAACACAAAGGGTGTAATCAAAGCATATGGTGAAAACCTGGAAACAGGCATCGTATGTGATTCTAGGATCAACTTTCCCATCTATTTAGATATATGTTAGGATCATTTATCTGAAAGTCAGTATCAATTCATATCATGTCATTCATTTGGCCATCATTACATCCATTATCAAAATCATGTCACATGGTCAACATATCACTCCGTAGGTTGGGGGCAAAATCTGGATATTATTAGGAGCAATACAATCATATCAATTTCACCAAAGGGGCAACACAACAGTATGGTAGAAAACTGAAAACACAAATCAAAGCGTAATATCAATCATCATCAGAAGGCATCAACCATCCATATCATATCGAAAATCCAAAAACATGTCAAAAAGGTAAGTCTGAAAAAGCAACATCCAAAACATAGGTCTATGTCAGTTAAACTATGTGGTCTCTATGTGTGTAATGTAGGCAAGGCTAATCTTAAATCAGCCCCCGAGACCCCTAAGATAGGTTACTAGGTTAGGTCTTTAAGTCAAAAATCTCAAAAATCCAAAAACATGTCAAAATCAGGATGGATGATCTAAAATCTAAATAATGAATGGAACACTCTAAGTAAACAATGGATAAATTGTACTTTTTGATTATCATTTCTTCAGAGTAACTCAATGATGTATTGAACTAGAGGAACAAGGAAAAAGAATGATATTTTTATTGTTTGTTGTTTGTACGTTAATCATATAAATGTGTAAATTGTCGGGGGATGTGCTATGCAAATGTATCACCGATAACATTTAGAATTCACACATTGAAACAATTAATCATTGCTTGTTTACGCAATGAATGCTCAGGTCATCTCGGTTCAATTATACCTTGATGCTTGTGTTCGATTGCAATATCAAAAATCATGAAAGTAGTACTCAGGTCGTCATTGGTCTAACACATACCATCAACGCTTGTATTAACTTTCAACATCCAGTAAAAGCTCTATGATGATACCAAGCACAAAAAGACTGTTAAAATGACATATGTTTTGCATATCGTTGCATGATTAAATTAGATTGCATTCATAAATAAATTCATTATCTGCAGAGTATTTGTTGCATAAAGGATTCCAATCAATGATTATCTAATCTACAAATAAGACTGAGTATACTTGACATAAAATCCAAAAATCATCATTTACCATATAGTTAAAAATCATCATCTCATCATTAAAATTTTCATCATTTCATCATCCATACACATTTTTGCATCATAATAGATATACATTTATCAAATACATCATGCATTTACATCATCACTTTCATTACATCTTTTATCATCTACATCATAAAACATCATTGCATCATCTTTTTTATTATGTTATTGATACAATCATGTATCCATACATTTAATAAATGAAATCACGTTATTATTATCATCCATTATCATTCATTATAAGATCATCATTCATCATCATCATATTTGAAAATAAAAAGCATTTATCCATACATCCATACATATTATCACATTTTGATCACATCATATATCCATATATCATATATACACATACATTTATCATTGCATCATTGCATTAAAATAAATAATCATTCATATACATCATCACATTTAGAATTAAATCATCACAAAATCATATAATAAAAGCATCCATCACATAGAAATCATAAAGCCATCGTCATATCACATCAACTGCATCTCATATATATATCACAAATGTCAAGTATACAATGAAGTCTAGTCTACAAAATACATGATCAACAATGAGCTACAATCATAATATACATCATAGAGGATTACAATGGCATCTATGACCTGCTACTGCCAGAGTGAGCGGGCCCAACAAGACCTGTACCACCACCACCCCCAGAAGGACTCGGATCTTTGGAATCTCTGCGTGGAGGCTGGGTCACCCCCTCACTGACTATCCGTGTATGTGTCCGTCTAGATCTCGATGGGGCATAACTAACTCGGTGCTCGGAAGACACTGCATCATGATATCAGCCTCTCGGCCAACCCGCATAACCTCTCTCATATAATCACCTATGGAGGTGCCATCGGCCAATCTCTGGAGAGTCTCAGCTGTCTCCTATGCCCTCTCGGTAATCTGCCAAGCACTGTCTTGCTCAACTGTCAGGGTATCAACCTGCGTCTGCATGGCAGCTAACTGTCCCTGTACCTATGCTAAGGCCTATGCGTGAGCCTATGCCTGTGCTTGCATCTGGGTCTAAGTCTGTACAAGCATACCCCGAGCCTGTACCAACTGCCCTTGCAAAGTCTTGACCTGTGCCTGGAGCCCAGCTATCTGCCTCTGCTGCCCGACTGTTGGCAATGTCATTGCCTGCCTCTTACAAGCCCTACTAGAAGAAGGAGCACTGTTGATGCCTAGCCCTGCCACTTTGTCTCCTCCACTACCGCTGTCACTATCATCATTGCTACTACCCGAACTATTGCTGCTCTTTGAGCCACTGCCGGATGAAGAATCATCTCCACCCCTACTATCTGCAAAACCCTCTCCCACATCCTCCTCTACAGGTAAAGGTGTTGGCTCATTGGGGATAGTAATGTGAGGATGGGGGACCAAGGCCAGGAATGTTGCGTAATCCTCTATCACAGCTGCCTCTAAGATGTCTCTCCACATGTCCCAAGGAGATGGCTGTAAGGTCCTGTATCCCTCTACAATAATGTCATAAGACAGTGTGGGACCCCAATCAGGAATATCCATCTATCGTCGTGCATAATGGGCTACACCCTGTGGCATGCACTGAACAATGCCATACTATCTGTATACCCGACAGAATAAGAATCTCTCAATAACAAATGGTGCCTGTTTGATGAGGTACATAGAATCACAAAGAAATCCCAATACTACACCATCCTCATCCCACTCCTTACAGTCAAGGTATGGACGCCAGATAACTGTCTCGGTGTCATCAAACACCCATCTCCAGTGCTCTAACTTGCCCATTCGGGCCTGTGTGAACCGACCGCTATATCTAAAAACATACGGTTTGTCAGCTGGTCTGTCTGCAACTAGAAATGGCCGACAAATAGCAAAATGCTCCCAAGCCCACACCTGTAATAGGGTCATCCTTGCGGATAAACTACGTGCACCTAGGTACACAACCGAGTGTAGATCATGATAAAGATGCGCTAGCATGCACATCCCCCACGCATATCTGGTACCATGTACCATCATGCTCTCAAGAGTCCTACCCTAGCCGACGAGGAATCCCTTTGACCTACGATTAGGGCAAAGGAAACCTCCAATGAATCCAACTAGCACTGCTGGTAGTGTCGCATAGGAATCCACTATCCTCCACCATTGAACGCTCGGACCCTCTATGTCTTGATCCTGAAAAACTCTGTGCAGAGCATCTCTGCTGCTAGTCCCATGAGAATCATAAGCGACAATCTCCCCCATGAATGGAATGCGCAAAATACACCTCACATCCTCTGGTGTGACTGTCATCTCGCCGGTGGGTAGGTGAAAGGTGTTGTGGTCACTATGCCACCTCTCAGCCAACACAATCAACAAACCCCGATTAATCCTAATCTGGGGCATATCAAGCGAGCTCGTAAAGTCACAATGGTCTATCACCTGAAGCTCATTTGGTGTCAGATGGGGTATTAAGTCTGTAGTCTGAGGAAACCTCTCTCGTATCTAGAGAGTACCCAAATCCTCCTATCATCATAACAAAAATTCCGCAATCAGTGAACTATGTCGAGAAATCAAAAGTCATTCTACTATCAAGTCTATTTCAAAAGATTTGGTATGAATTTTCGATCAAAATTCATAGACGAACATCAAACCTCACCTATCATGAGGTTCTCAAATCATCAACAAACCTCACTGATCATGAGGTTCATCAAAACATTATCTAGATCTCGCCTATCATGAGATTTATCAGATATTGAATCATTTCCTTGCCTATCATAAGGATCATCAAGAATAAGATTTATACTCGCCTATCATGAGAGTTAGTTTTATTTAAATCATCCAAATCCAACATCAAGAATGTGGATTGTCAATCATACTAATCAGAAGAATGGACATGATCAGAATTGATGAAATCAAGGTTCACTAAGTCAAAATCTTCAATTCTGACCAGAAGCGCTAAAATAGGCTTCCAAAGTGCTAAATCCCAAAAGTGCTACTTTATCAGCTAAAAGCGCTAAATCATGGACCCAAAGCGCTAAAACTTTGAAAGCGCTATTTCAACACTCCGAAGCGCTAAAACAGGCTTCCGAAGCGCTAAAGGTCCCGAAGCGCTACTTTTCTGCATCAAAGCACTACAATTGGCCGTCAAAGCACCACTTTACCAAAAGCTCTAGAACAGACCCTGAAAGTGCTAATCCATCGACTCAAAGCACTAAAATCCGGCTTCAAAGTGCTAATTCTCGACTCCTAAGCGCTAAATCACTGAAAGTGCTACTTTACCGACTGGTAGCACTAGAGTTTTAAATGCAAGTGCTAAAACTCAAAGCGCTAAATTACCTACTGGAAGCGCTACATCAGAATGTAAGCGCTATAGCATGGCTTGAAAGCACTAAAACTAACCTAGACACGCCTAGAGGCTAAAAAGCATAAAAAATAGAAATACATGAATTACGAGGAGGTCGAGGGGTACATACTAGAGGTCCATACGCAGGCGGTCGTTGGTGACGTCGAACGCACTTGAATCAGTGAGTGTGGTAGGGGATAGGCATCTTGCTCCAGCTAGCAGAAAAGTCTTTATCACTAAGAATTTTTGAACTCAAAAAGCACATATGACTTTGAAAATGACCTTTTAGCACTATTTATAATTTTTGAAAGGTATTTTTGGTGGATTTTATTACATTTTGATTAATTTTATCCATGAAATTAATTAAAACTCATCTGAGGGCTCTATTTCTTCATCATTTTGTCGGGAGATAAATTATTTTATTATCGAAACATCATCAAAACATCGGAAAATCATCAAATTTTTGAAAAATTCTAAAAATCATCAAATCATTAATTTATCTCCTGAGGGGGCATATTGTCATCAAATCATTTGAAAATCAATATCTGGGGCATGTCTTGGGCATACGGATTTTTTTTTTTATATCATCAATCCTAGCAGTAGTAGCAAAATATTTCTTCGAAGCAACGCGTAAACACATCACTTCAAAGAGGGGCAAAATGTATACACCTAAAATTGGTCTGGAGAATTCTAATTAATTAAATACAAATTATTTGATTAATTATCCTAATTTCCTCTACTATTGAATAAATAGAAATATTTATTTATATAGTTCACATTTAATATTCATCTTAATTAAATGAACAAAATTAAATACTTTGTTCGATTTAATTATCAAATCCCTATTTTATTCTATCACATCAATTCTAAATTAATTAAATAAAGATCAGAACACTTTATTGATTAATTGCCATATTCTTCTATTTAATTTTATAAACAACTATCCTATAGTTCGTTTTATTAAATTATTTATCTCCCTTTTCCTAATTTAAATAAATCAAAAATATTTGAATTAGAGCATAAATAATATTCCAATCTACATTTCCTAAAAAATGAATTAGATTTCCTATGTCGAAAATATGTCACAATTAATTGATTGAAACTTCACGAGAAGTTTTGGAGACAAATTGGAGACAAATTTGGAATTTGATCTCTCAATCCTCCTCCATCCATCTTTCTCTCAATCTCCTCTATCTCTCACCATTCAATTCTCTAGATTGAATCCAAGCCTCTCAAAGCTTTCCCTGTGCATTTCTACAGGCAGGAAATCTATAAATAAAGCCTCATTGAACCAAGAAAAAGATCCAGATAATCTGACTTTTGCACTCTTACTCTGCAGGAATTCAAGCATCAAGCAATCAAGTTTTCAACCATGGCTTCCTCTTGTAGCTGCAATTATTTGTTTCACATCAATATCATGCTAGTTTAATTGATTTATCATCTAGTATTGCATTATCATCATCTTGTTCTTTAGATAGTCATTTTAACAGTCTTATTTGCTTAAACAATCTGAGACCAATCAGGATTTAATAAATCTTTGAGGATAGAGAGCAATATGATGCTTTCATTTGATTACTGTTTTGAGTTAGTTCAATTTGTTTAATCATTGATATAATGTCTTATTAAGAAGTGTTTTAATCTTATTCACATATTCACACTTACAGTTGGTACCATTGAGCCAAATGGAGGTTAAAGTGGTTAGAAGGTGGTTGTAGGCATTGAGGGAAGGTTGTTCTTCTTTGAAAATGTATAAAGGCCTTTGGAAGGTATGAGGACAGTTGGTTGAGTCAGCATTGGTGAACATCTCTTTCAAATAAAGCAACTTTCTTCGGTTATTCACTATCTTCCTCCTTTCATCTCTGAGTTTCTATGTTTTCTTGCATTGTACAGATCGTACTAGAAGATTAATGCTCTAAATTTTGTTGTGTCATGTAGGGAATGGAATTAACATATCTTTGAATCTTTTCTGAAGTGTTGAGAGCGAGTTTGGAGAGGGTTGTGTTCATTTTTTTTGTAGGTTGACTATGTAAGGCAGTGAGGCATAGTTTTGAAGTTCCATCATGTATTAGGCAATTCCCACTTACTGTCTTGGCCTATCACTCAGTCGGATGGAATGATATTAGTTTAGAACATGATTCCTTGCATTCTAGATTGTTTATAAGGTGAGTTGCAGGTTGTGTGATGTTACCATGGTGTGGAATGAAGCATTCTTCATGCAAAATTTGAAAGGACAGTAATGACTTCTGATAAACTATTGACAACATTGTCTTAGGAATGGCATGAAATTCCTGTGCAGACCCTAACAAAGTAATTTAATGTCTTGGTTGGGCTTGGTAAGTCTTGGAAGGGTGAAACACTGAAAAACCCTAGGTATTGTGAGTAAATAGATGGCTTTGGAGAACGATGGCTTAGAGAGTTTGGAATTTTCAAAAAAACTATAGATTTGGGTGTTTGGAGACACATAAAAGGATTGTCCAAGAGATGGAGGGGTTAGGGAAGATTTAAAAAGTACTTTGTTTGCAAAACAGGGTTAATTCTTGTAGCCTTTTTGCAGGGCAGGTTGATGATATTCTATGTTGAGACAAAGGAACCCCATGAAATCTCTTAGTATGTTGAAGAACTTGGTAAAATATGTCTGAAGCTCCAAGGGTTTGAGTTATTGAGGTGTTTGAAGAGATTTATGCTAATTTTTGTGTTTGGAACCCTATAAAGTCTTGAGGGTGAGTTGATGTCCAAAATAAAATTAAGATTCTTTGGGAGAATATCTTCTTTGTTCAATTGTGATCAGGCTAAGGCTGTTTGGGTGTGTTCCAAAACCCTCTACACCATAGTAGGATCTAGGGCTATGAATATCACCTTTGATTTCATTCCAAAATCTGACTTGTTCGAAGTGAAGCTAGGCATCCCATGGCTAGTTTTCATGAACAGAGTCACTTCCGTTATTCATAAGTGTCTAAAATTCTCCCACGAAGGTGTAGTGCATGTCATACACAACACTGGATATCAACCATTGGTATCACATGGAGGGTATTTACTAGATTATTTTTGGCCCACCCTAGTGGGTCTGCTTCCTCTGAGAATGGACCTACTTTATCAAAATTATGTTAAGTATAAGATCGGGGGCAAGGTGCAATCGAAAAATGACTTACCCTATAGCACAACAACAAGCTACTTCTTCATCTCAAAAGGGGAAGAAGAAGCCTGCCCATGCTCAGGGCCCTTCTTCTTCCTCTATAATTCCACTTGCCTCTTCCTCCCATCCAGTTGTGACACCTTCGACTTTTGGGGGCCCCTATGCATCTCTTGGGGAGTTTGATGGTGCCCACTTTGTGGAAGGCCAAGCATCAAGTGTTTTACCTTCCTGTCTTACCCACGGTGCCTCGACCCATTCTATATGGTAAGGGGAAGGGTCCCCATGAAGTCACCGCTACATCTTGGCCTCCACGGCCTCCTACTGTTCCTACCCCTAAGGTAGGGAATGGGAAGAGGCCCACCACTAAGGCGCTTGAGTTTTCTCCCCTCTTGTTGTTCCTGCTCCTGCATTGCTTCCCTTTGTTCCTATCCAGGATTCACCCCCTCTACCGGAAACGACTGTGATGGATACTTGATGAATGAATAGGAGCCTTTCATTCCTCTTTAGGTTGTAGCCTCTAGCTCTTGGAGCTGAAGAAATCACCCTATTCATGAGCGTAAGTACTGAAGGAAGGCTCTGGCCACTAAACATACCACCTTGTAGAAGGAGGAAGGGGATCCAACAACTCTTACTTTGGTGTCTTCTATTATCTCCTCCTCTTTTTCCCTTTATGCTTTAGTCCCCTCTACCCCAATCTTGCTTTTGGCTCCCCTGCAAGCGTGAATGATCCTCACCCTAAGAGTGTGCAAGTATTCATTTCTCCTTCAATTGAGCCTCCTCTTCTGATGTACCTTTTAGACATCCCACCTTTTCCAAAACTCATGGACATGCTAAATACCTCAGTGGTGTCTTCTACGATTTTATCCTCTTCCTCCTCACCCTCTACTTCATCTCTAGGGATATTGCATCCTTTGATGAAGTGAAAGTTCTAGGAAAACCTTGCTTCTAATAGGGTTCAGAAGAAGGGATCACCTTCTTTAGAATTTGATTCTACATTGGCTTGTGTCGTCCTGGTGATGGAGGCAACCCTGATATCCCTGAATTTTGTCATTCCCCCTGAGTCTTTCGGTGAGTTCGATAGTGGATATCGAGCACCTCATTCATTTCCCACTATGTTGATACATGACACTCCTATAAAGTGCATGATCAACTCGGTAGATGATGTCCTAGCTCTGTCAATGATTTTTGTGAGATCGTTGATGTTTACTTCACAAGAATTGAGTGATGAAGACCTTGGGAAGCCTTCTTCCCTGGATCTTGTCGAAGGAGGGTCAGAGGGTACCCACTTGCTATCTCGCCCTTCCAATCTCATATGCCCTCCCCTTAAAATTATCTATATATCGAGAACGATGACCTCTTGGTTGATGAGGACTAGAAGGGCACCTCTTCTTTATTTATAGATTAGATTTATGTGTGTGTTGTGTTTCCCTTGTGCTTTTTTTATGTTTTCCTAGAGGAACCTCATCACCCTCATAGGTTCTTGGATACAAGAGTTTTTTGTGTCATAAAACTTCTTCTATTTGTCACATCATTCTTCTCTTTGTAGTGCCTTGATTTTCAACAATTGGGGACAATGCAAAGTGGGGAGAATTTAGGCCTCCCTTCCATGTTGACCCAACTTTTTATTTTCATTTTGTTTTCACGTGCCTTTCTTTACATGGTTTGATATAGTAGGGGCTTGATGATAGTTCATTTATATATTATTATATTTATCTATTTATATTTATGAGCAACTCTGACTCTAAAATATCATATCCCCCTGTCTCTTGTTCATTATGCCATCGTTTATCCTTTTATAAATCTTTCTCTCTTATTTGCTTGCTTTATGATATTGTGGGTCTTATGTGTTGTCCCTCACATGTGTGATAAAATTACCATAGTTACATATCGTCATGTTCCATGGGCCACAACATCACTTTCATTCTTGATTTTCTCTCCTTAGGATATCACATTCCTCTGAGTTTAGCACACACCATTCTAAGGGGGGCTATCATACTATTTTGATTTTTAGAAGGTGTATTTGGTGGCCAAAAAATCTCTCACTAAAAACTTGGCCTTGTGAGGGAGCATTCTTTCTTTCGAATTCCTTGATGAAAGGAATCTTTCAGAAGGATTCCTTGATGCTAGAATTGTTGGCAAATTTTTTTATCATTTTTTATAAAAATGTTATTTCTTTTCAAACTAAGCACCCCTTGAGTGGATTTATTTTCTTTTGAAGGGTTCTCGAGGGACCCTTTGAAAGCTTCTAATTCAATTGTTGACTGTCTACCTATTTTCTTGCATGGATTTTTGATATCTAACATGTTTTTTTTGTGGATTAACATGTTGCTTTGTAGGGGCACATGTGAATTTTCTTTTCAATCAACCTTGTAGGATTGAGTACCTATAAGGCCCCATCAAACTCTATGGAGTCTCTCACATCCGGCTTCCCTCAGGATTGAGCACTTGGGGGTGCCTTCTTTGTAATTCTAAGGACCTATAAAGCACTTTCATCCTACGAGATCTCTTTGTTCAACTCTGTAAGACCGAGCACCTATAGAGCCTTTTGTTCATCCTTCTATAATTTTGTAGACCTGCGGTGCATTTTTTTCAACCCTCCTCAGGACCGAGTACCTGTGGAACCATCTCCTCTTCCTGAGCATTCAAGTGTGTCAGATTGCGCTCTACTTCTTTGACAATTCAAGTATACTTTCTTTGAACTCTTTTGATCTACTTTACCTCAAATTTTATAGCACATATGCTTGCTAAAGTGGGGGGAAAATATAATGGAGTGAATTTGCACCCCTCGCAAATTCCCCATTTACACCCCTTACCTTAGAAAAATAAAACCTAAAGATTTTATTCCACCTTTTGTAGTGTCAATGGGGGAATTTCTATTGGGGATGCTAGCACGACATGTGGATGTATGTGTGGCACGCAGGCATCTTGATAGGATTCGAGCATCTAGAATCTAAAGAGGCATTACACTTCTCCATTATCAATGAAGCGTAACACCCCCGCACCCTTGAACGACCTCGAATAGCTCTTTTGGGCTCCTATTCACCTTCAAAACACTATCTCTCACATTCAATTCATATTCTTCAATCACACTTCATAATTCTACACACTTCTTGAGCATTTCACACCATTCTCCACTATTCTTGAAGCTCAAAGTTGGAACTCTATTATTTTTTTCTCATCTCATTGTTGTGGAAATGTTGGCATCCTCAAGCTTGTGAGCTCACATCTTCCTTCACATGCTTGAGGGCATCTTGTTGGGAGGTGATATCCATTTTGTTTAGAATTGTTGTTTGATTACATAGCATATCATTGTTAACATTGCTTGGTATTCTTCCTTTCAATTCTTTCTTTATCATACTTTCTCTATTTGTGGCTATTCTAGTTGTTCTTGGAGGTGGGAACACCGAAATGGGGGTTTGACTACGGAAAGCCCCAACACAGCCCCAACATTTTTCCTTGTTATGTTGTGCGTAGGTACTTTTGATCGTGTGGAGCTTACAAGAGGCTGGACCAACTGTAAGCTTGATTTTCATCAACTTTACCCTTGTCAAACTCTATCTTTTAGGTTAAAGTATTCTTCTTGTTATTTCAATAGTTTAGTTGTTTTATGTTTTCTGTCATTCCTTAAAACTGTACTTATTAGGTAGATATCGAGTTCTCTATAAGTCAAGACTGTACTTTTTACTCCCTGTCCGTATGGATTCCAGCACTCAACTAGGACACTAGTGTGTCAAGTTGTCATTCATCTTCTGCATTGGAGTCCTCTAGCAGAGAGCTGTATAGGTTACAATCCAGACTCAAGAATTTTCTCACTTGGTTTCCTAAACACTTGGGTTGACAAAAATATAGTGATCAATTAGTTGTCCTTCCTTTTCACCCTCTTAAAACATAATAATTTCCTTAAACGATCCTTAGCTTGTGGTAGATCAAGGCAACTGATTATTTTAGACCCCCTCATGACCTAGGGTCTTGAGCAGTCAGTCCCCCTCCTCTATATATGAAAATTAAAATATTTCTTTGGTTTAAGGGTGTTGCAAGTATGGTGGTTTGTCATTAATGTTTTCATTGATGTCAATATAGTTCAGGCCAATTATAGATGGTACTTTTATGGTTGAGATATTGTAGAAGTGCTTAGAGTACATGGAGCTATATTTATGAAGTTTTAGTTGTGGTTTTTTTCCATGAAGGTTGTGTTGAAGTATGTGTTCTGAGTGCGCTCTGGTATTGTGCTCTGTATTTCTTCTGTGTTGATCCTATGCATGTACAGATCTGTATTTGTGTTCATGAGCTTCAATGGAAAATATATTCCAATTTTTAACTTCTGGATAGATGGAGAGAGAAAGATGTGTTCATCGGTGTGTGAATTGGTTTGGCAAAACTATTTGTTTGTGGACTGGGATAAATGTTTTGGCTCCATAGTTTTCTGGTACTTGGTTAAGATCATGTGGATCTAGGAGATGATTCATATTGATGGTTTATGTGTTATGACAAATTTTCTTATGATTTGGCACTACAGAAGACATGCTCCAGAGCACCTGTGTGTTGTTGGTTGGTCCGGTTGGAATATTGAAGAGTATTCTATGAATGAAGAATATTTTAGTTTCTATGGATGTACCTGAAGGTTTCTTAGAGATGGTAAAATGTCTGGTGAAGTGTGTTGAGTGATCCATGTGTGATCATCTTGCTAGAGATGCACGTAATTCAAAGATCATTGGTGTTTTCATTAGGTTTGGCTGACCTGGTGTCTATACGTTACATTAAGATTTTGCATCGAATTAAGGAAGGGTATGATTGATCCAAGATGTTGTTTGGTTCCTAATTAAATGTGTAACTGGTCCTCTCTCATTCTTATCCACCATAGGAATTTTGAGTAGCCGACCTGATTTGAACTTGTAATTTGAAGAATGTTTCTAGGGTTGAAGATGGTATAAAATCAAATTAAGTTGCGAATTTATCATCCATCCATCAATTAATCAAGAAATCAAGTGAATTTTGTGAACAAGTGTGAAAAGCAGAGTGTTCAAGAGCGAATCAAGGCAGTAGTACTTTGATGTGTTAGATTCCTAAAAGCAGTGAGCTGATGGTGTCTACAATTTTCTAATCAAGCTGTGAGTGTGTGGAACCTTTGTGGTGGATCTTTATTTATCTTTTCTTTTTTCTGTAGGTAGTGAGCCTCCTTTCTAGATAGTAAGTCCTTTGTTGGCAATGAGCCTTGTATCTGGGCAGTGAGCCTTTGTATCCAATATTGCATTATTACTATATTGTGAGCTAATCCTCACCATGGTTTTTCCTTGATTGGGTTTTCCACGTAAATCTGGTGTCTCTCATGTTTGCTTTTTGTTATCTACATTTCATGTTCACACTTAATAACATATTGAAGTTTAAGTGGAATTGATTAAAGTTAGAAGTAAAGAATTTGATACAACTGATTCTCCCCCCTCTCAATTGTCTTTTTCATTTCAACAATTGGTATCAGGGCTCTGGTTCCTCGGTGAAAAGTTTAACCGCTTGAGGTAGATCAAATGGCGCACATGTTGTAGATGCCTATTTTTTATGGAGCTGATTATAGTGACTCGAAAGAACAGATGAGAGGTTATCTGGTTTCTATTGATTTCAAGACTTGGAAAGCTATGAGATAAAGTATGTTGCACCATCCACTGGTCCTTCCTCTATAGATGAAATTGTGGCTTATGAACAGAATGAAAAGGCAAGGTATGCTATCTTCAGTGCTTTATCTAAAACTGAAAGGACTAAAGTTATTTCTTTAGGCACTGCTTATGAAGTATGGGAAAAATTGAAAGACATTATAGAGTAAAATTGAATTATAGAGTAAAATTTTTAAGGAAGCTAATAGCTAAGCGAAAATTTAAGAATTTGAGAATGGAAGAGGGAGAAGATATTGCAAGCTATTATCAGAGTTGAAACTATAGCAAATGAGATCAAGAATAAAGGTGGTACCATGTCAGATGAAGATATAATTGAGAAGACCCTGATGACCCTACCAGAGAATTACAATGACAAAGTCTCTGCTATTGAAGAATCATATGATCCAAAGGTATTCACTAAGGAGCACCTATTTTGTATCTTGACTGCATTCGAGATGAGAAAATTTGCAAAAAATAAGGAGAAAACTGAAATAGCCTTTAAAGCAATGAAGATAGGAGATGACTCGGAGGATGATGATTTAGAAGAGTTGGAAGCAAACTTCACAAGGAAATTGAAGAAAGGTACTGGTAAATACAAAGGTAAGTTACCCTTTAAGTGTTTTAGTTGTGGAAATATTGGTCATTATGCATCAAGATGTCCCAATAGAGCTACAGACAAGAAGAACAAGAATAATAATAATGATCACAGAGACAAGAAGGATAGGAAGCTCAAGAAACTATATTATGTCAAGGAAGATGTAGGAATTTTTGATGATGAGTATGATGTTGAGGAGGATAAAGATGAATTCTTATTTCTATCCCTTGAAAATAGTTGTATCTGCTAACCATGGAAGATGTGGAAATGAATTTGGTCGAGAGAGAAAGAAGGATGAGATGGAAGGAACTCTAGTGACTGCTTTTCATGCTAGACAAGATGAATAATTTTGGGTAATTGATAGTGGGTGTTCAAATCATATGACTAGAGATAAAAGTAAGTTCACTAAACTTGAAAATTATGATGGAGGAATATTTATTTTTGGAGATGATTCTGGTGCTAAGATTGTTGGTAAAAGAACAATTAGTTTTTATGGGAAACATAGTACTGACGATGTGTATTATGTTAAGGGTTTGAGGAATAATCTCTTAAGTGTTGGAAAAATGTGTAGCAAAGGATTTAAGCTTGTGTTTTAGAACAACACTTGTGAGATCAGAAAAGGATTCAGAACTATGGTAGCAGTAGGAAGAAGAACTCATGGAAACATCTATCACCTTAAGGGAGGAGATGGTCAGTGTTTTGTTTCATAGATTAATGAAACTTGGTTGTGGTATCAAAGAATGGGACATGTGAATTTCAAAAATTTATCAGTTCTAAGGAAGTTGTCAGAGATCTACCTAGAATCACAAAGCCTTCATATTCAATTTGCAGAAGTTGTTAGCCAGGGAAACAAACAAGAAGCAACTTTAAAGTAAAGGAACAATCATCTACCAGAATGCTGGAATGAATTCATATAGACCTCTAAGGTCCTACAAGAATAGGAAGCCTTAATGGTGACAGGTACTTTATGCTTTTTTTTGTTGACTACTCTAGGATGACATGGGTTACTTTTCTTAGAGAAAAAGATTAGGCTCTTGATAGATCTAGGGTATTCAAGGAAAGAGTAGAGAATGAGGAAAACCTAAGAATCAAATGGTTAAGGTTTGATAGAGGTGGAGAATTTACTTATAGTGATTTTAATGCATTTTATGAAGAACATGGCATAAAGAGACATTATTCTACTCTTAGAACCCCTCAGTAGAATGGAGTTGTGGAAAGGAAGAACCAGACTGTTCAAGAGGTTGCCAGAACCATGATGAAAGAAGAAAATGCTCCTAATGTGTATTGGAGAGAATCAATTCACACTGTTGTTTGCATTCTTAATAGAGTTCAAATTAGAGGTAACAATGCTAAGACTCCTTATGAGTTATGGACTGGTAAGAATCATACTGTTAAATACTTTAAAGTGTTTGGAAGTAGATGTTACATTAAAAGAGATGATGAGAATCTTGGAAAGTTTGATGCTAGATGTGATGAAGGAATTTTTCTTGGATATTCAAATAACAAAAAAGCATATAGATGCTTTAATAAAAGATTGAGGAAAATAGTTGAAAGTGCTAATATAAAGGTTGATGAAGCTGTGAATAGACTAGTTGAGATAACTGAAATTGAACCTGATGATCCTATCTGTGAGAAAGTGCAAGAAGAAGAAAAGGAAGAAAAAAAGCAAAGTGATGAAGAGCAGATTCAAAAACCTGCACCTAAGACTCCTAAATATGTACAGAGAAATTATCCAGAGGAATAGATAATTGGAGACATAAATGAAGGAGTGAAGATAAGAAGCAAAGTTTTTGAGGTAAAATTGTGTTTTCTTTCTAAGATATAACCTAAGACTGTGAGTGAAGCATGTAAAGATGAAATTTGGGTTAAAGCAATTAAAGAGGAACTGTGGCATATAGAGAAGAATGAGACATGGGAACTAGTCCCTAGACCTGTAAACAAAAATGTAATTGGTTCAAAATGGTTATTTAGAAACAAGCTGAATGAAGATGGTGAATTGGTAAGGAATAAAGCAAGACTAGTATGCAAAGGATATTCATAGGTTGAAGGAATAGATTTTGAAGAAACTTATGCACCTGTAGCAAGAATGGAGGCCATTCGGATGTTCTTGGAATTTTCAACTCATAAAGACTTCAAAGTGTATCAGATGGATGTCAAGTCTGCATTTCTAAATTGAGAATTGGAAGAATAAGTTTATATGGAGCAATCGAAAGGTTTTCAGCTGTCAGACAAACCGGAAATGGTTTGCAAGTTAAATAAGAAATTATATGGTTTTAAAGAAGCTCCCATAGCTTGGTATGCAAGATTGGATAGATACCTGACACAATAAGGATTCAACAAAGGGTCCACAAAGAACAATCTTTACTTCAAAGTTGAGAAATACAAAATCTTGATAGTTATGGTATATGTTTATGACATCATCTTTGGTGGAAATGAAGGAATGTGTAAGAAATTTGCAGAAGATATGCAAAAAGAATTTTAAATGTCAATGATTGGTGAATTGAATTTCTTACTTGGACTTCAAGTAAATCAATCTAAAAAAGGGATATTCATTTCACAATCTAAGTATGTCAAGGAATTATTAAAGAATTTTGGAATGGATGACTCCAAACCAGTCTATACCCCTATGGTAACTAGATGCAAGCTGAGTAAAGATGATGAATCTGCTAAAGTTGATTAGAGCATGTATAGATATCATGCATGAAGTATGTTTAGTTGCAATATTTCAAGCATAACCTAAGGAAGCACATGTTACAACTGTGAAGAGGATATTCAAATATCTTAAGGGAACTCTAGATTATTGACTATGGTATCCAAAGGACAATTATTTCACATTGAATGCCTACACTGATGTAGATTGGGTTAGCTATGTAGATGACCGAAAGAGTACAAGTGGTGGTGCATTCTTCCTCAGAGGAAGACAAGTTTCATGGTTGAGTAAGAAACAAGATTTAGTTTCTTTATCCACTGCAGAAGCTGAGTATATTGCAGCAAAATCCTGCTGCAGACAGGTATTGTGGATGAAGCAAACCTTGAAGGACATAGGTGTGTTGTGTGATGAACATATCTCTATATTTTTGTATAATACAAGTGCTATAAAAATTTCAAAGAATCCAGTGATGCATTCCAGTACAAAGCACATATCTATCAGGTATCACTTCTTAAGGGAGAAGGCATTGAAGAATGAAGTTAGACTTGAATATGTACCTACCAAAGAAAAAATTGTTGACATATTCACTAAGGCCCTTTCGAAGGATACTTTTGAGTATCTTAGGGAGAATTTAGGGGTTACTGCCCCTCCTTCCTTGAACTAAGTGCACATGGAGGTGCATCATTCCATTGGATTCACAAACTCTTTTGATCTGGACTGATGATTGAGGTCTACTCCTCAAGGGAGTAGGGAAATGCATTGTTGCAGTATGTGATGTGGGTGTACTCCTAAGGGGGAGTGAACAAAGCTTTATATGGAAAGATTTTTTATGCATAATTTCCTTTTCCATTGATGTCAAAGAGGGAGAGAAATTCATGTGAAAAATTTATTCTTGTGCAGTTTGTTGCTTCTAAAGAAAAGGAAAGGGAAGAAAAAGCAGGTGATTGTGTCTTTGATGGTTTTTCACATCATGTGTTTCCATCAATGACAAAGGGGGAGATTTGTTGCAAGTATGGTGGTGTTGTCATTAATGTTGCCATTGATGTCAACATAGTTCAGGTTGATTACATATAGTACTTGTATAGTTGAGATATTATAGAAGTGCTTAGAGTACATGGAGGTATATTTATGAAGTTATAGTTGTGTTTTTTTGCCATGAAGGCTATGTTGAAGTATGTGTTTTGAGTGTGCTTCGGTATTGTGCTCTACATTTCTTCTATGTTGATCCTATGCCTAATCAAATATGTAGAAGTGTTCATAAGATTCAATGGAAAATATATTCCGAGTTTTAGCTTTTGTATCGATGGAGAGTGAAAGATGTGTTTACCGACGTGTGAACTGGTTTGGCAGAACTATCTGTTTGTGGACTGGGAGAAATTTTTTGGCTTCACAGTCTTTTGGTACTTGGTTTTAGATCGTTCAGATCTGGGAGATGATTCATATTGATGGTTTCTATGTTCTGACAAATGTTCTTATGATTTGGCACTCCGAAAGACCTACTCCAGAGCTCCTGTGTGTTGTTGGTTGGTTTGGTTGGACTATTGAAGAGTATTCTATGAAAGGAGAATATTTTAGTTGCTATGGATGTACCTGCAGGTTTCTTAGAGATTGTAAAATATATGGCAAAGCATGTTGAGTGATCCACATGTGATCATCTTGCTGGAGATGCGTGTAATTCAAAGATCATTGGTGTTTTCATTAGGTTTGACCGACTTGTTGTCTACATGTTACATTAAGATTTTATATCGAATTAAGGAAGCGTGTGATTGATCCAAGATTTTTTTTGGGTCCTAATTAAATGTGTAATTGGTCCTCTCTCATTCTTATCCACAACGAGAATGTTGAGTAGTTGACCTGATTTGAATTTGTAATTTGAAGAATGTTTAGCTGACCTTGGAGAATGTTTCTAGGGTTGAAGATGGTATAAAATAAAATCAAGTTGTTGTGAATTGATCATCCATCCATCAATTAATCAAGAAAATAAGTGAAGTGTGTGAACAAGTGCGAAAAGCAGAGTGTTCAAGAGCGAATCAAGCCAACAATACTTTGATCTGTTAGATTCCTAAAAGTAGTGAGTTGATGGTGTCTACAATTTTCTGATCAAGCTAAGAGTGTGTGGAACCTTTTGTTGGATTTTTTGGTTGCATTGCTGATATGTGGTTTTCATTGATTTCAACACTATTAGCATTGATGATTCTTAAGGTTGTATATGTCGAAGATATTGATAAAATTGTAAAAAAAATTATATTGCAGGCAGTGGATTTGAGAAGGTCAGAATGTTGGAAAGTTCTTTACGTTGAAGATATGAAGGTGCACATCAAATGGTTTTTTTTCAAGCCTATCTAGTATGTTGTCCAAAAGTTTCAAAGGTTCGCATCAAGATCTGTGGAAGTTATGAAGATCTTTGTTCCTACAAGAATTCAATTTATGTAGATGGTGCTCTTGGATGTAGAGGATGAAATTCTGGTAATTTCAGCTGTTCTGCATGTACCTATGACATTCATGGATGAGTCTAGATCATGCTCTATCCTTGCTATACTTCTGTATTGAATGGAGTGTTCGTGATTGGAGATTTTTTATTGTATGCTTGAATTTTTCATGTTCTTGGCCGACATGATGGTGGTAGCGTGTTGCAGATCTTTATGGATTAATATTTTATTGTTTGGCATGTTCTAAGGTGTTTTTTTGGGTCCTCACTATGTTGTGACTGACTTGTGTTGGTGTGCATTAAGATCTATTCATGTATTGAGGCCGACAATTTTAATTTATTATTTATTTGTGGCCGACAGAGTAGTTGATATAAATCCATGTGGCGGATGTATAAGAGTGATTGTTTACTCATTTTGTATTGTGCTCAAGGTATGCTCGGTGTGTGAAAGTAATATACATGTACGAATAAAGGTTAGATCATTCAAGATCAGAGTAGAGTGTGTAAAAGTTTTTTGTGTGCCTAAACAGAACTGTAATCAGGATTTTGTAGAAGCTATTACTTCAGTTCAAACTCATCTGATGGACTTAATATGATTATTGTATGTAAGGCAGTGTGCTCTAGGTAGTGTGTCTGAATGCAAGTGAATTCCCTTTTCATTCTTCATTATACTTCTAATAGGGTTTAATCTTCTGGACTAACATCCATCGTGGTTTTTCCCCTAAGAGGGTTTCCACGTATAAAATCTTGGTGTTCATGTGTCTCTAATGTGTTATTGATTAATGCTTGCACTGTTAATTATTAGATCTGAGATTTAAAATTGATTAATGTTGAATAAGTTTGATTTTGGTAACAACTGATTCACCCCGCCTCTTAGTTGTCTATCCTTGTATTTCCAACAATTGGTATCAAAGCTAGTTCCTCTAAAGAAGCCTAACAACTTGAGGTGATCCAAGATGTAATCATACAAGAAGGATAGTCCTAGATTCAATGGTAGAAACCACTCTTTATGGAAAGTTATAATGTAGTGTCATTTGAAGGGCATTGGAGAACCCTTCTGAAAGATCACACAGACTGCATATACTATTCCTCATAATGGTCTATCCTCTGAACATGAGATCAAGAAAGCAAAAGCTAATACCAAGGCTATTGAAGTATTGTTGAGTGATTTGACATATTTAGAGATAAAAAAATGTGTTAGGATTGAAGACTGCATACTAGATCTGGAAAAAGTTGGAAACACTGTATAAAGGAGATGCACTAGTGAAAAGTGCAAAGCTACAAAGTCTAAAAGGCAAGTGCGAGGACATGAAGATGAGTGAAGATGAGAACATCCTCTCTTTCTCTCAAAATATAAATGAACTAGTGATGAGCATTAGATGTGCTAGTGGAACCTTGGATTAAGAAGAAATTGTGGCTAAGATACTTAGATCTGTGCCTCCCTCCTACAAAACAAGAACTCATGCTATTGATGAACTTAGGACAGTGATTAATATAACAAGAGACATGCTGATTGGAAAAATTGCTACCTTTGATTTAAGTGAATTTGGTGAATCTGCTCCTAAGACCGAATCTGCATTCAAAGCTACTATATCCAGAAAAAGCCAGCAAAGATACAATCCGGGAGAGAGTTCCAAAAGGACATTCAAATATGAAGATGAGATGAAAAATATTGAAGATGAAGAAAGAGAATTAGAAGAACTATAAGAATTGATTGTGAAAAGAGAAGCCAGAGGTCATGGTAAGTACAAAGGAAAGTTACCTATCAAATGTTTTTCTTGCAGTAAAATAGCCCATTTTGCATCTAGATGTCCTAAAAGAGTTTCTAAGTACAAACCTAAGAAGACTAGATTTCAAAGGAAATGCTATTATGCTGAAGAAGGTGTAACTAATGAAGAATCTGATAAATAAACTAGAAATAAAGATGAATGGGTATTCATTGCCATCAAATAAAATAGTCGGGTGTCCACTCAATCTACTAATAATGTGAATGTTGAGAAAGCTCTTGCAAAAAAAATAGAAGAAACGGATGAGTGAGTAATTGATAGAGGATGCTCACATCGTATGACTGGTGACAAAAGAAAGTTTGTAAGCTTGGAAGACTATGATGGTGGTGTTGTAAGATTTGGAGACAACACTTCTAGTGTGATTCTTGGCAGAGGCACTATTTCTTTTGGAGGTAAGCACAATACTAATGATGTTCTTTATGTAGAAGGCTTAAAGCATAACTTGTTAAGTGTTGGAAAGATGGTAGAAAAGGGTTGCAATCTTCAATTCAAGGATGGTAAGTGAAAAATAAGGGGAAGTTCCAGAAATATGATTGCTTCAGGAACAAAGAAAAAAGGTAATATCTTTCATTTGAGTGTTGCTAGTGAAAGTTGTTAATTGCTCAGATTGATGTAAGTTGGTTATCGCATAGGAGGTTGTGTCATGTGAACTTTGATAGAATTGTAAACATAAGCACTACTCAAGTAGTCAGAGATATTCCTAAGTTAGTGAAGCCTACTAACACTATGTGCAAGGAATGTCGGATGGGAAAGCAAACAAGAAATTATTTTCAGACCAAAGAGTATAGCTCTAATGGAGCACTGGATTTGATACATAGTGATCTATGTGGTCCATCCAGAGTCAGAAGTATACAAGGTGAAAGGTATTTTATGTTGCTCATTGATGATTACTCTAGAATGATATGGGTTTATTTTCTAAGAGAAAAACATGAAGCATTAGAAAAGTTCAAAAGCTTCAAAGATATGGTAGAAAATAAGACAGGTCAAAAGATCAAATACCTTAGGTCAGGAAAAGGTGGTGAATTCACTTCCCAAGAATTTAATTCTTTCTGTGAAGAGAATGGAATCCAAAGACAACTATCTGCTCCTCAGACTCCTCAACAAAATGGAGTTGTTGAAAGAAAGAACAAAACCATTCTAGACACTACTAGAACCATGATGCTAGAAGAAAATGTTCCTCATTTCTACTGGAGAGAAGTTGTAAGTACTGCTATGTATACCATTAACAGGTTGAATGTCAATGGTAATTCTAGTAAGACACCTTTTGAGCTATGGTTTGGTTATAATCCTACTGTCAAATATTTCAATTTTTTCGGAAGCAAATGTTACATCAAGAGAGATGATGATATATGCAAGTTTGATGCTAGAAGTGATGAAGGAATTTTTTTGGGTTACTCTACTAAAAGTAAAGCTTACCGGTGCTTTAATAAGAAGTTAAAGAAAATGGTTGAAAAAGAAAATGTCAAAGTTGATGAAGATATTGTTAGACCATCTAGATGTAGTGGATATGATTCGGATGATCAACATGATAATACTAAAAATGGAAATAATGTTTAGACATATAATCAACTTCAGATTGTTCTAGTGAACCAAGGGAATTAAGAGGCAGAAACTAGCAAAAGTGCAAAAGAAAGAACACAAGAACAAGAAGTCAGAGAAAATCCTAAAACTCCCAAGTATGTAAGGTGAAATCACTCTTACAGTCAGATCATAGGAGACAAGAGCAAAGGTGTGCAAAGTAAAAGAAGAATTTTGGAAGAGTACTGTCTAATTTCCAAAGTTGATCCCAACAATATCAATGAAGCATGCAAAGATGAACATTGGATGGAAGCCATGAAAGAAGAAATAATGCAGATAGAGAAGAATGATACATGGGATCTTGTTCCTAGACCTGAGAATAAAAATATGATTGGGACCAAATGGTTTTTTTAGAATAAGTTGAATGAGCAAGGTGAAGTGATCATAAACAAAGCAAGACTGGTTTGCAAAGAGTACTCATAGATGGAAGGTATTGATTTTGAAGAAACCTTTTCCCCTGTTGCTATCAGATGGATGTAAAGTTAGGATTTCTAAATGGTGAGCTAGAAGAAGAAGTCTATGTTGAACAACTAGATGGATTTCAATTAAATGATGAAAAGGACATGGTATGTTGATTGAAGAAAGATCTGTATGGACTTAAGCAAGCTCCTAGAGCTTGGTATGCTAGATTGGATAAATACTTATTGAAGCTTGGATTTAGTAAGGGTACTATTGATAGCAATCTGTATTTCAAGTTGGATCAGAATAAAGAACTGATCATTGAAGTCTTTGTTGATGACATTATTTTTGAAGGTGATGATGATTTATACATGAAGTTTGCTGATGAAATGAAAAGTGGGTTTGCAATGTCAATGATAGGAGAGCTGAAATTATTTTTAGGACTAAAAATCACTCAGTTAGACGATGGAATTTTTGTATCTCAGTCTAAGTATGTGAAAGAGCTATTGAAAAAAGTTTGGCATGGAATATTTAAAGTGAGTTGGTACACCTATGGTAACCGGATGAAAACTTACATAGAACGATGATTCTCCTAAAGAAAATCAAACAAGATACAATTCAATGATTGGTGGATTACTCTATTTGACTCAGACCAGGACAGATATAATGAATGTTGTATGCATGGTTGCTAGATTTCAAGCTGAACCTAAAGAGTCTCATGTGACTGCTGTGAAAAGAATTTTCAGATACCTGAAAGGGACAGTTGATCTTGGTCTTTGATATCCTAGGTATGATGATATTATCATAAGTTCTTTCACTAATGTTGATTGGGCAGGAGATGTGGATGATAGGAAGATCACTAGTGGCGGTGCATTCTTCTTAGGGAAGAAGTTGGTATCTTCACTAAGCAAAAAGCAGAATTTCATTTTTATCTACTACTGAGGTAGAATATATTGCTACTGCAAATAGTTATACTCAAGTATTGTGGATGAAGAAAATGTTGAGAGATGTCAAAATTGAGTATGAAGAACCCATTTCCATATTTTGTGACAATTCAAGTGCCATAAACATTTCCAAGAATCCAGTGCTGCATTCAAAGACAAAACATATATCCATCAAATATCACTTCTTGAGAGATAAAGTAAGTGACAAAGAGGTTAGACTGGAGTATATACCTACCAAGGAGAAAATTGCAGACATCTTTACTAAGCCTTTACCTAAGGATAATTTTGAGTATCTCAAAGACAAGTTAGGGGTGATTTCCCCTCTTGATCAGAACTAAGAGATGTAGGTCTTTGCATCAGTCCGTGAATTCAAAGCCATATCTTATTCTAAATTGATGTTGTGGTGGCTACTACTCAAGGGGAGTAATTAGATGATTCAAATATGTGATCAAAGCATTGTACCTTTTCCATTGATTTCAAAGGGGGAGAGAAGAGTAATGTGAAAAACATGGGAAAATAAGGAAATAGAAAAAGAGTGCACAATCTCAGGGGGAGATTGTTGGAGAAGAGCTAGTTGGGTTGATAGTATTATTTTTCACATCATGTGTTGCCATCAATGCCAAAGGGGGAGATTGTTGGATGTTGTGGTTGCATTTCTGATATGTGGTTGTCATTGATGTCAACACTATTAGCATTGATGATGCTTAAGGTTATATATGTCGAAGATATTGAGAAAATTGAAAAAAAAATATATTGCAGGTAGTGGAGCTGAGAAGGTCAGAATGTTGGAAAGTTCTTTACGTTAAAGATCTGAAGGCGCACATCTAAGGGTTTGTTGTCAAGCCTATCTAGTATGTTTTTTGAAACTTTTATAGGTTCACATCAAGATCTGTGGAAGTTATGAAGATATGTGTTCCTACAGTTATTTAGTTTTTATAGATGGTGTTCTTGGATGTAGAGGATGAAATTTTGGTAATTTTATTTATTGCACATGTACCTATGACATTCATGGATGATTCTAGATCATTATCTATCCTTTCTATACATCTGCATTGAATGAAGTCTTTGTGATTGAATATTTTTCATTGTATGCTTGAAGTTTTCATGTTCTTGGCCGACATGATGGTGGTAGTGTGTTGCGGATCTTTATGGATTAATCTTTTATTCTTTGGCATGTTCTAAGGTGTTTGTTTGGGTCCTCACTATGTTGTGACTAACTTGTGTTGGTGCGCATTAAGATTTATTTATGTATTGAGGCCAACAATTGCAATTCATTATTTATTTGTGGCCGACAGAGCAGTTGATGTAAATCCATGTGGCTGACATATAAGAGCGATTGTTTACTTATTTTTTAGTGTGCTCAAGGTATGCTTAGTGTGTGCAAGTAATGTACATGTGTGAATAAAGGTCAGATCATTCAAGAGAAAAGTAGAGTGTGAAAGAGATTGAGCAGAGTGTGGAAGAGTGTGGAAATTTTTTTTGTGTGCCTAATCGAAACTGTAATCAAGCTTTTATAGAAGCTATTACTTCTGTTCAGACTCATCAGATGGACTAAATCTGATTATTGTATGTAAGGCAATGAGCCTTCCTCTGAGTAGTGTGATCTAGGTAGTGTTCCTGAATGCAAGTGCATTCCCTTTTCATTCTTCATTATACTTCTATCAGGGTATAATCTTGTGGACTAACATCCACCGTGGTTTTTCCCCTAACAGGGTTTCCACGTATAAAATATTGCTGTTCATGTGTCTCTGATGTGTTATTGATTTATGCTTGCACTGTTAATTAACAGATCTAAGATTTAAGATTGATTAATGTTGAATAAGTTTGATTCTGGTAACAATGGATTCACCCCCCCCTCAGTTTTCTATCCTTGTATTTCCAACACCTTTGTGGTGGATCTTTATTTATCTTTTCTTTTTTCTGTAGGCAATGAGCCTCCTTTCTGGACAGTAAGTCCTTTGTTGGCAGTGAGCCTTTATATCCGGTATTGCATTATTACTATATTGTGAGCTAATCCTCATTGTGTTTTTTCCCTCATTTGGTTTTCCACATAAATCTGGTGTCTTTGGTGTTTTCTTTCTATTATTTCCATTTCATGTTCACACTTAATAACAGATTGTAGTTAAAGTGGAATTGATTAAAGTTAGAAGTAAAGAATTTGATACAACTGATTCACCCCTTCCTCTCAGTTGTCTTGTGCATTTCAACAAAGGGTATATGGTCTACCTTGGGTGACCATTAACCTGATTTTACCAAGGAATATGAAATATTTTATGACATGAACAAATGTGATGAGGCTATGGGCTTGATTGCTCTGCATATTTCTAATAGTTTGTTCTTCAATATTGAGGAATGTACTACTACTAGGCAGGTATGGAATAAGTACAAATATTTATTTGGTTTAGTTAGTGATTTTTGAGCTATGCATTTGGAGGTAGAATTGGCATCACTTTCCATAGGTTTATTTCCTATGAGTGAAGACTATTTGGTAAAATTTAAATCATTAAGGTCTCAATTGGATGTTTTTGGTAAGGATAAAAATGATAAGGAATGCATATTCTTGATTTTTTCTAAGTTGAAAGGTTTGTTTGCATACTTCTCTACTTCCTTTTATTCTACAATGGTTGGATTAGGTGATTCATTTGTCATACCTTCTTTTGAGACATTTTTTGATAGGTTGACTAGGGAACAAGTTAAACTTATTCAATATGATACACACTCTAAGAATCAGAAATTAACTGCATCATCACCTGAAGGTAAAGGAAAGAAGAAGTCTAAACCTAAGGTAGAATCTTGTGGTACACCCACCTCTCCTAAAGAGGATAAAACTAAGGAGAAACCAAAGTGTGGTTATTTTAACCAACCTGGGCATGGTGAACATAATTTCTATAAGAAAAAATTAAATGAAATGAGAACTTATAAAGGAACACAATATTTATTTTCCTTCTAAATCTACAATTCCACCGTCTTCTTCACAACCTTCATCTTCTACACACAAGTACCATAGGAATTACTAATGGGGGTGATAATAATATAAAAGATCATAAGATTAAAGGTCACGCTCTTGTTGTAACATATGTGGATGATTCTAAAAATTGGATTCTTGACATTGGGGCTTCATATCATATTGTAAGATCACCTAGCAGGTTTTTTATCCTTGAAGCATTCTTCAATCATGAAGATCTTGATGGCTAATGGTGTTTACATGGCTATTTGTTACAAAGTAAATGTTGATATGGATACATGGACCTTTAGTAATGTCTTGTATATTCTTGAGCTTGTTAATAATATTCTTTATATATATCAAATTTCATGTAGTGGTATAGGCAAGTCTATTGAGTTCACTCTAGATTTAGTATTAATTCGAGATAAGCATACTAGAAAACTTTTTGCAATGGGAAAGGCTGGTCATATTACTGATGTTTATGTGTTTTCATATTTTGCTTCTACTCCTGATGATGATTATTTTTCTCCTTCTCTTGCATCAAGTGTGGGTAGTTATTTTGAGGGTCGTATTGGTCACTCGAACTTTTTTGTTAAGGTTCCTCCAACTTCTTCAGACTTGAGTTTTGACTTGGTTTCCAAGACTTCAAATGAGTAGGATATCTTTTGATTTCCAGATTTTTCTTTGCAGGATGGTTTTATGATAGGTATAACATATTTGGTTTGTCATTCCTCTTCTACAGAATTGGAGGACATGTTTGAGGGGATCTCTCTCCTCTTTTTTCACACATCTTCTTTGGATATTACTCTTTAGTTTCCACGTCCTTTGTCTTCTTCCTTGATTGGGGTCACACTTAGTTTCGTTGAGACATCTTTGGAGACATTTGATGTATATTTAGAGATATCATTCATGAGGCTTCTTCCCTCTTGCTTATTCATGGAGATGAGGTTTCTTCAACATCGACCATTGGATCTTTTTATTCCCAAGGGGAGACATGTTTGAAGACATTGGATACTCTTTTATCTTCATACATTTTTTTATGGTTGTGGAGCTACTTCATTATGGGGGGCTTGAGGTCTATTTATTTCCCTCTTATGGGGGGTATTTTTAATTTAAATATGTGATGGATGTTGTACTTGGGGGTATCATGAAGTCCTCCATCTCTTTTCTCTCTTTTTGGGGTGTTTTTTCCTATTTGGTTTTTCTCCTTTTCTCCGTTTGTGAGAGATTACATTTGTATTTGTACATGGGTACCTAAAATGGCCTTGTATCTTGGACCCATCCTTGCATAATTTGCATAATAATTTCTTCTCCCTAAGTTGCACTTAATGGGGGTGTTGGTGTAAATAGGTAATTTTCCTAGAACTAGTTATTAGTGGGATCCTAGTTATTAATGATAGTTTAATCACAAAATGGACCTTCAAAGTTACAAAGTAGAACTTATGTAGTAATGTATATTGTATCTAAAAAACTATCGTATCTACTACTAATTTTCTTGATATTATTCTACTATATTTATAGCTACTATTTTCTTTACATAGCTATATTTATATATTTACATATGTGCATATATACTTGAGTAGTATAGAGATATACATATAGATTGTTACAGGTATACAAAACTATTGTAATCAATATTTTATTATGTTCAATTTTTAGTAGCTTCTCTAGTTGAGTGGTTTTTAGTAGCCTCTAACTCTTCCTTTGATCTACCTTCATCAGATCTGGGTTCCCCTATTGCTTGTGTCTCCTTTTTCCCTAAGCCTTTTCATTGAACTCCTTTTGAAACCCTTCCAAAGCCTTCATAAAAATGGAGAGGTTAAGTTGACCTTGTTGCCAGGTATGATCATATTTGACTTCACTTGGGTTAACTTGTACAATGTCATCTCCTAGTAGTTTTAGGAACTTTCCTTTGGAGATCTCCATTGTAACCGTAACCTGCATGACAACATTATGAAATATGAGTCCTTTGGCATACTCAGTAAGCACCCTCCTAGTCCCTTTACACTTGTCTCCATTCCTTTCCTTCCATAAGTGCCATAATATCTCATTAATAAAACACATCCAAAACAAATTACATGCTTTATCTAGTTTGTTATTAGGCTCCATTTAGATTATCCTCCAACTAATATCCCCATAATTCCCCCTGATTTTCAACTTATCACAAAATAAATTCCAAACCTCTTTTGCATATAGGAATTCAAAGAAAA
The DNA here is from genome assembly GCA_007115665.2 of Sequoiadendron giganteum. NCBI lineage: Eukaryota > Viridiplantae > Streptophyta > Pinopsida > Cupressales > Cupressaceae > Sequoiadendron > Sequoiadendron giganteum. Next base: position 716,059,255 of record CM021103.1, read on the forward strand.
CATGTTTGATACTTTCAGGTACCTTGCATATTTCTACATAAATCAATGTCAGAACTTTTGTATTTATATGGTAACCTTTGTAGCGTGAATAGCCACCTGAAATAGGATTTTTTATGCTCATTTACATTAGGCCAGATATTTTGAAAAATTCATTGTTATTTCTTCTTAGAGATATTAATACCCTAGAATTTTTTACTATGATATTTGATGGAGTTAGATTATATTATGATAATGTATATAATTTTGGTTTTTATATTAATTAAGGGTGAGTTATCAATCCACTTAACTTCGTGGTGTTGCTTATCATTTTGAATGCAAATGATAGCAATTTTTTTTCTTGAAAATCTTCCCTTAAGATAGAATATTTCCTCTAATTAGATTTTGTCAGGTCATATTCAGTGCTCAAGGACATCTGATCCTTCAACTACCCATTTATGATTATGTTATTAAAGGACTTGATACCTTTTTATGTCCAGTTCTTGGCAAAACAACCTTGCAATAGGACAAGGGGTCTACCCTTATGCTCCAGATTCCACCAAATGGAATTGTGAGTAAAAATTGCATTATTAGTGATGCAAAGCAAGAATCTTCTTAGTCTTACAACTCAAAATGATAAGATGTTCCTATACAATCTCCATTTCTGCTCTAGGTGAGATAACTTTTAATGGGTTAAGGAAAAAACTACATAGATTGTTTCAAACCCTCCATATTTGACTTGGAGGCCTCCTTAGAAAATTTCAAATGTTTTTCCAACAAGTATTCAATACCAAGACTCATAAACAAACCCTAACTTGCTTGGGTTCCAACACTTACCCAATGACTGTACAAGTAGTCCCCTTGGGACAACCACAAGAAAAATTGTCTAAACCTTCAAGAGTGCTCTAAAATACTTTGTAAATGTCCTTTTATGACCCTATAAGACCCCTTTCCAACAAGGAATATGCACAAACAACACTTTTAGACTTAGATTTGTTCAATTTTCAATTGCTGCCCCAACACTTTAAAAAACAATCCTCTTGGGACAGTCATAAAATGACTTATATTAACCCTTCAAAAATGCTCAAAACCCAAAGATACAGGTCTTAAAGACCTCTCCACACATCCCTCTACTACTGAAAATAAAAATAAAATAAAAAAACAAACCTTGGTTCAACAACTCTTCATTACCTTTTGTTGCTACACAGTTTGATACATCAAATATCAGAATTTTCTGGTTAATCATGGCACATGCAAACCTCCACTTGGGACCCTAAATATTATATACATTATAGGAAACATATTTACAGACCTTTCCACCAATTTTGGCAATTACCTAGTGGTGGAAGGTCGATTTACATCAGTTTTCCTCCTCACTAGTTACCCTAGGTAGGGTTTTGGCGGTTTTTAGTAAAAATGCAATAACTTTCTTAATACTCAATGAAAATTGATGAAACAAAAATAAAATGAAATTATATTTACGTGCTGATACACTCAAATTTTTTTAAGGTTGATATGTGGTCTGTATAATTCGTACCAAATAAAATAACAGGTTTGAACGTGAGAAAATAGACAGAAAATGCTTGTTTTCATTTACCAAATCTTCAACTGCAATGCCTTCAACCCCCAATTCGAGTTTGGAGGGTGTTTTATAAATTTTACATCCATCCCAATTTTTTCCAACCACCTTTTAACTAGTTTGTTCATAAAACACTATTTTGCCAATTTTTGCAAAAGTTGCTTGACAACTTTTCGAGCAACATAGACAACTTTTACAATTTTTTGACCAATAAGCCTATAAGTCTCCAAAAGTGATCAATATGATCCCAAATGGTCATAAATGAATTTATTATACCAAAAAAATAAAAAAAAACATAAAACCAAAATTTGACGAAATTTGACCATACAGCCAGAAGGTGCCCCTGCACCAATTATTGTCTTTGGAAAACTGATAGTTAGTAACATTTCTTCTAATTAATTCCCAATATTTCCATAGTCTCTTAAATACATTGGATCTAGTAGGAGACAATGGTTTCTTTCCAATAATTAGGTCACAAAAGAGTAGCATTTTCCTATATTTAGCCTGTTTGGGAACCCTCATCTGAATGTTGTTCCTCACTAGGATCTTCCATGGTTCCAAACCTTCGAGGGATTTTATTATCCATTTTGTTGCTAGTGCAATTCCATGAATCCTTAGGAATTTTACCCCAAGGCCACCATGATATGTATCAACACAACATCAATCCCATTTGAATATGTGCTTCTTATTTTGGATCTTTCCATCTGACCATAAGAATTTCCTTAAATTTTTCTGAATTTCATTCACTTTTTAACAACTAAATAACCAAAATGAGGCAAAGTAGAGATTATATGAGTATAAGATCTTTTGGTACATTTTCATTCTTCTTACCAATGATAAGTATTGCTTATTCCACTTGTCAATTTTTTTTCTCTACCTTTACTTTGATCCACATCCACATGTCCTTAGGATTGAGACTCACTACAAAAGGGATACTAAGGTATCTTACTTGCTTGTGGGGACCTTCCCATTGAAACCCATATTTTCCAAACCATTTTGGAGGGTCTTTTGTCTATCCCAAGACAATAGATTTGGCATTAGAAAATTTGGCCCTAGAGGCCTTGCAAAATAAATTGAGTTTGTTGATTAGACTATCCATGTTGTCTTATTCTAATTCAACAAATAATGTAGTATCATTTGCAAATTGAATATTCAAGAGATTTCTTTGATTAGGTGGTTTTAGTCCCCTTATTTTTGGAGTGAAATAAGCTTCCCTTAGTAAGTAGTGAATAACATATGATGCAATTACAAAGAGAGAAGGGGCCAATGGGAAACCTTGCCTAATTGACCTTTCCAATGTGAATTCCTAAGTTACGGAGCCATTAACATCCACTTGAGAGACTACATCATTTAATAGAGTGTTGACCATATTACAAAAGGCATTAGGAAACCCAAATTCTTCTAAGGTCATTTTTATGAATGACCATTCCACCTTATCATATGATTTTTCAAAATCAAGGAGGAGCATAGAAAATTTATGTCCTGAATGCCTTGCCTACTCCATTGCCTCCCAACTTGTGATGATATTTTTCAGTATATATCTTCCTTTTATGCACCTAGTTTCAGTGTTGTTGATAAATGAGGGAAGTGTTGGAACCAAAATTTAACCCTAAAATTTCATCAATTTGTGTTATCTCAGTATGACCATTCTACTTGACACCATATGCATCCATCCTCAAAATCATCGTCTTTATCCAAATAAAGCCTAAAATGTTATAGTCTCCCTAAATATGTTCCAATAAATTTTATTATCATTCAAAAATAACTCTCCCCATAGTCATTGCCTTGATCCCTTTAAGTCCATCACTAGGAGCCCATTTCGCCAAAACAATGCTATTTCAAGGATAACTACATTATAGCCTCCCTAAAAAATTGATAATGAAGCCAATACAAAATATCAGAAAGATCACCATGCTTCAAAGTGGCATATTCAGAAGTCTCTCTGACAACCCAAAAAAAATTATTTCTAGGAGACCTTGGCATATTGGAGGGAAAAGTCATCTTATCTCTCCGACAAACTACAATGTAGAGAAATGTTAATATTTTAAGAATGCTAAGTCATTTTGGCATTTAGGAAACAAAGAATCATCTCTCAAAAATAAATGATTATTGTGCAATAATGAACAATTGTCAAAAGCAAGGCAAGAACACACATCATACAATTTCGAAGAGACAACGAAGTATCAGGCTGGGTAGTGTGAAAGTCTCTTCAACCCTTTGAAAAACAACAAAAAATAAAACATCGAAGAGATGAACTTACATCGAGAAGACTGAGAAAAATCTCTTCGATTACTCCAATAATAGAAAGAAAACACAACAAAAATAAGACTGAAGAGATGATTTCGAGGAGACCATGTGATATTGAGAAGAAATAATCAAATGTCTCTTTGAAGCTTAAAAATAAGGCATAATGAGATATCAAAGAGAGGAGCTCATATTGGGGAAACATGAATGAAAATCTCTCTGAAACTTTGATAACCAAAAAGGAGATAAATTTCAAACGAACATTGGCATATCGAAGGGATATTGTTGAAAGTCTCTTTGAAACTTTTAACAATGAAGAAGGAAAGAATGTAAAAATGCGGTGAAACCCATGAAGAATTTTTTGGAAAGACTATATGATGTCAAAGAGAAATAACCAGATGTCTCTTCGAAACTCTGAAAAGGGAACAACGACATAAGCATGTTGAAGAGAAAATAAAGTATTAGAGAAAGAATGACTAAAATCTCTTCGACACAACAAAAATTATTTCTCATTCAATTGACATGACTAGTGAAGTGTTTGATAAGATAACTGACATTAATGAGTATCACTGATTAGCAAGTTGGCGCAAGTGAAATTTATGAACCAGAGGTGGTAGAAATGTGCCAAATCTTGAATATATTTCACTTGTAAGGTCTCAAAATCTAAATAAATTGGAGCTGAAAATTGAGGACGTAGGGTCGACCAATAGTGAGAAGGTTCGAGCAAGCGACACTGGTCCAAGTAAGTATCCTACACTCAGCTAGATATTTTATTGAAGTTTTCCCGAATTATAGTAGAGATAGGGTTATAAAACATGGAAGAAACACAAGAGAAACCAGAAAAAAAAGAGAAAGAAAACTAAAACGAGACCATTGAACCAAGATTTAATCAACCAATGTCTCGGTTCTGGTCCAAAAGCTAGATGAGTAGCCCAGCTAAACCCTTCAGTTGAGAAGTTGGAAGATAAACATAAGAACTTAGAAGATGTATGGACTCCTCAGCAAGGGTACGACCTATTCATATACCATTACAGAAAGAAATATAGGTATAGGCGTGTATCAAACCCATGGAACATGAACTTGGGAAATTTGGTAGTACCAAATGTACCTATCAATGTGGAGTTAATTTAAGTGCTGGAAAAAATGTACAACCCTAAGATGAGGTCAATTCATTCACGAGATGGGTCACAGTTTATCCTCATCACTAGAGATTACATTTCCATGGTCTTTCAGTTGGACACTTCTAAGAAAACACCATTAAGAGTCGGGGACCTTTTGGAAGAATATCGTACCATGGATACAAGCTATAAGAGGTAGAAATTACCCTTACATAGACCCTGAGATGCTGGAAATTAACTCAGAAGATTTTCCAACAATGAAAGACCTCCATTTGCTATGGATTTATTTGAGGAGTACTATCAATATACTTATTATTCGATCGGAAAGGTCTTGGGAATTGATGTCCCTACATAAATGGTCATTTCTCCTATGGTCTTGGAAATAGATGTTCAAAGCCAAGATGCTAGGTCATTTGACTATGCAGAGTACTTAGATTAGGTTATAAATTCTTCACTTTCTACCATTAAAAATAACAGTGATTCAATCAACTTTAGACAATACTCCTTTCTTATGCATATGGTTTTGTATGAGGGACGAGAAATGGGGATGTGGGGAGAGGTGTTGAGAATCAAAGACATGGATGTTGATGAGAATATAAGATCCGTGTAGATGTTTACCTCGATTTGGGATAGTAGAAGTGGGAGGTCCCATTATTTATACCTTGAAGAATATTTTGTGAAGCCACTATATAGAATGTTTGGTCACCATTGTGACTATAATTTGTCTTCTGAAATACAAATATTTCTTAGGTCGAAAGAGAAAAACCCCATAGGAAAATTGAACCACAATTGGGGAGATTGGTATGCGTATGAGGATTGTACTATGATAAGAGTATATGGGTTTGAGGCTACACCATTCCTCCTACCTAAAATAGTTCGAGACGAAGTTGCATATCTTGAGATAATAAGGCAATTGGCTTACTCTGACTATATGCATCTTAAGAGTTATGGAAAATAATTTCTCATGCCATCCACTCTATGTTTTGGTGATTTCACTATCCTTTCTAACAAAGGATATGATTCAGTTGGTAGCGAAAAAGACTACTATAGCATGCCACTTAGGAATAAAAGGGAAGGTTTTGACCCTAAACATTTTATTCATAATTCCAAGATGACACAAAAGTTAAAAAGATACAAGCATGTTTTTTGTGTAGATGATGTGATCAGGAATTGTGATGAAACTCAAGCAACAATGAGAAAGGTTGCATACAATAGGATAGTAATGGTAGAAGCATGGAGGAAAGGCCATCGTCCATTATACATATATGCCTTTCATGACATACAAGATCCTATGGAAAGAGTGGAGTAGTTTATTTTACATGAAGAAGATTTGATTAAAGATATACCCCTCATAGCTTTTGAAAGGAGGAGAGATGCTCATTTTAGGAGGCAAGCTGAAAACATAATTCCTTTGAGTCACTCATCACCACTTGCCACTCTTGAGGTTAGTTTTTTAGTTGACACTCCTATCATGTTTGAAGATAACGCTTAAGAGGAGGATGAGGTTACTCAAGTTACTACTCACACCATACCCTAGTATGAACTACCACTAGAAAGAAGTGTAATTTCATTTGAGGCCTCAAACAAGCTCTCTGATAATGTAAGATATCGAGCAAGCCAAGACTTTATATCAGATGATGCATTCATCCAAACTCCAGAATTCAAATCATTCATCTATGAATACAAGGGGAAAATGATAAGAGAAAAGGTAATGGAAATTAGCCTTGAGTAGGAAGCCAACGCCTTAAAATAATTGTAAGAAGTTGATAGGGAAACGAGAGGTATCACCCCTGAAAGAGGAAGTGAGTTGTTACAAGAAGCGGGAGTTATGCTACTCCTTGGATGGGATATTAGCTCAGCCATAGTATTTATTAGCTTCATGAAAAGAGAAAATAAAGCCTTGCAACTGATTGATGAGGCCAGTGAAAAGATCTATATTGGTTCAAGGTATAATCCAAACAATGCTAATCTGCAAATCTGGGCCCTTTACCAACCAGGGAAAAGGCCCTCACTTATTGACAACCCTAACCAAGTATTTGGTCATATTTTAGTACAAAGAATAGGGGATATAAATTATGTTGGAATAGCAGAGCTAAATGTCAATATTGCTAAATTTAACAAGGCTTAGGTGGAGAAATTGATAAGAGATAACAAAGGGCTTGCTATCGAGAATGAAAGATTGAAGCAGGAGGTAATTAACTACAGAGACAAGTTGCCCTCATCTTTTGGTCTCTATTATCCATTAATATATTTTGAAAATAAAGTACTCGAGGCTATGTATAAAACCACATATTAGAAATGAAAGCATGAACTATCTCGGAAGAAAAATAAAGAATTGAGAAAAGAACTAAAAACCAATAAATTTGAAATGGCCTCAAAATTGGTATGTAAAAGATTTGACAGGATGTTTAAAAATATTGACAAGGTTTGGATCATCCATAATAAGACACTCACAGCCCACCAAGAACATGCTAGGTTACACAACAGGGTGAAAGAGGTGGATGATCAAATAAAAGCTAAAGGGGGTGGTGGAAAAAAAAAATGCTTCAGGAGCACCAAGAACTGATGAAAATGCATGATCATTGCCACAACGTATTAATACAGGAACCAGATGATTTCAACCAGCCTTTGAGCATGGCTTTACCAAGATTCTTTGATGAAGGGGAGTTGAAAGATCAAGATGTGTGGAAAGATGGAGTTTCCCAGTATTTTCCAATGGCTCTGGATGAAATCAATGATGAAGAGGAGGGGATAGAGAAAACCCATATACAACTTGGGTGAATCTTTGATCTCAATAATGCTATGAAAGACATCATCAGTAATGCTAATACTTATGCAAAACCAAGATACATTGAACATTTATCGAAGGTCAATATATTTATTGAACGAGCCAAGTAAGAAGTACAGGTTTATCGAAGCCTCATAGTATATGATACATTATCATGGAGCATGGACCTTGGGTAGATCTTCAATGATCACAAAAACTTGATTGAGTTTAACGGATCATGGTGCATCATGGATTATTTGTGAACTTTTCACTATCTATGTTTATGTTTAATTCAGTTTTTAGCATTTAGCTATGAAATAATATGAATTTTTGTAAAAGGCTTGAAGCTTGTAGCTTCCTACATATATAAAGGGAGACCAAGGCCAAATGAAGAATATATTAGAATAAGATTATCAGTAGAATAATAACCATACCATCATACATATTTTATAATACAAAAGGACTTATGCTATATAATTTATCATTTTTTGAAGCAAATATAATGGAGAAGAAGATTTAACGTTGTGGCTAAATTTTGGTGTCAATTGTTTGTTTTTAATATCCGATTATCTGGCTGTCTCCAATTTAGTGGTTCCTTATTATTTAAATTGGTGTTTCAAGATTAGTTTATCAAGGCACATTTTTTGTTCTTGTGTGGTTTAATTAATTGGTTTATTCCAAAGAATTGCATATCCTTTTGATAGATCACAATAATCTGGAAGTGTCATTTGGATCAATAAGAAGAGTGTTATAATTGATAAAATTATCATACTGTCTCCAATTTGGTTTTATCTTGTTATTCAAATCAGAAGTATGTTTTAATTGGTCAAAGCACATTTGTTGCTTTTGTTTGATTTAGTTAACTGGTTTCTCTAAAGGATTAAATTTCCTATTAATTAGTCACAGTAACCTGAAAAGAATCATTGGATCGATAAGAAGAGTTTGATAGTTACATTCTTGCACATTTATACAAGGTATAAAAAATCCCAAGTGCCAAACAATTCAAACTGTATCCAAAAAGTTAGTCACATATCATTCACCTCTTGACTCCATTAGCCCAATAGAAGTAGGCAATGATCAATACCCATTTCATTATAAAATTCATAAAACCTTACTTATACATTCACATTTTAAATTTCAGCACTAGGAGTAGGAGTAGTTAACAAGTCTTCATCCATTCCACATTTATGCCATTGTGGGTAGATCCCTAAATCCAATTAAGATATACAACTCTTCAATCTGATTCAGCTATCAAGGTTCACCCGCCTAGGTTTAGAAGAGCTTGAAGTGCAGAGAGTCATCAACCACATAGGTTAACTTTTTTTGTTAGTTCAAAAATGTTGCAAGTCTAACCATAGAGCTTGGCATCCTCTTAGGATTTACAACCTGCATTTTTTAGAACTAACAGATTGGCAACTCTACAGGGGAAACTTAGGAAAATTTTGTTCCAGCCTATCCATTTAAAGATTCAATAAATTTTTTAAATTGGTCTTCAACTAGAGGTTCATAATTGTGTCATTTTCACTCCCCATCTAAGTCACACAACTAATAGATTGGCGACTCTACTGGGGACAAACCTAAAAACCTCTAGTAAGTAGACTTTCTTGTCTCAATAGAGTCATTCAACTTTTATTTTCAAGTAAAAAATCAATATATGTGCAATTAGACCCTCATACACTCAAGGAGAATCTGCTGAGATAACCAATAAATAATATCATCTCAATTTACTACTTTTGAACAAAGCAGGTGGCGACTCTATCAAATCTTTAAGATCATTGTATGACTGATAAATTGAATATCAGATCAGAGAGGTTGGATTTGAGACACAAAAGGATGACACTATCACCTAAAATGGATGGTAGAAGGTCCCTGCACAAAGGAAGTCCCAGGAAAAGTGATGGGAAATAGACAAACAAAAAGGGTTCAACCCCTCCAAAGGTTGATACCAACAAAAGTGGAATAAAATCAATCCAACCAAGAGTTACCCAAACCAATAACCGTGGTAGTCAACAAGATATAGTGTAACAACCACTCACTACATGCAATAGTTTCACTCTTCTATATGGATTAGAATTCCAAAGTGACAAAGGGTATACATCAAGGGATCACATTATTGATCCTCAAAGAATGAATGAACACCATACACAATGGGAGTTTGAAAGAATAAGAAATCAAGAAGAATATGACTACAAAATGAGTCTCCAAAATGGTGAAGAAACTCAATGGGAGCTAGTAGGACAAATGATATCCATGGAGACTCATGATACTCCACAAGAAGATACACGTAATGCCGAGAAAATAGAATAAAGTATACAAGCTTTCAAAGAAAAAGGCTAGATTAGCCAAACTAAAGGCATAAGAGGACCGAGAAAGACAAGAGTGGCAATAATTAGAATCCCTAAATGCTGCAAGTAGCTGAAAAATAAATACCACCCCATAAAAAGGGTGGGCATATAACCACTAATAACCCCCAAGGTTCACAACATAATACAAGTATCTCAAAAAGGACACCCTATAGTATGACAGGAAATCTAAATAAGAGTAGTTACATACAACAAAATATACCAGCAAAAAACTCACAACCACCAAATACTAACACCATCTCACAATCCATGAACAATCCTTATCCGCCTCCTAGCCAACATATGTTCCCCCTCAACAATACCATGCACCTCAACAAAATGTACAAGGTAGCGCGTACCAACACTAGAATACTCATCAATATATTCCCCACCATCAATATC
>CM021103.1:716072246-716144304 GCA_007115665.2 Sequoiadendron giganteum
TTAACAAACGATTGATACCGAATCGAAACTACCGAAACATAAGTCTTTCATTATTTTCCTGAAAATTAAACTTGCATCATGGTCTCTATAGTATAAAAAATTCTAAAATTATCTCTATTCTAACTATTCTAACTTCTAAAAATCATTCCCTCTTGAATTCATGCTTTTACACCCTTTTAGAACCTTTCCCACACCTTTTGGTTTATGACTGTTCACAATCTCATGAGAGGCCAAGAATCGTGTCATTTCACAGCTTAAAATAACCATTAGAACTGTCGCAACCGAAACAACCAGTTTACCGCACACCATCATTTTAGTCGATGCGTTACCGTGGTAACACTTCACATTGTTCCACCATCTACCTCTCTATCGTAGTCCACTTGTCTACTCCCCATGGTTCCACAGTGACACTTATCTCTCCTTACCGTGTTACCTCAGCCTCTCCATCTCCTCCCCATGGTACCACGATGGCTTATCCTGACTACCACCTCATTGTCTACCACGCTACCAAGGGCTCCACTTTTTCCTCACATGGTATAGCCATTTATCTGTCACAGTCTTCTCTTCCTGCCGCTCTACCATGGTCTTCATTTCTCCCTTCAGCGGTATGGTGGTTATCTTCTTATACACCATGCAACCACAGGCTCTGTTTTGTCCCTCCGTAGTATGGTGGTCCGATCCTTGGTGTCCTTTCTCACCGCTCTACCGTGGGTGTAGATTGAACTGTGTGCAATATAGCGATAAAAGGGAATAACGTTCAATTCCTTCACCACGATACCGCAAGCTAGTTTACAAAGAGTTGTGGTAAGGAGGTATAAAGTGAAGGCCATGAAGGGTGAAAATATGGCAGCAGTATGGTGGTAAAAGGCAACTTTAGCATTATAGAAGGCAACAAAATTATTTTCAAGAAAAAGATAGGAAAATAATGGATCCAAATGGGAAAAATCCCTTAGAATTCTGGTTCTAATAGGTGACACTCTTACAAAGAATCCCTATCAAGTGGATCCATTCTATACCACCATGTTAATTAATAATAAACTGGTGAAAAACTGCATGATTGATTCAAGGGCAGCAATCAACATCATTCCTATGGCAGTTATGAAGGAACTGGGGTTATGGATAAACACTACCTATGGAAAATGATATTCCATGGATAACGGATCAGTCCCAATAGTCGGAGTGATATGGGATGTGGAATTGAAACTAGCATCATACCCTAAGGCGACATATAGAACTAATATTATTGTGGTAGATACTCCTCCTTATTATGGAATGTTATTGTGTAGACAATGGACTGCTGTAGTAGGTGGAAATGTCCAATTAGACCTATCATATGCCACTATACTAGTAAATGGGAAGGATTTCAAGCTATATAGAGAACCCAAAATAGAAAATGTTATAGAACATTTTGATCCTAACCAAGTAAATTGTTTCTATGATGTGAACCTAGGAAATTTTAGGGTTGAAAAGTCACAACCAGAGCTGGAAAACATAGAACCGATCAGTAAGGAAGCTCAACATGATGATAATGGCATATGGAAAATGTATTTTGATGGGGTATGCAGTAAAAATGGAAATGGAGCTAGGATAGTATTTATTTCATGTGCTAGAAGACATTTAAGTATTCATTCTTATTGACATTTTAATGTACCAACAATATAGCTGAATACAAAGCACTGCAACTAGGTTTAAATATTGTTATGAGATATGGGATTAAGTTATTAGTAGTATATGGATATTTTGAGATGATTGTCTCTTAGGTCAAAGATACGTACTTATTAAAAAATAAGAGACTAAAACAATACAAAAATGCAATTTGGGACTCTATTGAATTATTCAATGCATTTTCAATAGACTAGATTGAAAGTTCTAAGAACATAATGACAAATTTCTTGGCTAACATAGCTCTCAAACGAGATGACATTACATTAGCAAGAATCACTGAGGTGGAATTTAAGACAAGACCAACTATCCCAAACAACGTATATAACTGGCAGGTATTCAACAATGATAAAGATCTTATCAAGTTCCTCCATTGTATTGATCAATATGAATCCCAGGAGATAGACTTCAATGCATTTGTAGAAAAGGTATATGGCAAAGAAACAATCTTTGGGTAGGAATTAGTATAGCTTAAAACTAATAAAATCCAAAAAATACTTGTAGCATTGGAAATAATGTTCGACGGACAAGATAGGTTCAATTTAAAGCCTACACCTAATAATTTAGAGGACATTGAAGAACTTAACCTTGGAACAGAACTTTCTCCCAAGAAAGTATACATTGGTAAAAAGTTAAGTCCCAAAGTAAGAGAGATGCTTATAACCTTAATCTAGAAATATAAACATGTTTTTTTCTTGGTCATATGATGACCTCAAAGCATACAAAGAAGATCTCTTTCAACATGAAATCTCATTAAAAGCTAATGCTAAACCATTCAGGAAAAAATAGCAACCCATAAATCCTACATTGGCATCAAAAATGCAGGAGGAGCTTACAAAGTTAAGGGATGGAGGCATCATCAAACCAATCAAGAATTCTTCTTGGGCATCTAATTTAGTGCCCATAAGAAAGAAAAATGGAGATATAATACTTTGTGTGGACTTTATAAATATGGAGTCACTCAAAGACAACTACCCTCTGCTGAAAATGGAGGCAATGTTGTAAAGAGTAACTAGGTGTGACCTCCTATCCATGATGGATGACTTCTCAAGGTATAACCAGGAAAAGGTGAAGGAGTCAGAACAATATAAAATTTCCCTCACCACACCCTGGGGAACCTATATTTATGTGAGGATGCCTTTTGGTCTCACCAATGCTGGAGAAACATTCGAAAGGGTCATGGATGTGGCCTTCACTGAATTGATCAATGCTATAATGGTGGTATATTAGGATTATCTAATAACATACTCTAAGAAAGAAGAGGATCATTGTGCACATTTGGGAAAGATCTTCATCAAAGCACTAGAATATGCAATCTCTCTAAACCCAAAAAATTATCATTTTGTTGTCACAGGAGGAAAGTTATTGGACCACATTGTTTCAAAGGATGGAGAACGAATTGATCCAAAAAGGATGGAAGCCATTGAAAAAATTCCCATCCTAAAAACTGTGAAAGCTATCCAATCATTATTTGGATAGATCAACTTTGTTTGAAGATTTATTTAAAACTTTTTATAGATTGTGAAACCAATCTCGAAGATGCTAAAAAAGGGTGCAAAATTGATTGGATAGAGGAAACCATTGATTCTTTTGTTTCAATTAAAATAGATATCAAAGAAGCGCCTGTACTAAAATCCCCTGAATTTGACAAACCCTTCTAGATATTCTCCTTTGCATCATTCCACACCATGGAAGTTGCGATGTTATGAAAGAACAATGATGGATATGAATAGCCGATTTCATTCTTCAGTAAGTCATTGCAAGGAGCAGAGTTGAAGTATAATATCACTGAGAAGTAGGCTTACACCCTAATAAAAGGAGTTAAGGAATTTAGGCCTTATTTGGTGGGGGAAGAAGTCATTGCCTATGTTCCAAATGTTGCAGTGAAAGATGTTTTTTCACAAAAAGAGGTGACTGGAAGAAGGTGTCGCTAGATTAATCGTATCCAAGAGTTCAACATCAACATCCAAATCACTAAACTGGTGAGATGGTAGGGACTAGAAAAGTTGATGGCTGAGTCAAACCTAGAAGCTACATAGATTTGCACTATAGAAGGGGAAGAAAACTAGGTATCAAGTATAGAAACACATGATGGTACACTAATATTGCATATTACCTTAAACATATGAAATATATAGAAGGATTGAATGACAACTAGAGGAGAAACTTGAAGCTTCATGCATCAAAATATGTTTTCATGAATGGATATTTGTATTGGAAGAACATAGATGGTGTGTTGTTATTATGCCTAGATGAAACACAAGAAAAACATGTCATGAAGGAAATGCATGATGGTGTGTGTGGAGGACACTTTTCAACAAAGACTACTGCACACAAGACACTAAGAGTAGGATATTATTGGCTTAGGGTCTTTAATGATGCTTATAGTTATGTAAGAGAATGTGAAGCATACCAGAAATTCTCTGGAAAACTAAAGTATCAAGGAGCATTACCACTATGACCTATGCAGGTGGAAGACCCATTCCATCAATGGGGAATTGATTTTATAGGTGATATTGCAGATAAATCTAGTAGTGGGCACAAGTGGATCTTAGTAGCCATTGATTAATTTACGAAGTGGATAGAGTGTATACCAACAAAGCAGGACACTAGAAAATTTGTAATAAATTTCCTATTAGAAAACATTATCACCAAATTTGGAGTCCCTGTCAAGCTGATAACAAACAATGGCATGTGTTTTAGATCAAAATAATTCAAAAGGTTTTGTGACTCATATGGTATAATAATCTCATATGCTTCACCATATCATCTCCAAGAAAATGGACAGGTCGAGTCCAACAATAAGAGCATTATGAAGATAATCAAGAGGATGTTGGATACTAATAAAAAGGCATGGGATTCTAAATTGAGATTAGCAGTTTGGGTAGACAAGATCACAATAAAGAAGGATATCGGAAAGTCTCCCTTTGAACTAGTATATGGGATCCAAGCTAGGATGCCTTCACAAAACCTTTTTCTAGTATACAAGTTTATATTACAAGAGTACTTAGACATTCTGAAACCCATGGAGGATAGAGTAGAATAGTTGGTGGAATTGGATGAAGTCGAGCATCTAGCACAAGAGCACAATAAAAAGTTGTAGTCAAAGATGAAGTACCTATTTGATAAGAGAGAAAAAGAAAGAAAGTTTCAAATGGGGGATATGGTTCTCATGTGGAAAGATAGAGGTTAGGAGAAAGGAAAGCATAGGAAATTTGAAGCCTTATGACTTGGAACATTTAGCATCACTGAAAAGTGTGGGGAAGACTCATACTTTTAGCAAAACATGATAGGAGAAAGTCAAGAATTGCCAATGCATGGACATTCTTGAAGCATTTCTTTTCTTAAAAGAAATATTATTCCATGCACAATAGTTTTTGGATTCCCTTTTTCTTTTTATTTTACCAGCCCATCCATGGTCTTCATCCCAAAGTAGTTATGAATTCTTGTGATGACCTCATGTCCATTCATCCCCAATCGGAGCCACTGTTGGTGTTATCTCAATATGACCATTCCATTTTACACCATATGCATCCATCCTCAAAATGATCATCTTTATCCAAATAAAGCCTAAAATGTTATAGTCTCCCTAAATTTGTCCCAATAAATTTTTATTATCATTCAAAAATAACTCTCCCCATAGTTGTTATCTTGATCCCTTTAAGTCCATCACTAGGAGCTCATTCACCAAAACAATGCCATTTCAAGGAGAACTACATTGCAGCCTCCCTAACAAATTGATAATGAAGCCAATACAAAATATCGACGAGACCACCATGCTTTGAAGTGACATATTCAAAAGTCTCTCTGATAGCCCAAAAAGCAATATTTCGAGGAGAACTGGGCATTTCAGAGGGAAAAGTCATTTTGTCTCTCTGAAAAACTACAATGTAGAGAAATGTTAATATTTTAAGAATGCTAAGTCATTTTGGCATTCAGGAAACAAAAAAACATCTCTTAGACATAAATGATTATTGTGCAATAAATGATGAACAGTTGTCAAAAGAAAGGAAAGAATGCACATCATACAATTTACAAGAGACAACAAAGTATCGGGCTGAGTATTGTGAATGTCTCTTCAATGATTTGAAAAATAACTAGAAACAAAACATTGAAGAGAAGAGCTTACATCGAGAAGAAATTGAGAAAATTCTCTTCGATTACTCCAATAATGGAAAAAAAATGTGAAAAAAATAACATCGAAGAGATCATTTCGATAAGACCATCCGATATCGAGAAGAAATAATCAGACGTCTCTTCAAAGCTCTGAAATAAGGCATAATGAGATATCGAAGAGAGGAGCTCATATTGGGGAAACATGAATGCAAGTCTTTTCGAAACTCCGATAACCAAAAAGGAGATAACTTTTGAACGAACATTGGCATATTGAAGGGAGATTGTTGAAAGTATCTTCGAAACTCTAACAATGAGGAAAGAAAGAATGTAAGAAAGCAGTGAAACCCAAGATGATTTTTTTGGAAATACTATATGATGTTGAAGAGAAATAACCAGATGTATCTTTGAAACTCCGAAAAGGGAACAATGACATAAGCATGTCGAAGATAAAACAGAGTATCGGAGAAAGAATGACTAAAATCTCTTCGACACAATGAAAAGTATTTCTCATTCAATTGACATGACTAGTGAAGAATTCGATGAGAAAATTGATATTAATGAGTATCACTGAATAGCAAGTTAGTGCAAGTGAAATTTATGAACTAGAGGTGGTAGAAGTGTGCCAAATCTTCAATATATTTCACTTGTAAGGTCTCAGAATATAAATGAATTGGAGCTGAAAATTGAGGACATAGGGTCGAGTGATAGTGAGAAGGTTGGAGCAAGCGGCACTGGTCCAAGTAAGTATCTTGCACTCAACTAGAATTTTTATCTAACTTTTCCTGAATTACAATAGATCTAGGGTTGTAAAACATGGAAGAAACACTAGAGAAACCAAAAACAAAGAGATAAAAACCTGAAACAAAACCATTGAACCAAGATTTAATTGAGCAATGTCTCGGTTTTGGTCCAAAATCCAGACGAATAGCCCAACTTAACCCTTCAAATGAGAAGTTGGAAGATAAACATAAGAACTTAGAAGATTTATGGACTCCTCGGCGCAGGTACGAACTATTCATATACCATTAGAAAAAGAAATTTAGGCATAGGCTTGTGTCGAACCCATGGAACATGAACTTGGGAAAGCGGGTAGTACCCAATGTATTTGTCAATGTGGAGTTAATTATAGAGCTGGAAGAAATGTACAACCCTAAGACAAGGTCAATTCATTCATGAGATGGGTCACAGTTTATCTTCATCACTAGAGATTACATTTCCATGGTCTTTCAGTTAGACACTTCTAAGAAAACACCATTAAGAGTCAGGGATCTTTTGGAAGAATATAGTACACGAGCTATAAGAGGTAGAAATTACCCTTACATATAGCTTGAGATGCTGGAAATCAACTCAGAAGATTTTCCAACAATGAAAAACCTCCATTTTCTATGGATTTATTTGAGTACTATATATACTTATTATTTGGCTGAACAGGTCTTGGGAATTGATGTCCCTATAGAAATTTCCATTTCTCCTATGGTCCTAGCAACAGATGTTCAAAGCCAAGATGCTAAGTCATTTGAATATGTAGAGTACTTAGCCAATGTTATAAATTTTTCACTTGCTGCCATAAAAAATAACAGTGATTCAATCAACTTCAGACAATAATCCTTGCTTATGCATATGGTTCTATATGAGGGATGAGAAATGGGGATGTGGAGAGAGGATTTGAGAATCAAATACATGGATGATAATGAGAATATAAGGCCCGTGAAGATGTGGACCTTGATTTGGGATAACAGATGTGGGAGGTCCCATTATTTATACTTTGAAGAATATTTCGTGAAGCCCCTGTATAAAATGTTTGGTCACCATTTTGACTATAATTTATCTACTAAAATACAAAGATTTCCTAGGCCTAAAGAGAGAAAAACCCACAAGAAAAGTGAACCATAATTGGGGATATTGGTATGCATATGAGGATTGTACTGTGATAATATTATATGGGTTTGAGGCTGCACCATTCCTCCTGCCTAAAACAGTTCTAGACAGAGTTGCATATCTTGAAATAATAAGGCAATTGGATTACTCTAACTATATGCATCTTAAGAGTTATAGCAAACAATATCTCATTCCATCCACTCTGTGTTCTGGTGATTTCACTATCATTTATGACAAAGGATATGATTTAGTTGGTAGAAAAATAGACTAATATAGCATGCCACTTAGAAATAAGAGGGAAGGTTTTGACCCTAAACATTTTATTCATAATTCCAAGATGATACAGAAGTTAAAAATATATGAGCATGTGTTTTGTGTAGATGATGTGATAAGGAATTGTGATGAAACTCGGGAAACAACGAGAAAGGTTGTATACAATGGGATAGTAATGGCATAAGCATGGAGGAAAGGCCATGACCCATTATACATAGATGCCTTTCATGACATACAAGATCCCATGGAAAGATTGGAGCAGTTGATTTTACATGAAGAAGAATTGATTAAAGATATAACCCTCATAGCTTTTGAAAGGAGGAGAGATGCTCATTTTAGGAGGCAAGCTGAAAACATAATTCATTTGAGTCACCCATCACCACAACCCACTCCTAAGGCTAGTTTTTCAGTTGACACTCCTATCATGGTTAAAGATGATGTTGAAGAGGTGGATGGGGTTACTCAAATTACTTCTCCCACCATACCCTAGTATGAACTACAAGTAGAAAGAAGTGTAATTTCATTTGAGGTCTCAAACAAGCTCTCTGATGATGTAAGACATCGAGCAAGCCAATAGTTTATATCAGATGATGCATTCATCCAAACCCCTGAATTTGAATCACATCTATGAATACGAGGGGAAAATTATAAGAGAAAAGGTAAAGGAAATTAGCCCTAAGCAGGAAGTCAATGCCTTAGAAGAATTGCAAGAATAATTTGATAGGGAAATGAGAGGTATCATGCCTGAAAGAGGAAGATAGTTGTTACAAGAAGCAAGAGTTATGCTACTCCCCGAATGGGATATTAGCTTGGCCATAGTCTTTCATAGCTTCAAGAAAATATAAAATAAAACCTTGCAGCTAACTGATGAGGCCAATGACAAGATCTATACTAGTTCAGGGTATAATCCAGGCAATGCTACTTTGCAAATTTGGTCCCTTTACCTAATAGGGAAAAGGCCCTTAGTTATTGACAACCCTAACCAAGTATTTGGTCATCTTTTAGTGCAAAGGGTAGGGGATACAGATCCTATTGAGATAGCAGAGCTAAATGTCAACATTGCTAAGTTTACCAAGGATTAGGTGGAGAAATTGATAAGAGATAACAAAGGGCTTACTGCCAAGAATGAAAGATTAAAGCAGGACGTACTTAAATATAGAGACAAGTTTCCCTCATCTTCTGGTCTCTATTCTTTGTTAATAGATTTTGTAAGGAAATTACTCGAGGCTATGTCTAAAACCACATATTGGAAACAAAAGCATGAACTATCTCAGAATAAAAATGAAGAATTGAGGAAAGAACGAAAAACCAATCAATTTGAAATGGCCTCGGAATTGGTATGTAAAAGATTTGACAGGATGTTTAAACATAATCACAAGGTTTGGATCATCCACAACAAGACACTCACAACCCACCAAGAACATGGTAGGTTACACAATAGGATGAAAGAGGTGGAGGAGCAAATAAAAGCTAAAGGGGGTGGTGGAAAACAAATGCTTCAGGAGCACCAAGAACTGATAAAAATGCACGATCATTTCCACAACGTATTAATACATGAACTAGATGATTTCAACCAACCTTTGAGCATGGATTTACCAAGCTTCTTCGATGAAGGGGAGTTGAAAGATCAGTATGTGTGGAAAGATGAAGTTTCTCAGTATTTTCCAATGGCTTTGGATGAAATCAATGATGAAGAGGAGGTAATAGAGAAAACACATATAAAACTTGGGAAAATATTTTATCTCGAGTATTATATGAAAGACATCATCAGTAATGTTGATACTTATGCAAAAACATGATGCATTGAACATTTATCAAAGGTCAATATATATATTGCACGAGCCAAGTAAGGAGTACAGGGTTATCAAAGTCTCATAGTATCTGGAGCATTATCATGGAGAATGGACCTTGGGTAGATCTTCAATGATCACAAGTACGTGATGGAGATAAATGGATCACGGTGCATCATGGATTATTTGTGAACTTCTCACTATCTATGTTTATGTTTAATTCAGTTTTTAGCATTTAGTTATGAAACTATATGACTTTTTGTAAAAGGCCTAAATCTTGTAGCTTCCCGCATATATAAAGGGAAACCAAGGACGGATGAAGAATATATTAGAATAGGATTATCAGTAGAATAGTAACCATACCAACATACATATTTTACAATACAAAAGGACTTTTGTTATATAATGTATCATTTTTTGAAGTGAATATAATGGAGAAGAAGATTTAACGTTGTGGCTAAATTTTGGTGTCAATTGTTTGTTGTTAATATTTGATTATCTGTTTATCTTCATTTTAGTGCTTCCTTATTATTTAAATTGGTGTTTCAAGATCGATTTATCAAGGCACATTTGTTGTTCTGGTGTGGTTTAATTAATTGTTTTCTTCCAAAGAATTAAATATCCTTTTGATAGATCACAATAATCTAGAAGTGTTATTTGGATTGATAAGAAGAGCCTTATAATTGATAAAATTATCATATTGTCTCCAATTTGGTTTTATCTTGTTATTCAAATCAAAAGTATGTTTTGATTGGTCAAAGCACGTTTGTTGCTTTTGTTTGATTTAGTTAATTGGTTCCTCTAAAGGATTAAATTTTATATTAATTAGTCACAGTAATCTGAAAAGAATCATTTGGATCGATAAGAAGAGTGATAGTTATATTCTTTCACATTTATACAAGGTATAAACAATCCAAAGTGCCAAAAAATTTGAATTGTATCCAGCAAGTCAATCACATATCATTCACATCTTGACTCCATTAGCCCAATAGAAGCAGGCACTGATCATACCCATTTCATTACAAAATTCATAAAACCTTACTTATACATTCACATTTTAAATTTCAACACTAGGAGTAGGAGTAGTTAACAAGTCTTCATCTATTCCACATTTATGCCACTATGGGTAGATCCCTAAATCCAATTAAGACATACAACTCTTAAATCTGCTTCAACTATCAAGGTTCACCCAACTAGGTTTAGCAGAGCCTGAAGTGTAGGGAGTCATCAACCACATAGGTTAAATCTATTCTTTAGTTCAAAAACATTGTAAGTCTAACCATAGAGCCTGACATCCTCTTAGGATTTACAACCTGCATTTTTGAAATCTAAAAGGAAGAATGTCCATAAATCTCATAGCTATTATTTTAGCTAGAATTTAATAAGATATGTTTAGTAATGTTATACATCTCCATTTTTTATTAAATTATTTTCTCCTCCTTTTGGGAGTACCTTGATGATATCTTTGTTTATGCTACTACCAAGTGATCCTTCCCTGAGAGCTTTCTTATATACAAGAAGTAGATCATCACAAATCTAGTGTATGAGTCTTTTGTAGAACTAAATTGGGAGCCCATCCTTGCCTAGGGACTTGTCATTATTTAATGTTCTTATAGCTTTTTGGATTTCCTCTTTGGTGATCACACCACATAACATTTACACATCTTCATCGAATATTTTCTTTGGAGTTTTGCTCTTCAGATAATCCCTAGCATTCTTTCTCTGCTCATTTTCACCTATTTCTTTAAATAGTTCTTTGTAAAACTAGAAGAATTATTTTTTGATATCATCCTGACTATCAATGAGGTTCTACCCTACCATATTTGGTATATATGCTCTTTAATTCCTTTTTTCTTAATATAACTAAAGAAGAATTTTGTTCCTTTGTCACTATTATTATTCCAATTTAGTTTTTATCTTGTTTATAAACCTTGAATGTGATTTTTTTGGATTCTTCTTAGAGAATTTTTTCTAGAGAGAGTTTCATACCCAAGGATTCATTGCAAGGGTCATTTTGCAGGCAATTTTCTACCTTTAGGAGGTTTTCTTGTAGGCATTTTTCTACTTTCCTTATATCCATTTCCCTTTTATTGCCTATAGTTTGGGAGAGATTTCTCCAACCTTTCACATTCTAATTCCATCTTTCAATTTCACTATTATCTTTAAGCATCCACTTATTAACCTCCCTTAGAGTAATGATTGTTTCTCTATAATCTTCATCTTTTAATAGACTTGTATTTAGCAAGAATTAATCTTTCTTAGTTTTATCTTTAACCACACCATTGTTGAAAAGTATTTGGGCTTTTATAGGGTGGTGGTCTCGCAGTGTATATGGATAAACTCACTTTGTAGCCTTTATCCCTAGAGCCAAAGTTGAAGTGATCCCTATTGACATAGAACCTATCCAACCTGCAATAGATTCTTTTGCACCCTTGTTGGGAATTCCACCATGTGTACCATTTACTAGTATTTTCCTTCTTCATCCCTTAAATGGGGTCAAACAGATTCAATTTGATTTTCATCCTTTTCCAAAATTACTTCTCATTGTTGGTGTAAATAAAGTCTTGTACCTAGTTAATTCATTACTAGGGGACTTATTTACATGTTAAATTTGCTTAGGTCCTAGGAATATTTCTAGAAGGTGTTAGTTTTCATTAGTTGCTATCTTATCTTTTGAATTGTAACACATGTGAACCTAGGTAGTTGTGATAAGTTCTCTCATGTCATATGATTAAGATCCTTTTCATAATCTTATGACATCTTGTATCTCACCTTGGCTATATAACCAAGGGGTCTCTACTACATTGTACATACATAAACATTGAATCATAATTGATAAGAATATAGTTTATTCTTGTCATATTCAGGTATTTTCTCTTTGTGCTTTCCATTTTTCCTCTAGATATTGGCAAGCTATCTCCATACCCAATTCTAACATGGTATCAGAGCAATTTTCAAATGGCCATAACTTGCTCATTTTGACTCCCTTTTTCAAGATTTTTTTTTTTAATTTGGGCAAACTTTTTGCACTCTTCATAGTGGTGCAATCTGTTTTTGGTTTTGGTTTCTGGTTTTTCCAAAAATTATAGATTCTCACAAGTGTTGATGCTTCATCCTTATTTGGGAACTTCAGGAGCTCATATCTTGCTCCTATGGTAACATTTTTGGGTGAATTTTTTTTTGTACTTTCCAGTGGTGTAATCAGTTTGATCTCATCTACTATAAAAATATTACTTTGAGCCTGTGGCCTATTTTTGGAATTTGCATATACCAAGAGGAAATTCCACTTCGTTGTTTTTGGCAAGTGGCACCTGTAATCGCACTAAGTATAAAGTGCCAAATCAAATATTTTATTGGGGTGTTTCATGATTGAGTGATTTGGGGGATAATATTGCAGTGGTCGATTATATTCTTTTTTCTTGGTTTGTGTTCTTGAAATGAGGAAATCTCAAATTGAACTCCTAACTCCACATAATTATGCTACATGGAGAAAATCAGTATGGAACTATCTCATGGGAAAATGTCTAATAGGCTATCTAAAGGAAACCATTTCTCAACATACTAATGCTAATGAATTGACAAGATGGGAGATTAATCATGAGAAAATACTTGGATGCATATGTTCCTTCATCTCATTTGATTTGCAATTTCATGTTGAATCATAAAAAACCACCTAAAGAGGCTTGGGAGACTTTTGACAACCTGTATGGTAAAACATATAAGATTAGGGGATATCAGATTAGTAATGATTTGATGAATCTTGATCCAAATTTTTTGACCACATCCAAGACTACATCTCAAAATTTAAGAAACTAAGAACACAGTTGAAAGAATACAAAATCGATAAAGATGATTTACAATTGATTTTGAATGTGTTATTCAAGATTTCTCTTGAGTATTCAGTGTTTGTTTCTGGCTTTCATACCCATCAAATTTCTATGGGAGCATCATTTGTTGATCCTAAGTTTGATGACTTTACAAATATCCTAATCCAAGAGGAAGCTAAGTTAATGAACATGGATCTAACAAAGTCTTCCAAGTCATAAGAATTGTTTGCTAGTGAGTCTAAGGTACAAAAAGAATCAGTTAATATTGATAAGAAGAAAAAGAAGAAAAAGAACAAGACACATAAAGAATCAAAATTCTCTCCCTCTAAAGGGGAAATATGTAAGAAGGAGAGGCCTACTTGTGCATATTGCAAGAAGGATGGACATGAAGAACACTATTGTTACAAGACGAATATTGATGAGTTGAAACATCTCAAAAAGAATCACATTGATTTTCCTTCTAGAATGTCTAAATCACCTCCTCCTTCTTCAAAATAGTCTAAAAAGGACAAAGGTCAATCTTCTACATCAGGATATAAGGGACATGCTCTTTGTGCTCTTTCAGGTCATGGGTTAGGGAGATGACTTCTAGATTTGGGAGCATCTCATCATATGGCATCTTCATAGTCTATATTCTCTTCTTTTCAGCCTTGTACTACATCTCCTATTTTGATGGGAAACAATACATACATGAGTGTAATTGGGAAGGGATCTATTAGTTTTGGGGACAAAAATTTCCAAGATTTTTATTGTGTTCCTTATTTGATGAACAATCTTCTTTCCATATATCAACTTACACATGGTGGATATGGGTGGACTGTGGAATTCAATCCCGATTCAATCAACATTCAAGAATTAGAGAGTAGAGAGATCATTGCTACTAGGATGGTTGATCATTCATCTTGATTGTATACCTTTGCATATTTTTCTTCTGATGATGACATTATTCATTTGGATTTTGATCACACTTCCAGAATAAACCATGATTCAGAGGAGACATTTGGCTTCTTTAACTTTCGAGTAATCACATCAGATCCAATTCTTGATCCATGCATTTCATCTCCTCCATCTGCTATTGTAGTTAATGATGCTTGTGTTGCTACATATATGGCTTCTTGTGATTCAATGTAGTAGTACATACATCATCATCTTTTAGATTTGACTTCTTTGGATGACTTCTTGATAGGTATTTCATACTTTTTTGTGGATTCTCATATTGCAAACTTGGGAGACATCATTGTTGACATTCATCTTCTCTTTTATGGAGAAGATCCTTCTTCAGTTGTTGTGAGGGAACACCTTGACCCTCTTGTTCATTCTCTAAACGATCATTCTTCATAGTTTGACTTGAGTGTGGATACTTTTGGATAGCATTTGGAGGAGGCTTCTTTGTCTTCAGAGGGGATATCTTTTTATTTGGATTATGTTCTACATTCATCTCTACTAGATTCTGGATTTTCATCTTTAGCAATGTGGCCTAGAATGCCTATTTGGAGTGTGTCAACTTCTGACATCAACATAGAGACACTTGAGAATATTTCAAAGACATCACAAATCATCCATATTCCTAAAATCTTACATACATTATTGGTTTTGTTTCTTCCTAAGGGGAGGAACACTATTTGATTCTTTTGGATCATCTTTAGCATTCAATGTTGAGCTTCTAACATCATCACAAGAGAATCAACATTGAGGGGGGGCTCCATTATCTCTCTTCTTCTTCTCTCTTATGGGGGATTGTTTTTCTCATATGGGGTTTTGACCTTCTCATGCATCATTGAGAGCATTTCATTTTTTGTATTTCATCTCTCTTTTGGGGATGAGTTTTGTCCCACTGGGTTTTCTCCTTTTCTCCATTTGTTAGAGATTCTTTTTGCATTTGTAAATGGGTACCTAACATGGCCTAGTAGTTGGGACCCATTCTTTCATCTTTTTTTCATTTGCATAATAATTTTCTACTCCCTAAGTTACACTTAAGGGGGATGTTGGTGTAAATAAAGTCTTGTACCTAGTTAATTCATTACTTGGGGACTTATTTACATGTTAAGTTTACTTATGTCTTAGGAATATTTCTAGAAGGTGTTAGTTTTCATTAGTTGTTATCTTATCTTTTGACTTGTAAGACATGTGAACCTAGGTAGTTGTGATAAGTTTTCTCATGTCATATACTTAAGACACTTGTCATAATCTTATGACATCTTGTATCTCACCTTGGCTATATAACCAAGGGGTCTCTACTACATTGTACATACATAAACATTAAAATTAAAATTGATAAGAATATCATTTATTCTTGTCATATTTAGGTATTCTCTCTTTGTGCTTTCCATTTGGCCTCTAGATCTTGACAAGATATCTTTGTTGATGAAAGGTAGCTTCGGTCAGATATAAATGATGATTTTTGATTACATCATCATCATTTATATGTGATCAAAATTACTCTTCATATAAATATTTCTGGAAAATAAGTAATTCAAATTTATAAGCATGCATAAGATTCAAAATAATAAATGATGTGCAAATTTTGCATTGAATAAAATTGGAACTCATATAAATATATAGGCCATGTATATAAGGTTATATGTGTGTTAGTTTGTTAACCGAATGTTAGTTAGTTATGCTTGGAGCCCACGCTCCTCTAAGGGACACGTTCCATGAGAGGACGTGTCTCCACTTGTGGAGACACGTCCTCTCATGAGACGCGTCTCTTAGAGGCGGGTCTCCAACATATATAAGGTGGTTCCCTCATTGCTATGCAAACATCAAAATTCATAAATGTTCTGCAATCAACACATTTGGCATAAGAGAAATAAATATGACTTAGAATTTTGAATAGAATTCTTACACTTAGAAATATCTTAGAATCCTTAGGCTCCTAATTTGATAGAATATTTGATTACATTTACATGGTATCAGAGCCAAGTTGAGTGAATCCAAATCAAATCTAGATATCAGATTGCTTAGGAAAAATTTGTATTTTAAAATCGAATTCACATCACATTCTTCATAATGTCAAGTGTGATCAGATTTGAAGATCGTCTTGCAGGAGCAAACAACTTCACATCATGGAAATTTAGAATCATGATGATTCTTAAAGAGAATAAGTTAGACTCACTTGTGAGAGAAAACAAAAAGGAACCAGAGGCTGATCCTGAGAAAACTAAATGGATTGAGAACAATGAAAAGGCCATGAAAATATTAGTAGACGCAGTTAGGGATCATATAGTGCCCATTCTAGAAAAATATGAAATTGCATATCAAATGTTCAAATATCTTGAGATCACTTATGAGATCAACAACACCAATAGAACTGTTGCATTAAAGATGCAAATCAGCAATATCCAAATAAACAAAGGAGAAAAAATTAATGCATACTTCATGAGGATCACTAGACTAAGGGATCAACTATCCACAATTGGATATCAGATTGATATTAAAGAGTTAACTCTAATTGCACTAGGAGGCCTACCAAACTCATGGGAGTCATTTATTCAAGGAATAAGTGCGAGATCTAAACTCCCCAAGTTTGATAGGTTGAGAACAAACTGCCTTCAAGAGGAAACAAGACTCTCAACAAAAGAAAATAAATAGAAGAACATAGATGAATACATTCATGTACTCAACACAACATCTAATAAAAGGAGTAAGAAAAACTCCTACAAGAGAGGATCTTTTAAAAGAAAGAGAAATTACAATGCAAAGGGATCTTCTAAAAAGAAAGACATCTCTCAAGTACAAGCTTTATATGTGATCAATATGGCCACTATGCAATGAAGTTACCTGATAGATCAAAGCAACAAGCATCTTTTTCCAAAGTAGGAAAGTCAAATTTAGATCATGAATCTGAGAACTTTGTGTTCTATACAGCCTTATTTAGTCAAGTATCTAACAACACTCACAACTGGGTAAGTGATAGTGGTTCCTCTAGACATATCACAGGGTTCGGAGAACACCTAAACACTATGATTGAAAAGATTGATGAAGAAGTAACCATTGGGGATGATTCTACACACCCTGTAAAAGGGGTTGAAACTTGCTCCATCAAATTGAAATCTGGTCTTTCTCTTCAACTCACTGGAGTCTTATTTTTACCTGGAATAAAGAGGAATCTAATATCCATCTCTACCCTTAAAGACAATGGATATAGAGTGACCTTTATGGAAGGGAAAGTTCTAGCATGGCCTAAAAACTCAACTATCAAGAAAGCCCAAACCATAGGTTTAAGACAAGGGTATCTTTACAAACTAAGCACTGAGGTTAAGCAAGCCCTTACCCTTGACACTTTTGATTCAAATCAGATTTGGCATAGAAGATTAGGACACCTTCATTTTCGTGCCCTACCTTCTGTGGAAAAACTTGTAACAGGCTTACCTAACTTAAAACCATCTCATGAAGGAACTTGTAAAGGTTGTGCCCTAGGAAAGAATACAGAGGGATCCTTTCACAATAGCTTGAGTAAAACCCAAAATGTATTAGAACTAGTTCACTCTAATTTATGTGGACCCATGTCTATACCTTCCAAGGTAGAATTTCTATACTATGTCATATTTATAGATGACTTCTCTAGGAAAACCTGGATATATTTCCTTAAGTGTAAAGAATCAATAGAAATCCTCAAAAGGTTCAAAGAATTCAAAGCCCTTACTAAAAACTTCTCTGGGAAGAAAATAAAATTCTTAAGGAAAGACAATGGGAAATAATACACCTCTAAATTTTTTAAGGAATTATGCATGAGTGCTAGAATTAAGAGGGAGTTCACAGTTGCCTACAACCCTCAACAAAATGGGGTTGCTGAAAGGAAAAACAGAACCATTGTAGAAGCTTCTAAAGCTATGTTGCTTGACCAAAACATTGAAACTTCTTTTTGGGCAGAAGCCTCTAGAACTATTTTTTACATTCAAAATAGATGTCGTCATTCTCATCTAGATAACAAAACTCCTGAAGAAGCTTTTACTGGCATAAAACTTGATATTAGTCATTTTAGGATTTTTGGTTGCCCTGTCTATATCCATGTGCCCAAAGAGAAGAGATTCAAACTAGAACCTTCCGGAAAGAAAGGGGTATTTGTGGGATATAGAGAAACCTCCAAAGCCTACAGGATATTCATACCCAGGCAGAAACAAATTGAATTGAGTAGAGATTTCATCTTTGAAGAAGGCATTGCATTCAAAAGGGCAAGAAGCTCTAGTGAGATAGAAACCTATTCCCCTAGAGTACTTGAAATGGAACCTTCTCCTAAGATTCAGAGGGAGTATCTTGAGGAAATGCCAAATGAACTTCAATCTACTTCAAATGAGAATACAAATGACAATGGCAGAAAGAGGCCACTTTGGGCTAGAAATATGATCAAAGAAGCCTAGAATCATGCAGCACCCAAAGGAACGTTTAGGGAAAGTAAAAGACCCAAACGGTTCTCTAGCTATGTTTCTCTAATGAACAACATCATAAATTCAGAACCTGTCAGTGTTATAAAAGCCCTCAGGCATCAAGCATGGAAGGATGCAATGATGAAGGAATATCAGTCCATTCTAAGGAATGATGTATGGGATATAGTGCCTAGACCGAAAGAGAAATCTATTGTCTCTTCCAAATGGATCTTCAAAATAAAGCATGCTGCTGATGGCAGTATAGAAAAACATAAGGCACGTTTTGTGGCAAGAGGTTTTTCTCAAAAGGAAGGCATTTATTATGAAGAAAAATTTGCACCTGTTGCCCATTACACATCTGTGAGAGCAGTGTTAGCCATTGTTGTAGCTAAAGGCTGGAAGATCCATCAAATGGATGTAAAAACTGCCTTCCTAAATGGAACCATTGAAGAGGAAGTCTATCTAGAATAGCCTAAAGGTTTTGTGATACATAAATCTAACTCACATGTGTGCAAACTGAAGAAAGCCCTTTATGTACTTAAACAGGCTCTGAGGGTTTGGTATGAAAGAATTGACAACTATCTCTTGGGACTAGAATTTTCCAAAAATGATGCAGACTCCAATCTCTACTTCAAGGTAATCAAAGGTGATATGTTAATAATTATTTTATATGTTGATGACCTGCTGATAACAAGAGAAGATCACCTCATTGCTCAAGGAAAGAAGGATCTAACTTCTGAATTTGACATGAAAGACTTGGGCATTCTACACTACTTCCTAGGTTTGGAAGTATGGTAGAAATCAGAAGGCATTATACTAAACCAAGGAAACTATACTATTGATATTCTGAAGAGATTTGGAATGTTGGACTGTAGACCCATGTCTACACCTATGGAAACAACCTTCACAAACTGAAAGAAGCAGTAGCAAAATCCAAGTGTGTAGACCCAACCCTATATAGACAAATGATTGGATCCTTGATGTATTTGGTTAACACCAGACCTGATATTTTCTATGTAGTGAATGTTCTTAGCCAGTTCATGTGTGAGCCAAAGGAAATTCACCTAATGGCTATGAAACATATTTTTAGATATCTTCAAGGCACTATTAGATATGGTCTTCTTTACATAAATGACCAACTAGATCTACATGGATACTCTAATTCAAATTGGGCTGGAAGTGTAACCAATCAAAAAAGCACATCAGGATGTTGCTTCAGTTTAGGATCGGCTATGATCTCCTGGATTTGTAGAAAATAGTCTTCAGTTGCACAGAGCTCAATAGAATTAGAATACATTGTAGCCTCTATGGGGGCAAGAGAAGTAGTTTGGCTTTGTAAATTTCTTGTGGGACTCTTTGGTGAGCCCTTGAATCCTACAATCATTCATTGTGATAATCAGAGTTGCATCAAACTCTCTGTAAATCCTGTCTTCCATGATAGATCTAAGCACATTGAGATCCCCTATCATTATGTAAGACATGGTGGAAAGGAAAATGATCCAGTTAGAGTATGTTAGTACAAATGATCAAACAACAGACATTCTCACCAAACCTCTCTCTTGAATCAAGGTAGAGCACTTCAAGAAGAAACTTGGTATGGTTGAAATGTAATTTGATATTATGTTGAAATTCAGATTGTTTATAAAAGTTGTACTAATATATGTAAAGATGTTTAATGTGTAAACTCTTTTGTCATGTGTGTGACTCCATGACCTTATGGGCCTACTCCCCCTGTGTACATTATTGAAAGGTGACGATCTTTCTAATAATGAACACTTGTATTTGACATTGTAAAGTGATGACTCTACAATGATGAGTTGAACTATCATGATAGATATCATGTGACTTGATATCTGTGGACATGTCATGATAGTATCTCTTGGAAAATTTTATGGATATCATGGGACTTGATGTCATCCGAAGATCATTGTGATCCTTAAGAGATAATCATGGTGGATAATTATATATCTGTGGATATGCCATGAATTATGGTACACATCATGTGACTTGATGTCAGTGCACATACCATAATGAAGATGTGTTATGAAGAATGTCATGTGACTTGACAATATTGAGATATCATATCATATCTTCGATATCACGTGTAAAGGTGATATCCCTACTTATTTCATTTGAAATATCTTCCCTGGCTAAGAGGGAGTGTTGATGAGAGGTAGCTTCAGTCAAATATAAATGATGATTGTTTATTGCATCATCATCATTTATATGTGATCAAAATAACTCTTCATATAAATATTTCTAGAAAATAAGTAATTCAAATTTATAAGCATGCATAAGATTCAAAATAATATAATATAAATATATCGGCCACATATATAAGGTTATATGTGTGTTATTTTGTTAACC
This sequence comes from Sequoiadendron giganteum, assembly GCA_007115665.2. NCBI lineage: Eukaryota > Viridiplantae > Streptophyta > Pinopsida > Cupressales > Cupressaceae > Sequoiadendron > Sequoiadendron giganteum. Next base: position 716,093,526 of record CM021103.1, read on the forward strand.
GAATGTTAGTCAGTTATGCTTGGAGCCCGCGCGCCTCTAAGGGACACGTCCCATGAGCGGACGTGTCTCCACTTGTGGAGACACGTCCTCTCATGAGACGCGTCTCTTAGAGGCGGGTCTCCAACATATATAAGGTGGTTCCCTCATTGATATGCAAACATCGAAATTCATAAATGTTCTGCAATCAGCACATTCGGCATAAGAGAAATAAATTTGACTTAGAATTTTGAATAGAATTCTTACACTTAGAATTATCTTAGAATCCTTAGGCTCCTAATTTGATAGAAGATTTGATTACATTTACAATCTCCATAGCCAATTCTAACACTCATTACCTTTCCATCCCATGTTAATGCCCCCTTCTTATCCTCCATCTGTTCCACCATATTAAAGTCTCCTCCAACTATCTAGGGGATATCATGTAAACTAGAAAGCCATTCCCAGAGTTCAATTCTATCCCTATATTCATTGGGGCATATATAGAGCATACCCCAAATATGGTGTCACCTTTTACTACTTTAATCCACATTGCCCTATTACATGGGGGTGTTCCTTTCTCTTTGAAAAATTGTGTCCACTTTTTGGAGAGAAGAATAGTTGTACCTCCTCTCCCTTTTTTCATGGTTAGTTACAAAATGCTCAGAGTAATTCCAAATAAATTTGAGATTTGTCTCCAATATAAACCTAGTTTCTTTTACTTCCTGTGGGAAGACAATATCTTTGTCTCTTCCCAAGTTATAGAATATTATTATAATGTTCTTCCTATCTGGGGATTCCAGTCCCCTTACATTCTAGGAAATGAAACTAAGATTCATGACAATCTAATTTGTGATAGGTATCCTTTTCATTTTTGAAACTTTCAAAACACTTTGGAATGTTATCTTTTGTTTCTAATATTTTGGACCTTGGAGTGGGGATCCCCACACTTGTATTTTTCCTCTTTTGTTTGGTCATATGAAAGAAACCCCTCCAAATTGGGAGAATTTTTTCCTTTCCTTAGTTTTTGTTTCTTTTGAACCCCTATTTGGTTCCCTTTTTATTTATTCTTGTTCTTTTGTGACCAACTTATTGTTTAAGTCCCTCTTGTCTCCTACAAGAGTCATTTCTCTAGGAGAATTACCATTATAACTTTAGAGGAAGTAGAGTTAATTGAAATAGTTACTGCATGATAATCAAGGCTCTTGTTATAGCACTCACCCTAGCAAAGAACATTCCCATCAGTGCCTATTGGTTTTCCATTCTTTTCTGACCATCAGATAGAATCTTGTCTCTGATTTTGACCATTATAGCACATTTTTCCTGGATTGTTTTAGGGGAGTTGCATTTTCTAGGATTGAGCTCTTTATATTTATTGTAATTATTACCATTTATAACTTCACTCTGTTTAACTTGTTGCAATCATCCATGGTCATGATAGTGGTACTCACAACATTAGTAGGATGGTGTCCCCCTACACCCTTACAATTCTCACTATCCTCTTATTCAACTTCTTTTAATGGGTTGTAGGGTCCCACCCTACTACTCTTTCACTATGAGATACTATCAAGATGGTTTTTAAGTTCTATTTTAGATATTATATTTTTTACAATAGAAGTAGTCATCCCACCACCAAATTAGATTACTCTGGTTTTTCACCCCACAATAGGGTCAAAATTGTTGCTATTTGTATTATTATTTTAAAAATTTCTTTAGATTATAAAATATTTTGTTTCGTCAGATTCAATTATGTTAATTCTATTTTTTTCTTTTTGATTATCCTTGGTGCTTTGTTTAATTTTGTCCATGATAATTTGTTGAGCATTTTTCTTTGTTTTTATCATCTTCAACGCATTTCTTGAGTTAGAATGGGGTTTAATGGAGGTCATCTCTTTAAACCTGGAGTCCTTCTGAATTCTCATATTGATATTTTCAGTTGTAAAAGCCTCAACCTCTTTGCTTAAGGTCTCAAATTGATTAGATATTTTGATGTGTGCTTGCTGCTGCAATAACCCATCCTAATTAGGGTTTGATATTTGGAAAGGTTGAGATCAAGCGTGAGGTTCATCTTCCCCTTCCTGACCTTGGTCCTTTTATAGATTTAGATCCATTACTAGGTCATTCAGTTTGGTCGAATTCCTTGATCCAATTCCTAAATTTCCAGATAGAGGTGAGATCTTGTCCTCTTTTTCAGTCTCATTTAAGTTATTTTCCACATTAACAGTTGAATTACTAGGGTTGGGGTTAACATTTTTCTTTAAGATAATGGTGAATTTCCTTCTTACATGCCCTTCCTTTCTACATAAGTAACAATCATTGATACCCCTAACATTTCAATTTGATAAGAAACACTTGACTCATCTAGATTGAAATTAATACTTTCTAGGATTTCTATCCTCGGTGCTAAAGCAACCAATTCCCTAGCGTCCATATGAGGGAGGGAGTACTTAGTTTCCTTTATCCTCACCACATTCTCAAAGTGGACCAACACTTGATCAAGCATATGCCAGATAAATGGATGGATTCTTATAACCACTATACATTTTGGATAGGATAGGGAAAGCACCTCATCCCCAACGGCCTCTAGTGACTAGTTCATGGCTCAAAAGATGCACTTACCAATGTTCCAAAACTTATTTTTTAACTACCTATTCTTGCATACTTTTTTCTTTAATTTTTTTAAAAACAAACCCTTTTCAATCATTCTGCATAGTCAAAAATGAATTCCAATATTTTTATTCCAAACATTTCTTAACCATTCATCCATATATTTACAAGCCGAGAGTTTTTTAGGGTCCAAAACTGCAAAGAAGATTGTAATATATCTAAGATTATCACATTCATTTTTTTATTATAGTACACATTCCAGGGTTAGGCATGAAGGTAAGTAATTTAGGAGACCCAGGAGGGGTCTTACCTTGTCCCCTTCCAACTTTGTCTCCCACACCTTCCTTGTTACTGGATGAAACCAGGAACTTGGCCTCAGGCGGGATACATAATTTATTTTCAACCATGACATCTTGGAATGATTTATTATTCACTTTAATGCCTTCTCCATCCTTTGACTCAATTGTAGGTGGAACAAGGGGGGGAGGGTCATAACCCCATCCATAATTTTCCCTTACCACCAAAGAATTTACAACATAGACACAACAAGAAAAATAGACATACAACCAAAAAACACATACAAGAAAATACACACTTGAAAGGAAAATAATGAAGCAAGTAATGATGGGTAGGTGAGGATATTTATGACTAATACCACCTTTTTTGGAGGAGGGCTTAGCCTCCTCCACCTGTAAACCCTAGAACACCTCAAGGAACTTGCACATCCTTCACCCCTTTTCTATCATCACAACGTCAGATTTGATCAACTTTGGGTATCATTCTATCAGTATGAGTGGCTATTTCCATTTAGATAAGATTTTATCTTTTTATTTTGTATTAAATATTAGAGTCCTAAGTCTTTTAATGATGGCTCATGTCATTTAATAATGAAAAAATTCATTTAATGTTTTTCATTTGGTACTTCATCACACCTTGTCTATATAAGTAAGGCTATTGTACACTATTATAATATACCTCATCACCATATTTGATAGGTCTTAATATCAAGCAAGATCATTTATTGCATAATCTCATGAAGAAGGTTTTCATTTTTTTGTAGGTGGTCTTGGGATAGAGCTAATTTCTAGCTCCTACATGGTGGAGATTAATTAAAAGAATCAATGGATAAGAAAAAATGAGATAGGGTAGGAGCTAAAATTAGTAAATGAACTAGATTGAAACATTTGAAAGAATTAAATTAATTTGTTTAATTAATAAAATATAGTTGAGAAAATAAATAAATTATTAATTTTATCTATTTATTTTGAAGGGAAATATTTTAATCTAAATTAAAATAAATTATTTTAATTTATTTAATTATAGAAGAAAATGTTAGCTAATTAAATTATTTTTTAAAATTATTTAATTATAGTGAATGAAAATTAATGTTGGAGGGAAAATGATAAATTACTTAAATAAATAAAATTTATTTAACTAATATAGATATAAGGAAAAATTGAGATAGGTAAATAATAAAAAATACTTAATTACTATAGATGAAAAAGAGGTAATATTAACTTAACTAAATAATTAAAATTTATTTAATTAATATAGATAGAAGGAATGATGAGATAAATTATAAGATGGAAAGATGAAAATATGTTAGTCATTTTTAAGTGTTTACAAAAATATTTTCCATTATCTATAATAATAGTGGATGCAATGCCAAAATGAAAAATGAGATGGTTGAGGATGAATTTGGATATTTGGATACTAATGATAAAAGTGAGTGTAAATTATTTGACCCACTTCATGAAATGATTGGTGGTAGTAAAATTGCAATTATGGTTATTGGAGGAGTCTAGATTAATCTTACCAACAAGATCAAGGACCCATGTAAAGAAGGGCCATGGAGTGGTACTAGGCTGGAGGACTTGTGAGGGTGCATGAATAAGAAAACTATGTTTCTAACAAGCACATAATTTTTAACATATTGATAGGAATATAATTCCATTATAGGCCAATCATATATTATATAGAGGAATTTATTGACCATGATCATTTCATTTGTATGACCACCACAAATTCCCGTATGGAATTATTGAATTTACAGGTTAGCCTCATCTGAGTTGAGACATCTAAGAAAAGTGTCATTGTAGTCCCTACAATAGAGCATGCCACCAAGGAGGGAATAATATGAGATGTGTTGAATAAGGTATTTGGGTTTGGTGGATGCCATGTCTAGAGGAATGGTTTATTTTTAGATATAAGCATAGATTTTACTGTACCAAGGGGTGTCAGGACCATAAACATCACATATCATGTTAGATTATAAGAGATCATGAGTATGTGTGAGGATTTTTTCTACAATAAAGTGATACTCATGAGCTTCACTAGGCATATACAAAAGAGATCCAATAGTGGCTATTACATTGGGAAATTTCTTGTTGTTGTAAGAAACTTGTTAAAAAGCTATATCCAAGAAATAATGTTTAAAATTGTCCACCATGTATTTATAGGGTATAAGCTTGTCATATTTAGTAAATAAGTCATCATTGACCTATATTACTAACAACTATGAATCATAAAATACTTGTATTTGCTAGATGTTCCATTATACTACTAGTTTTAGCCTAGATATTAATGCCTTATATTTTACTATATTATTTGTATAAGGGAAGCCAATGCACAATTATTTTGGGATGAAATAACTATGGGAGTGATGAAAAGGATTCTAACTCCTGATCCATGCAAGATAAATGATCCATAAAATTATAATGTCCATGGTTTAGATTCTTTAATTTGAAGGATGGATTCATTTAGAAATTTTATGCTCAAAGGATGATAACCTTGAATGGGAGCCTTTGCTAATTGATCTTCTATAAATTTCCTATTGATTTCCATATGATTGACAAACTCAATGTAGCATAAAAAATTGTCACCCTTGACAGTTTCACACTATGTTTTTCTCCCCCTAAATTATTGAGCCTAATTGGGTCCCTAATTTCCTAAATTATGCATTCTATAGCCCATTTGTACCTTTTTCCGAGAAATTGCAAGCATTGAACAAATGCATCCAATTATTATTTTTTCCTTGATACTTAATGTCCTAGAAAATAGGGCTAGAATCCATTTACCCTAGGGCGTATGGGTCCCCCTATTTTTTTGGGGACCAATTTTAGATAGGTCAATGCCAACATTTTAACATTTGAAATTCAAGTTTCAAATGGTGGCTATTGGGATCTAATTCCTGGGAAATTGAATAAACTCCTATAATACCTAGTCATTTCACCATTTGAAATCTAATTGAAAGAATCTAGCAAGAGGTGAACATTAAGAGCATTCAAGATCAAGTCAAGAGTATCATTTCAAAGCCTTATTGCAGAAATTCAAGATCCAAACATCATGTCAAAGTGTATGTGAGTTCATATTGTCATCATTATTTTGTGAAGGCTAACCCCTTTTGTAGGTTTCCAAAGTATTCAAGCATTCAATCAAGCAAGATATAAGACCTTGAGGTGATGTGTATGACTTAAATACTTCAAGAAATCCATTGAATGGTGGTGAGTTGCATCAATTTTTGATTTCATCATTCCTTCCTATTCATTATCATTTTATCATTGATATTTCCACTGTGGAAGTGGAAACACTAACACAGGGTTTGACTAAGATAGGCCCCTAAATGGCACAACTCTTTCGTTCTCTTTTAATGTGTAGGTTTTAGGTTTGAAGAGTATTGAAGGAAGCTTGAATAAATTATTATTGCAATTGAAACCCTACATCTTGTCAACTCACAAAAACTCACCTCCAAAATTATTCGACAGTGATCTAACAACTTTGCACACAGAAATAGAGATCTATCATTAGAGGACCTCAAAAATAGAGAAGGAGAGACATACAAGGACTCATATTCCCTTGGGTGAATTATTCCTCCTATTCACACAAGGGCATATAAACTTCCTCCTCATTATTCCTACTATTTTTTGCTTAAACTTATATGATAGAGCTCTCTCATTGACGCATCTCTTAATATCACTTTGCCTAATCTTCATTCATCTCCCAACATATCTCCTTCTTGTGAGAATTTTTTGGTGAAATAGGATGAAATCATAGACAATCATGACAATCATAGTTTTTCTTCTCCTGATACCTCTCCTACATGTGAAGAAGGTATCTTGGTGTTAGAAGATACAATTATTAAGCATCATGAGAATATTGTTTGTTCCTCTCCCAATACCTCTCCTACTTGGGAAGATATTATGACATAAGAGGATGAAATTATTGATACAATTATTTCAATGGATAGTAAGATGGACTACATAAATGAAGATGCTAAGGTGACATTAGACCCCCCCCTCTATAGAATATCATCAACAAGAAGTTAAGTCCATTGAGGTTATGAATAAAAAATTGGCTATTAGATCTCCTCTAATTATTGGACCTCCTAAGCCCCCTCTCATTCTAATACCTCCTAAACCTCATGGCCATATCTTGAACTTAGTAAAACACTTCACTAGTAATCATGTGTCACAACAACCAAGTTATCACATAGTTGCTCACACATATAACACTAGAAATAATAAGCAACCAAAACAAACTTCAACATCCATCACATTGTCTCAACCATACCTTCCACTTGCACCTAATATCCAATATCATAGTGGTAAAGAATATTATCTTGTTGAACAACTTCATAACACTCCTGCTAAGATATCCTTGTGGGATTTGATTCAAACACCACCTATTTATCATTTTATGCTTCAAAATGCTTTTCAATTTTTTTGTGTCCCTCCTATTTTGCAACCAAATTATGTGGAAAATTTTATTGAGAGTATGAATTCACCTAGTATGGACATTGTCTTTCATCAAAATGAGTTACCCCCTTTGGAAACACAAAAGAAAAATCATGCTTTGATGATAATCGATATTATTAATAGGGTTGGGATTAGACATAACCTTATTGACAATGGTTTGGGGCTTAATTTTTGTAGTGTAAATATTTTAGATAGAATTGGAACGGACAAAAATTTAATTCAACCTGTTGATTTTTCAATCAAAGGTTTTGATAACGTGGGAAGAAAACCACTAGGTGTACTAACCTTGTTAAAGTCGGTAAGGTTATGTTGTAAAATCCCATCCATGTCATGCCCCATGAACTCTCATACAATCTCATTTTAGGTAGACCATGGACTCATGAAATGAAAGAAGTTACTTCAACATTTCATCATCTAATGAAATACACTTACAACAATAAGGTTGACAAAATAAAAGTTGATCCAAAATTTGAAAATTATTTACAAACAAAAACATGAATGAAGATTCCTCTTAGAACATTGACACCAACTACAAAAGTAGAACCTTTACAAATCGAGGACAAAGATAAGTGTATTTCATTAGTGAAAAATTTGTTAGATGATGAGTGGGGGTCATTATATTTCACACCTACATTCATGGGGGAGTACAAAATTATAGAATCAAAACAAAAGAAATTGAAAGAAGTTATAATAGTATCAACACAACCTATCATTGAACCATCAAAAACATTTGATTCCACAACTTCTAGCGAAGATAAAAACACAAATTACACATCCACATATGATGAAAATGATTATGAAACACCACCTTCTTTAAAAGAAATGGAAGTCATTTATGGAAGAGTTTATGAACTTTTAGAAAATCTTAGCTATAATGGAAAAGGATGTGGTGTATTGTGTCCCCATAGAGCCTAACATGCAAGAAACAACAAGATGTATTGGCTATTGTCCTTCAAAAATAGAAAAAACATCAAAAATATCTTCACTTAATCAATAACATTAGTTTTTACTCCTTGACATGTGGTAGTTGTAGTATCACACAATACTCACTACCACTCATGACGGTATAAACTTATCTTTTTTCAATCATCTTTTTTTTGCAAGGAGCAACATATCATAATCCATTTGTCTCACCTTTGTCCTTACACTTGGGGGGAAAGGGGTTAGATAGGCTTATTTTAGGTGCATTGCTTCTTGGGATCCCTTTATTTCTCCTTAAAACGTTAGTGTATCAAGTACACTAAAATTTTAAGGGGGGCATACAGTCCCCCACTCATTGCTGACATAAGAAATTGTCCCCTTAGTGAAGATAGCATACATATCCTAAGAAGTGTGACCTTTTCGATCAAAGTGTGGATTTCTTCTTTTATGTGAAGTGTATCCTTTGTGGTGATATTGGGCTTGATGTACTCTAAGTGTGTGACCTTTTCTTTGCATATGATATTCTTCTTGGTGGTAATGCTATGGCTATTATTCTCTAAGGTGTGAGTCTTCTATTCCATGACTATTCCTCTCTTGGTGGTGATTTCATGTGTGATATTCCTTAAGGTGTGACCTTTCTTGTATTGAGAAAAATCCCCTTTATTGCTTTTGTAAATCACTTTTTGTGGTGGTGTTGTTATAACACCCTTTGAAGTTTTAGTCTTATCCTAACATTGTTTATGCACCCTTGAGGAGATTTTTGTTCATCCCCTATGACGGTAAACCTTGTGCACCCCCGAAGGTGATTTTTGTTCATCCCCCATGACGTTAAACCGTGTGTATCCCCTGAGGTGAATTTTTTTTATCCCCCATGATGTTAGACCTTGTGCACCCCATGAGGTGAGATTTTGCAAGATAGTTCATGGATTTGGAATAATAGAGCTTGTTGGGTCATGAATTTGAGCACCCCTTTTTAACATGGCCACCTAGAATAAAACACCTTGCTCACCAGTGGAGCCATGTATTCCATGAGTGATGTGGCATAACACTACTTGTTAGTCCTCATGGGATCATCATTTTTTCTAACATTTATTCGATGGATGGTGTTTTTAATTTGAGATAATTTAAGACTGAGGTCTCTTTGCCTTACCTACTCAAATCTTTTAGTATTGACCTTGTGTTTGTTGTATGTTTTTTGTGTTTCTTCTTTGTGTTTACATCATGTTTGTTTTTCATTTTGTCATCATCTTTGTGTTTCATCATGTCATGTGTGTTCATCATGTATCCTTCGTGTTTTCTAACATGTATGTTTTTGTATGTCATCTTTATGCATTTCATAGATGTGTGTTCCTTTGTGCTTATGTTGTCTTGCCATAGGGTATTGAATCCTAGGGGCTTGATCACCCCTAGATTTTTGGTCATACTATCTCTTTAACATTTGGACAATCAGACCCCTCTTGACATAGATTTTCTACTTTAGTGTGAGTTTGAGCGTAAGTTCATACTCTCTCTAAAGTGGGACCCCCTAAATTATTGAGCCTAATTAGGTCCCTAACTTCCTAAATGATGCATTTTATAGCCCATTTGTACCATTTTCTAAGAAATTGCAAGCATTGAACAAATGCATCCTATTATTATTTTTCCCCCACTACTTAATGTCCTAAAAAATAGGGCCATAACCCATTTTCCCTATGGTGTATGGGTCTCGCTATTTTGTCAGGGACCAATTTTGGATATGTCGATGTCAGCATTTTAACATTTGAAATTCAGCTTACAAATATCGTCTATCGAGATCTAATTTAAGGTAAATTGAATAAATGCCTATAAATACCTAGTAATTTCACCATTTGAAATACAAATGGAATAATCTATCAAGAGGTGAACATTAAGAGAATTCAAGAGCAGAATTTTAGAGCCTTATTGCAGAAATTCAAGGTCGAAACATCATGTCAAAGTGTATGTGAGTTCTTATTGTCATCATTTTTTTTGTGAAGACTAACCCATTTTCTAGGTATCCAAAGCATTCGAGAAAACAAGCAAGCAAGATCAGAGATCTTGACGTTATTTGTATGACTTTATTCCTTCAAGGAAGTCATTGAAGGGTGGTGAGTTGTGTAGATCAGAGTAGAATTTGGGGAATAAGCACAAATCAATAATAGCAACCACAAATTATCTAATTCAAGCAATCATGACCCCAATCCAACAATGAAGCACCAATGAAAATAGAAATCATAATAATGAAACAAGAATACTTAATCTCTATGCCAAATTTGATTAATCTTCATTTCTCTTCTCCATTTCGCTTTATTTTGTTCTCAGATAGTATGCAACTTGTATGATGAGCTTGATGTTGATGCAAGGTAGCTAGATATCAAGATAACAAAACTTCAAAGATTGTGGTTGTTCAAGATGAATGATATGAGAAGAAAAATATTGAAGGTTGTGGTTGTAGGGTTGAAATGAAGGTGATGGCCTACTTTTATAGAAATCCCAATTCAAATGGATGGTGAGGATTGAGAGATAATGTATCATAATCAATAGATAGGGTTAATTGAGACAAGGATAGGGAAGGATGGACCTAAGCTCAATAAATTAGTTGAGATTTAGGGCTTAGCTAAGAAGATATTCAAATTGAATAAGGATAATTATTTAATTTAAAGGAGGGAAAATGAATAATTAAATAATTAAAAATAATTATTTAATTATAGAAGAAGGTGGGTGGGAAATATTAAATAATTCAAAATTATTATTTAATAAAAGATGGAGGGAAATGATAAATTTATTTAATTAGGGAGGGAAAATGCAAATGAATAATTAAATAGTTAAAAAATAATTATTTAATTATAGAGGGAAAAAGATAAATTAGTGATGCAATTTAAATAAAATTGACCTATTTACTTAAATTAATCAAAAGAGGAATAAAGTAAAGCGAATTAATTAAATAATGAAAAATTATTTAATTAATAGAAGAATATGACATTAGGAAATAATTAAATAATTAAAATTAATTTAATTATATATGGAAGAAGGTGAATTAGTGTTATAATCTTGCTTGTAGGCTCAAGACATTTTTTAGTGTCTGTAGTTTGACCCTCTTTGATACAATGCGATTTTGAGCATTGTGTCAAAGAATAAGTAGAAAAATCACCTCAAAGCTTGCCCCAGTGTGCTTCGGCAGATAAAGGATAGGATGGTGCCCCCTTGAGAAATTTGACAATTTTTTTTTAAATTATGAAATAATTGGCAAGTTTACCGATAAGCTAATTGGATAGGTGCAAATGCGTTGGTGATGAAAAACTAGGCTCAAAAGGTGATCTAGGGCTTGATATTTGGGTTCAAAAATGAAAATTGATGTAGCCAATTATGTAGGTAGGGGCCCTCTTAGGTCAAATTAGGTTATAAATGTACCCTAGGGGATGAAAATAGGTCATTTGTGCACTTTTTCTTTAGGAGTTCAGGAGCTTTGGTTTGAGATTTGCTATGGAGTCATTGCCAAAATGTCACCTATACCAGTCATTGTACACCACGGATACAAAGTATGATCATATGGATGTGAGGAGGGGTCGAGGGATGTGGTATGTATCTAAACCTTGCTTTGTTATTTTTTCATTTTTACATATATTTTAGGGCTCAAAGAAGGGAAAATAGATGAGATGTAGTTTTTGCACCATAATTGTTATCGCGTTCACCGCAACTATGGTGTTGTGCACTACAATTGTAAAGCGTGAAACAATCATTTTCTGGCACCGTAAAGGTGTGATGCATGCATAACCTTCTCACAACGATAAACTACACCTCAACTGTGATGGTGCAATGCAAGGGAGGGGTGGAATGACACAACTGCAAATATGGACTGTAACTGCATGACAAAATGATGTAATTGTAAAATTGCAATGCAATTGTGAAAATGATGCATATGCACGATAGTGTGATGCATTTGATTGATAAGCTAATTTAAAAAATTTCTAGAATTTTTTTCAAAATGCAATAGCTCCAATAAGTTAAGTTGGGCGTGAATAACATGATGTGCTTTGCGTGACTATGGGTGAGACTTGCACTGATATATACGTAAGAGAGCTAATTGATATCGTTTGCACTATAGGATCACCTAGTTGTAGAGGATCAAGACACCCAGACTACATTAGGATTATACCATGTGACATTCATTCCCATTATGAGGGTTAATAGGGGGCTACTGACAACACTGACTAAGAGGTCACACTTGGACATGAGTTTGTTCCACCTACCGACTAGTGAGGCGAAAGTGACATTAGAGGAGGTCTAGAGGATTCGATGGCTTCCTATTCATGGGGAGTGAGTGGTATATGATATTTGGTATGGATTAGTGGTGATACGGTGGGTGTTTGAGATAGATTCATTGGTTGAGCTAGGAGTAAAGGATTATGAGGTCAAGTGGGACACCTTAGTAGACAAGTTCCATAGGCTTATTCTCATGGTATGCTCAATGATTACGGGAGTGGTATGCCTAGATAGGTGTGGCCATGGGTTCTCAATGGGATGGGGGGAGATGTTGGAGAGCATGATAACAAAGGCGTTTGCATATGTGTGGGGACCTCACCTTTTGGTGATGCTATATTTCCAGATACATGATGTAGCTTAAAAAGATGGATAGAGCATTATTTGTGGTATGATGCTACTAGTGGTATGGGAATGGGAGCACATTGTAGTGTTCCAACTACCAATTGATAGGTACTTGGCTCTAGGATTACCCTATGTATACATTTATGGTGGGGTAGTGACTCAAATTCGAGTGGGGGATGTTGGTTACTGGAGATATTCCATTGACATGATGGATCGGTTTAAGTGGAGGCCCTAAAAGGATTGTGTAGGTTGGGATGATGATGGTGAGAACCTACCCTACTTTAGGAATACATGTTATTTTATTGGATGCATAGTCCTAAAACAACACATTATAGAGAGACACCTACTAGAGAGGGTCCTTAAATAGTTTGGAGAGTGTCAAGGATTGCCAGCGGGTGCAACAAAGTTTTCTAGATCATTGAGAGGGGTTCTGTAGTGGGGCCCTATGGTTATATTTTAGGTATCCATTTAGGAGATAGTGGGATTAAAGTCTATGCAGTGGGGATCAGTGACCAATTTGACAAATGTAGGAACTACCTAAGAGTATGAAACATGGTGGGCCACTCATAGACTAACACCCTTCATGAACCCAGACTAGCCAGCACCAGTAGAGAGGATGGGCCAAGGTCCACGAGGGTGGCTATGAGGTGGAGTTTGAGGGAGGGGAGGTGGTAGAGATGGAGATGGATATGGAGACGATAACAAAGATAGAGGTGGTGGATGAGGAGATAGAGGGAGAGGTGATAGAGTTAGAGATGACAGAGGCTAAGGACAAGATGACAAGGGGCGATGGGGGAGGATAGGGCTACCACCATGAGGAGCATAGAGAGTACCACAATGGATTCCACCCATTCAAGAGGAGGGGAAGCAAGTAGAGGTAGAGGTTAAGGAGGCGAGAGATAAGGTGGTGAGGAATGCGGAGGATATTTTTGTACATGAGTATATAGAAATGAAGGAAGCAACCGAGGATGTTTCCATATAGGAGGAGGGTTTACATGACGTCCTAATCAGGGATGTGATTATGGATGTAGTTGAAGAGGATGTGGAGGATGTGGGGTATGGTCCCTAAGCAGAAATACAAGCACTCCAGGCTCAAATACAGATGCTACAAGCATAGATATTATGTATTGAGCTAGTAGAGAGGCTCCAAGGATCTATATGAGCATGTAGTGCCAAAGACCACCAGGGCACCCAGTTTCTAGAGCCACAACCAAAGCAGGACACACTTATGCAGGGCTCAAAGTAGTAGGGGAGTCTCACGGAGATGATTAGGACCACATGAAAGACCCTCAGGATCACAACAGAGGGAGGAGAGACCATCAGGGTCAAGCAATGAGGGCATCATAGGCTAGGCCTATTTTTATAAGTTTTAGACACTTACATTTTTTATCGAGCCTGCAAGCTCCATTTTTTGACATACATCATAATATTGTACTGTGACACACTATTTTTTGGTATTTATGTGGGATATATGATTTTGGCGATGACTACATGATTGTGTTTGACTCTATATGCATTCTCCTTATTTTTTTCTATGTGATGGATTTATCTAGTGCAATGTTATAATATGTGCCTCATGGATGTATGATGCTTCCTATATGATATGATGTTATGGATGTATACTGTATGGTTTATGCTAACACATGTTTATGATATATGGATGGATGCACATGGTTATATTGTATGCTTGTGTATGTTATGATGTATTGATGATGTTATGCTTATGACATGGTTTATGCAATGCTTATATGGATAATGATACTACATGATGGGATACTATGTATGTTCTATTTTATAATGCAATATGGATGACCTGATATACATATGATGATGTCTATGATGTCTTAACATGATTGTGGATGCAGGATGGTACTACTAATGCATTTGTTTTTTTTTGTCACAACATGCTATCAGGATGAATGTGAGGATGGATGGATGGGATGTTAGTGTGGAAGAGAGACTGGTGAGGATGGAAATGAAATTGATGAATTGGGACTACTATCTTGAGATCTTGTGACTAAATGATCAAGATTTTATTTGATTTCATAGTTATCATCACATAACTTATTATGGAAATGGATGATGAACACCATGATATGACATAGACCAAGGTGTGATAGATCATCCCTTTCAAAAATAGACATGCAATAGGCAAGGAGTTTCATGACTCAGACTAGTAACCACATAACCTTATTGGAATATATGAGGAAGTAACCATAAAGCATGTTGATCCTGACATAAAAAAGAATTAGATTGAGATTTTCCATGCATAGGATGTTTTGATTATGCCAAATGGACCCCCAATCACACACAAGGAACTTAGTTTCCCTAGTCATATTGTCAAGACAAATCACAAATAGAAATCAAAGAGAAAAAGGTCATGATCCATCATCGCTCCTCTAAATCATTTTAGGACATCCTCGAGGGGCAGAGTAACATGACCAAAGATAAATCAGATAAAAATATAAGACAAACTAGACCAACAAGTCAACAACATTTAGATCTTTAGCCAAATTATATGATCAAATTATGGATAATGATAATTTATGGTTTCAGGAAAGGAAGCATGTTGTCTAAGCCTAGGGATCTCGATGGTGCAATGTCCTATCTAAGACTAAAGATTGATGGATAAATTATGGTTTCAAAAATGAGGCATGTCGTATAAGCCCAGGGAGCCCGATGATGTAATGTTTTGTCTAAGATTGTTTGATAGCTGATAAGGATTCTTTGATGTTTGATTTTTACCTATTGCCTCTATTGAGCCTTCTTTCCAACTCATTAAGGATGTACAAGCCTCCTTTTATGTAAACAATTCCAAAAAGGATAGCCATGAAGAATCCATTGAGTGCATCACCAAACTTTTTATGAACCACACATCCTCTCCATCTCATCTATCTCATCCACCTCATCCACTTTCATCCATCTCATAGACATGGATCAACAAGTATCACCTCAAGAAAATAACAAGGATATAACTCAAGAATCAAAAGTGAAAGTTCCTTTTTCAAATGGAGATCCAAAATAAAAAGAAATCATGCAAAGAAAGAGAGCTAAAGAAAAGTCCTTTACTCAAAATCAATAGCTATTGGACAAATCAAAGATAAAAAAAATAAAAGTCAAGAATGAAAGTAAGAAAAATTGATCTACAATTATGCCTCTTCATCTAAAATAACTAGGGGAATTTATCCAAGAAAAATATCAAAATATGAGCTTTTTGATCCCAAGTTTCCATCTTCATCATCCTCACCCAATCCATGCACTCTACCAAATCCACCCATATTCACACACCCATCATATCACTCCATCTCCCTTGGTGACGTTTGTTGATGGAACTTTGAGGATGACCCCTTCACGTGTTGTAACTAACTAGTTGTGTAAAATCCTTTCTATGTGAAGCTTGGTGGCCCATGTAGTGTACAAAATAGGAATCATACCCTATCTACCTCTGTTTTTTGCATCAATCCAAAAACCTAGTTAAGTTTCCCTGTTTCAGGACTTGAACTTTCTTCTTATTTTGAACTACTTTTAATTCCATATAATATTTATAGAATGCTTTTGTCAATTGAAAAAAATACCTATTAAATATTTATATGGATTTAATATAGGAACTTTTAAATATTTTTCATTTCAAATAATAATTTTGGAATGATTACGAAAAAGTATACTTATCCAATGTAATTTCATATTCTAAATCATCAAATATAATTATGTATTCTAAATCATCTAGTATGGGATCTAATTCTAAAAAATACTTATAATATTCGTTAAATAATTTTGTTAAAGAATATTTTATCAATGCATTCTTCAAAAAATAGAATCTCTTAAATAATTTTTTAAAATGCTCATCAACTTGAATATTATATTCATTCAATATCAGTTGTATCAAAATTTTAGTTTTGGCATGTAATATTGTTTGATCTATAAATTGATTATCTTCATGAAGAATACTGAGTAGCATAAATAAAGAATGGTGCTTTAATTTATCTCTATAATTGAAGATCTTGATCAATAATATATTATTGTTCAATTCATATAATTGATTCATGTGATAATCCACATCTATGAAAAATTTCATTACAGTAACCCTAATTAGTCTTAGTTATTAATAGAGTAAAATGATCAGTTATTTTAAGAATACTTTTTTGATCAAAAATTGTCATTTAATGTTAATTATTCTTTATTTTGATAACATGATGGAGAAGATATTCACGATAAACTCTTATTCACAAATTAAATATAATTTAATTGATTTATATCTTTTGTAATGCTCCATCTAGGATTTAATAAAATAGCATAATTTGTAGAAGGAATTTAAAGATATGTTTTAACCTTCCATAGATTCTTTGTTTCTAATTCCTTGAAAAATTGAAAAGCATATTGTTGCCTTTCCAATAATTTTTTCATAAGGTTTCTTAGTAGAACTAATACTTATGCATGATTCATATATGTATGTCAACTAATATTTTGTTATCTTTATGTATATTGTAGAAATTCATAGTATCTTCTTCCATAAACTATATGCTTATTTTGTATACATATTTCAATAATTTTTAATACTATATCCTTGTAGATATTGATATATGTATTAATGCACTCTAGAGTCTATGAATAGCATTCCTTCTTTCTTTATGGTTCAAGGTAATAATATTGTTTAATAAATTTATCTAAAAAGGAAGTTAAATGTGATTGGAGAAAATTACTTGCATAGGTGAGAAAAACCTTATCATTTCTCATAATCATTCCTGAATAGTAAGATGTGGAATCTCTCTCTTGTTAAGAGCAATAGCTAGATAAAAATGTAACATGTCAACCCTTCACTAAAGTAAATTTTCCTAAGTTTTCACTTTGTGAGTAAAACTTAACTATTGCAATAAAAAAATTATTTTCTTTATTGAGAATAATGAACATAGATGACATAACAATAATCAACATTGATTTCATTCAAAAGTAATAATTTCCACAATTACAATATTTCAAAGAATATGTACAATGTACATACATAGTTCAATTGAACTTCAAAACAATAGATATAGATGGTCCAGGATCCTCCTTTCAAATCTTGGTCTTCTTGTGGCCTGCTAAGGAGGAGAAGCATCACTCAAGTGCTTTTCTGCCAACCAAAGACTCATATGCAGTCCCCACACATCTATAATTTGATAGATGGCCCTACCCTTCGATGAAGAGAATGGTGGAGTAACCTTGTAACGACAACCAACAAAGCTTAGTGTTGTGTCCTACATGACTAGAACTTGTAAACCCACAATGTAGGACTCACATGCAAATAAATGGATCACAATGAATTAACAGTGGAGCCAAAGGCAATCACACTACTTTGGCCAAAGTGTTCTCACTCAATACTTCGAGTGATAGTCATCCTACTCACATACACTGTTCAAGCTCGATTTGACTTTAGGCCACTATATTCTATGCATAGGTATTTCCTCCTATGGGTAATCTTTAACCCTAGAAAAATCCTATTCCCTTTCCCACAAACTCTATGATAATTCAATTCACAAAGCATATAAACAAGTTCCCTCCCTTAAATGGACAATCAATCCCAAGAGTTACTCTCTAGCTAACTAATATAATTAAATAACTGAAGTTATGAACAATCCATAGGCTATTCTTTTTTTAATCATCCTTAGTATCATAATACTAATGACAACACTCTCTCCTATTATAGAGTAAATACAAGCACCTTACAAACAAGCATTAAATAGCATCATTTTCCTTTCCAAAGAAAGTGTTATTTTTTCCTAATGCAAGTAATCTCATGCAAAAAAAGAATGTATTCAATTCTCAATCCTTTGAAAATAAATACAAAATAGACAAGATGAGATCCCCATGCCTATATTATGCTTAACCACTTGACTTGAATGGTTGCACAACCTCCAACAACAAATTTCTAGCTTCACTTGTCCCCACTAAGCAAGACTCCTTCTCACAAGTTGATAATATTCTCTTACTAATAAAACTCTCACAATATAGCTCCTCTCAAATGTTCAAGTCTCTCCCAGAATAAATCTTGGATCTCACAAATAATGCAGCTGGGTAAAATAGCATAATAAGCTTGTAGAAGATAAGTGTGTCCCAAATGAGAGCACTAACCTCTCCATTTATATAGAAAAAGGAGATATTGTAGCCTACAAAAATGGCATGCAAAATGATAGCTTATTCCATGCTAATTGACTCACTCAACTCAGCTAAAAGGTGGTGAATAAGAAAAGAGTATACTTAGCATAAAATGCCACAGATCGACCTCTATAGTTGCTAGAAATTTAAGACTATTTCAATATATACATGATCAAATGATGGCAATCAAATTGTTTCCAAAACGGTCTCCTATAGGAAATAGAACTTCATAATATGGCACCAAGTATGCATCCTCTTCCTATTAATATTGGCATAGTTATACTTATTGATTTAGTCTACTGTTAATAGGAAACACCTTGCTATATTGACTCAGTCATGTTTTTGTTGAGTACAGAGGAAATATAAGTTACTTTTAGCACACAAATATTTCTTTGACTAATTATTGCATCATTTTTTACTTTCCCTATTCTCCAACTTTCAATAATACTAATGACGTGATTTAGATTCTATCACTTTATCCATTCTCAACTAAGTAATTCGTTGATTAGATATTATAAATCCATTTCCATAGTGGCGCATTCACCATATCAACCTTGTTGTTGCGTAATACATAGCATGTCATTTGACCTTTATTCGATGCCAATATATGTTATATCCAGCCCTTAAAAGATTTGTATATGTTATATACTATTCGGCCTATGTTAAATACATAAATCAACCTCCACGTTGAATATATAAGTCGGCCTCTAAGCATTACATATGTTAATCGATCTCTAAACATATATTTATATATAAATATATATTCATATATATACATATACATATATATGTATATCAATAATATACCACATATATATACATAAATGTATATATGCTAATATATATATATATATATCTCATATCTCTAGAGTATGTATCCATTCAATATATGAATGAATAGGAACAAGTTAACATTCAAATAGTAATAATAATTATATCAATTGTGCACATATATACATACATACATACATATATATTCTTCTATGTACATGTATATGTATGTGTACATATATTGATACATTCGTATGGGCATGTATGTTTTCCAAACATACGTGTGTATCGATACATGTATACATATGGATATATGTATATATCATATATACATATATATATACATTCGATTGTACACCAAGAACATACGCAATTACTATTATGTTGATAGGGAATAGACGTGTGATATATTTATACATATACACATTCATGTTGTATTATCCATTTGATAGCTCCATGCTCACAAGAAACTCATTCATAAGCATGCATAGGTATCTCTACCTATGCAATCTCATGTATGTGTTCCTTCATGTGTATGGACTATCGTCGACATGCATATGTATACATATACATACATTCCCCGTGTGTTCAACTCATCAATATAAGCATAGTAATATAAGGAAGAACTCATAATATATAAACATATAACATCATCCAAACATGAATTCAACAATAATCATGACCATTACTAATGCAGACATTCATACTAAGGATGACTTACCATTTCCCAACATAATAACTTGACTCAACCATTCTATTGTGAGTGAGTGTGTAAGCTCAGATAAGTTACGTTATCGGTTACTCGACCAAGATTTTCTCCCGAGTTATACTTCCCCTCGCACCTAGAGGAAATGAACATAAACCTGCATCAATTAACACATTCCCATGGTAGTCAGCTATTCAAAAAAATATGCATTATGCATAATATATCTCCATAGTTAGAATAAATAATTCAATAACCATTCATTTCATATATATGCATTTCTTCACATATCATTTAAATGAAACAACATTCATTCATAATTCGTCGATAACAAAGTGCAAGCATATTTTATTCTCATTTAGAATTCAAATTACATTCACATTTACCCTACATAGTAATAGTAAATAGTAAATACACAATTGGGGTGTAACATACTCCCCCCTTGTGAATCATCGCCCACGATGATTTTATGTAGCAACATTAAACTAAAAAAACAAACATATTGTTTTCAAGTATCTCAAATGCATCTAAAACATGAGGAAACTTTTTTTGTACCTTAGCATAGTCTTCCCAAGTAGAAAAGTCTTCTGTATACTGGTCCCACTAGACTTTGCATTGCAAGACCTCCTTGTTATGCAAGTGAAGCTTACGCATTCTGAACACCTTGATGGGTTCGAGTGTTACCACTCATGGGTCTTGTACCTATGAATAATTCCAATCAATCACATGATTATCACTTGATATATAGTTTTTTAGGTAGGACACATGCAAGACATTATGCATTCTGGCAAGAGTTGGTGGCAACGCAATTCGATAAGCTATCAAATTTACTTCCTCAAGAATCTCAAAAGGTCCTACATAATGTGGGGCTAATCTGGAAGACTTTCCAAATTTAATGGAACTCTTGTGATGTTTCACTCTCAACAACACCTTGTCACCTATGGAAAATTATTGAGGCACTCTCTTAGCATTAGCATAGCTTTTTTTCTATCGTTAGCTTCAGCCAATCTTTTCTTAACAATTATTACTTTCTTATCCATTTTAGCCAACATTTCCGACCCAAGACTTACTTTGTCCTCAAGTTTATCCCAAATTATAGGAGTTTGACACAACCATATAAATCTTTGAAAGGAGCCATATTTATTGCGGAATGGTAGGAATTGTTGTAAGAAAATTCCACTAAAGGCAAGTAGTCTTCCCACTTATACTGTCGATCCATGCAATACATCCTAAGTAGGTCCTCCAATACTTGATTCACCATTTCAGTTTTTCCATCCGTCTCTGGATGATATGCTGAGCTAATATTTAGTTGAGTCCCAAGTACAAAAAATAAGCTCTTCCAAAACCTATAAGTAACTTGTGCATCTCTATCTGAGATAATCTTCTCAAGCATCCCATGCAACCTAAACACTTCTTACACAAATTTCCTTGCTATTGTAGGAGCTCCATCAATTAGATTCCTTGGTATGAAATGTGCTACTTTGGTAAGATTATCCACAACCACAAGAATGACATTGTACTTATTCCTTGACATAGGCAATCCTTGCACAAAGTCCATACTTATGACTTGCCACTTTCTCTCTAATATATCATGCAGGTATAAAAATCCTTCAGGATGATGATGCTTTACTTTCACCCTTTAACATTCAAGACACCTAGCCACAAATCTAGCAACATCTCCTTTCATGCCCATCCAAAAATATAATGGCTTAACATCTGCCATCATTTTTTTCACACTAGGGTGTCCAGAGTACGGTGCTTCATGTGCTTCTTTCCATACCAGATTTCTTAACTCTTCAAAGTTAGGTACATACATTCTCCCCTTATACCTAAGTAGTCCACTAGGATCAAAATGAAAACCTTCATACCTAGAATCTTATAGATTGCTAGTGAGTGCTTGCTTAACTTGCATATAGTACTCATCCTCTTTAAATTTATGTAATACTTGTCCTTTAAATTTGTTTTGAATTGTTACTATTAAATAAATATGACATCTTCGACTCAAGGAATCAGCAACCCAATTCTCTTTCCCTTTAATATAATTGATATTAAAGTCATAATCAGCTATTAACTCTAACCATCTTCTCTATCTTTCATTCGGATTAGATTGAGTGAATAGATACTTCAACCCATGATGATCAATTCTCATCTCAAAGGGTTTCCCTAACAAGTAATGCCTCCACATTTGCAATGCATGAACCACAACTTCCAACTCCAAATCATGTGATGCATAATTCTGCTCATAATTTTTCAGTTCCTTGATTCATAAGAAATTACTTTCCCATTTTTCATTAGCACACCCCCTAAGCCCTCTCCTAATGCATTCATGATAAAAGTAAAGTCACCCTCAGGATTTGGAACTTTCATAGTCGGGCGGTAGTCAATTTCTCTTTGAGTAGGTTAAATTCTTCTTGACACTTCTCTGTCCACTCAAGCTTCTTCCCTTTCTTCTACAAAGAAGTAATCGAAAAGGCTATCTTAGAGAAATTTGAAACAAACTTCCTATAGTATCCCGCTAGCCCATAAAACTTCTAACCTTCGATACATTCTTGGGTACTGCCCATTCAATCACCACCTTGATCTTAGTTGGATCTATAGAAATTCCATCTACCGAGATTGCATATCTAAGATAATGTACTCTCTTCTAGAAGAAGGTACACTTAGAGAGTTTTCCATATAACCTATGTTCTCTAAGTCATTGTAGAACCATCTCTAAATGCCTAAAATGTTCCTCCTCATCCTTTGAGTAGATCAAAATTTCATCTAGGAAAACTAGGACAAATTTATCTAGGAAATCTCTAAATACACTATTCATAAGGTTCATAAATGTTGTAGGTGCATTCGTTAAACCAAGTAGAACTGTAAACTCAGTGTCCATATCTAGTTCTGAACATAGTTTTAAAGATCTCTTCATCCTTAATTCTCAACTGGTGGTATCTAGATCTCATATCTATCTTAGAAAATATGGTAGATCCCCTCATTTGATCAAATAGATCATCGATGCATGGAAATGGATACTTTTTCTTTATTGTAGCTTTGTTAAGCATACAATAATCTATACACAGATGCAAAGTACCATCCTTCTTTTCATAAATATGTTTGGTGCTCCCCAAGGTGATACACTTGGTCTATCAACCCCTTATACAACAATTCATCCAATTATTAAGCTCCATTAGTTCAATTGTCATCATTCTATAAGGTACCTTGGAAACGGGTTTGGATCCTGGAACTATATCAATTGGAAAGTCAAATATCCTTTTCGGTGGTAACCCAGGTAATTCGTCAGGAAACACATCCAAAAAAATTCTCAATATAGGATACCTCTCCATATCTGACATTCCAGTTTCTTCCATTTCACCATCTTCCATCTCTTGAAAGCTCTGTGATTCTAAGTTATCAATATTTTTTTCAAGTTTTTCCATCTTGACTGCAAAGAGTTTGCACCCTTTCTTCTTAGCCCTTAACAATTGCATTGCAGAGATTTGATGAATCTTGACCTCTCTAGGTATCCCTTGAAACTTCACTTGATTACCAAGATCATCTAAGCATTCTACTTTTTTAGCATGGAAATCTACCTTAGCCCTATGTCTCCATAACCAGTTCATACCTAGGATAACATCATAGGATCCTAAAGGCATGACATATAGGTTTACTTCTATAGAAAAACAAGGTAGAACTATCCTAGCTTCAAACAAACATTGTTCCACCTTTTCTCTTATTTGGTTTGCATACTCAACATCCCAAGACTTTTCCATGTAACCGACCTTTCTAGATATTTGTTTAGCTACTCTAGGTGAAATAAAATTCTCAGTTGCACTAGTATCTATGAGTATAGAAATGGGTAAGCCAAACAAAAAACTTGGAGTCTCTCTTGGAGTCACTTTATACTCTTCCTGGCAATCATCCACAATTACATGTATCTTTTGTTGGAGCATCGCTTTTTGGGTAGGTAATGGATTACCATAAGATCATGACCCAAAAACCTTATTGGGACATTGATTCACATAATGGTCTCCTCCACATATAAAACATCCAATAGCTGGTCCTTTCTTCATCACGGGTTCTCCAGACTTGCTAGAATTCCCACCAATATTGTTGGTATTCCCACCATTGGAACCATTCCTCTTACATTCCCTTCTTGACTCTATCCCACTACTACAAGATCCTTTTTCTCCTTTCTTTGGTGCATTTTGCACAACTTCCACCTTATTTGGAGTTGGTTTGTCCTGAACTCCCATAATCTTCTTACGGTTTCTATTTTCCTAGCAAATGGAGATAGATTTGAGCTTTTTCTCCCATTTAACCACTTTCTCATACACAAGATCCATAGTAGTTGGACTGTGCACATCCATCTCTCCTTCGATCTAATTATTAAGTCCCATGATAAACTTTCTTATATGGAAGCGTTCATCCTTTTGGTACATAGGAACATAACTCAATAGATGGCTAAACTTCTCCCAATAATCATTAATCGTCATCTCACCTTGTCTCGAACTCTAAAAATCCATGAGTTTCTGGTCAAAATAGAGCTGGGGTAACCATCTCTTACGGAAAATTTCAACAAATTCGCTCCATGTTAGTTTCCATTAGTTATGGTTAAGCTCCATCTTTTTATTCATCCACCAGTTAGAGGCTTCCCTAGCTAACTGGTATTCTCCCCATGCTTCTTTGGTGACCTCAATATAATTTTGAATTTTGAAATACTTCTCCATTTGGATTAACCAAGCCTTAGCTTCATCTTCGCTGACGCTTCCCTCATACTTAGATGGGGTGATTTTCTTCATATCTCTAGTGAGTTCAGAAGCCATATGCTTCCTATTATTTTTCTTAGATAGAGAAGGTGATTTCTCTCTCTCATGATCATGAGTTTGATTATGTTCACATAAATTTTCTCCCTCCTCGTTATTTGGAACTTCCTTCTCAACTCTATCATTTACCCTTCTTTCTTGCTCTAAGTTTTCCAACCTTGCTAAGGTTTGGTCCAGTCTAGCTTCAACTCCTACTAGTCCTTGCCCGACTTCTTGGCTTCTACCAGGATTGGTTTGTGTTCTCACCATCTTCGCAAGAACAGATTCTACCTAGAGGTTCATCCATGTTAGAGTAAATCATGTTATCAATTATCTTATGGAAAACATTTTAATGAGCATTTATTCACACATAAGGAATTCCACATAAGACTTAAGCACAATATTTTTGATAAACACTCGATTTTATTCATTTATCAAGGATTTCAATATCCTTTTGATTACATGGAGTGACTATTCAGATAGTCGAGTGGAGAGTATCCATCAAATTCACTCTTTGACACATAACTTAATGGGGTATACCCTACAGACTGATATTTTTTCTCATCTCTCATAAATGTTCATACCTATCCCATAAAGGATAATATCCTTCGGATTTTTCATCCAATACATAGTTGTGAGGTACATAACCCTCAAACTCATTACTTGAGGACACTAAAATTACTTCCACCATTGGAAGAACTCTAAGGTCTCTAAAAATAAATGTCAGACTAACACTCCCTTACAATGGAATATCCCTAGAAAGTGATAAAGATTCAAACTTCTCTGGTGATACGGAAGGTAGGTAGTTATACTTGGCCTCCATCTTCATCTTACTCTTCACATCACTAATCCGAGAAAGTGCATGACTAAAGGTTTCAGTGTCGCGTAACCAGATGTCATTATCATAGTTGGTACCCTCAATTGTTCTAGCGATGGTCTCTCTCTCCTTCTTGGCCTTTAGGTAGCGCTCATTCCCGATTACAGACTTTCTAGTCATTAACCTGAGAGGCACCATCTTGGCATAAACACTTCCAAGCATTAGATAACATTGGATGGGAAGAATGATGAGCTCATAGGTTCTAGAGCTAAACTGGGTAGCTCTGATACCACATGTAACATGTCAACCCTTCAATGAAGTAAATTTTCCTAAGTTTTCACTTTGCGAGTAAATAAACTATGTAACTTAACCATTGCAATAAAAAAAAAAAATCTTTATTGAGAATAATTAACATAGATGACATAACAATAATCAACATTGATTTCATTCCAAAGTAATAATTTCCACAATTACAATATTTTAAAGAATGTGTACAATGTACATACATAGCTCAACTCAACTTCAAAAAAATAGATATAGATGGTCTAGGATCCTCCTTTCAAATCTTGGTCTTCTTGTTGCCTACTGAGGAGGAGAAGCATCACACAAGCACTTTTCCGCCAACCATGGACTCATATGTGGTCCCCCACACATCTATCATTTGATAGATGGCCCTATCCTTCGACAAATAGATTGGTGGAGTAACCTCGTAATGACAACCAAATGAGCTTAGTGTTGTGTCCTACATGACAAGAACTTGTAAACCCACAATCTAGGACTAGCATGCAAATAAATGGATCATAGTGAATTGACAGTGGAGCCAAAGGAAATCACACTACTTTGGCCAAAGTGTTCTCAATTAGTACTTCGAGTGATATTCATCCTACTCACATACACTACTCAAGCTCGATTTGACTTTAAGCCACTATATTCTATGCATAAGTATTTCCTCCTATGGGTAATCTTTAACCCTAGAAACATCCTATTCCCTTTCCCACAAACTCTATGATAATTCAATTCACAAAGCATATAAACAAGTTCCCTCCCTTAAATGGATAATCAATCTCAAGAGTAACTCTCTAGCTAACTAATATAATTAAATAATTGAAGCTATGAACAACCCTTAGGCTATTCTTAGTTTAATCATCCCTAGTATCATAATACTAATGAAAAAACTCTTGCTTATTACGGAGTAAATACAAGCACCTTACAAACGAGAATTAAATAGCATTATTTTCCTTTCCACAACAAATGTTATGCTTTCCTAATGCAAGTAATCTCAAGTAGAACAATAATGCATTCAATTTTGAATCCTTTGAAAATAAAGACAAAATAGACAAGATGAGATCCCCATGCCTATATTACGCTTAACCACTTGACTTGATTGGTTGCACAACCTCCAACAACAACTTCCTAGCTTCACTTGTCCCCACTAAGCAAGACTCCTTCTCACAAGTTGATAATATGCTCTTACTAATTAAACTCTCACAATATAGCTCCTCTCAAATGTTCAAGGCTCTCCCAAAACAACTCTTAGCTCTCACAGAATAATGCAATAGAGTAAAATATAGTAGAATAAGCTTACAGAAGAGAAGTGCATCCCAAATGAGAACACTAACTCTCCATTTATACAGAAAAAGGAGATATTGCAGCCTACAGAAATGGCATGTAAAATGACAACTTATTCCATGAAAATTGACTCACTCAACTTAGCTGAAAGGTGGTGAATAAGCAAAGAGTATACTCAGCATAAAATGTCACAGATTGACCTCTATAGTTGATAGCAGTTTAAGACTATTTCAATCTCCACATGATCAAATGATGACAATCAAATTGTTTCCAAAATGGTCTATAGGAAATAGAACTTCATAATATGGTGCCAAGTATGCAACCTCTTCCTATTAATATTGGCACGATTATACTTATTGATTTAGTTTACTGTTAATAGGCAACACCTTGCTATGTCTCCTCAGTCATGGTTTTGCTGAGTACAGAGGAAATATAAGTTTCTTTTAGCGCACAAATAGTGCTTTGGCTAATTCTTGCATTACTATTTACTTTCCCTATTCTCCAACATTCAATAATACTAATGAGGTGGTTTAGATTCTATCGCTTTATATGTTCTCACCTAAGTAATTCACCAATTAGATATTATAAATTCATTTCCATAGTATCGACTATGGCACATTCACCATATAGACCTTGTTGTTGTGTAATACATATCATGTTATTTGACCTTTAGTCGATGCCAAAATATGTTATATTCAACCCTTAAAATCTTTGTAAATGTTATATACTATTCAGCCTATGTTAAATATATAAATCGACCTCCATGTTGAATATATAAGTTGACCTCTAAGCATTACATATGTTAATCGATCTCTAAACATATATTTATATATAAATATATATTTATATATGTACATATACATATATATATGTATATCAATAATATCCCACATATATATATATATATATATGCATATATACGTTAATATATATATCTCATATCACTAGAGTATGTATCCATTAGATATACGAATGAATACGAATAAGTTAACATTCACATAGTAATAATAATTATATCGATTGTGTACATATATATACATTACTCTATGTACATGTATATGTATGTGTACATATATTGATACATTCATATGGGCATGTCCGTGTATAGGAGCAAATTTGCACCTCTAATGAAAATTCCCCTTTTACCCCTCTCCACTTTAGAAAACCAAAGGCGGAGGCTTAATTCCACATAAGCTCGTTGATCCCATCACACTTGGCTTCTATTTTGAGTGTTGGTGGAGGTGTTTCTGTCAAGGACGCCCGTGTGGTGCGCAAACGTTCACGCGACATGCTTACATCCCTGGTAGATTCCTTCGACTAGAGTCTATAGAGATGTTACACTTCCTATTGGAAGTCGAAGTGTAACACCTCCCTTCAGATGGCTGACCCAAATATGGCCATTTTCTTCCAATCCTTCTTCATATTGACCATTCCTTCATCCATTTTCATGGCTAGTGATGAGTCTAGTTTATGGTCTAATTATTGATAGAGTTTGTTGTCCATTTCCTGTAGTTGTCATAGAATTTGATGCTTGGATGTTGATATTTTTATGATATTTCCTTAAAACCATAGACTTTGGACATGAACTTATTTTCATAAATTTTAAATGATATTGACATGCTATATGAACTATTTGTGTTAATTTTGCATGTGATTAATGAATGTCACTTTAAGATAATCACAGATATGCATTTTTTGTGCGTACTAATATTGTTATGCAGATATAATTAAAGGACTAAATTTTAGGAAGATTCTGCCAGTTGGTCATTTAATGGAGGGAAGACTCTCGGTGGCTCGATATTCCTCATGCAAATCAAACTATAACCGCCTTGTAAATGCTCTTAAATATCTGTTGAGTGTATTTAGGTGTTACTGTTGTGCCAGATTCACATTAATGCAAACATGTCTAATATATTTTGTGCATGCGTAGCCGCCTCTCCACTTTTCATGCTTTCCCTAATGTGTCGTCCTCTGAATCTGCTGGAGTTGACCGCCTTGCTAGGTTTTAGAGGTAGCTTCTATAAATAAGACTCTGATGCTCCTTCTGAGGGGCTAATCAGAGGTTGCTTAATTCAATGTACTCACACTCTTAGTTTTTTCAATAATACAGTCATGTTGCTTGATTGTACTCATGTTTTCTAATGAATGAAATGAAGTTATAAGTTTGTGCATATGAGTTTACCTTAGTTTTATGGAATACTTATCCAAGGGGGCCCACTTGGTGAGTGTGAACCCCAATCCTTATACCTACACAAACACAATATTAGATTCAAATGCAAGTAAGAACAAGAATTCCCCATGAAATTCATTAGCAATACTCAAAATAGGAAATGAAATGAAGAACAAACAAGAAATTAAGCCAAATCCTATTCAAACAATGCAAACACTTAATCCCATGGGGGAATTGGTGCCAATTATGTGTAGAAATTGGCCCTTTCCCAACTCCTTTCTAAGCTTGATGATTTGATGGAGATTGATCCACTTTGTTGGTGAAGAACAAGATGGTTTCTTGACAAAACTTGCAACAACCTAGCTATGGTGATGACAAATGCTCAAGAAAATATGTGAAGTTGTTCTCAATGTGAAGATAATGACTTTACTCTCAAATTGTGGATGAAGATTGAGGAAAAGAGCCTCTTATTTATAGATTTCAAAATTGGAAGAATGAGCAAGATTGAGAAATGTGGGAGCATTCAAAATCCAATGGCCAAGTGCCACTTTTCAAGATGTGAATGGGTGAAGGTTGTGCATATTTTGATGAATGAGCCAATAAATGTTATTAGGTGGATTTCAAATTTGTGAAATGACTTGTTGAAGAGGGAAGAAAAATGGCTTAAATGCCACTTGGATCAATGCACAAGGACATGTAAGAGGGGAGTGAATGCTTTGTTGGATGTACAAATCCACTTGGAGGGATTTTCAAATTTGGAGGAATATTCCCCTTTTATTCCATGTTGAGAGAAAATAGGTATTTAATAAATCAAAATAAATGATTTATTGTGCAAGTTGCATTCTCTAGAGGATGTGACATGGATTAGGATTAAATTAATCAAAGGTCAGTTAATTTAATGAGAGATTAGGGGATGTGAAAAATTTGACTTAAATTTATGAATTGATTTAAATCAAAATTGAGAAGAAAGGTTTAATTAAACAAATGATTTGATTTATTTAACTAAAGGGGATAATGTTAGATTAAATTAAATAAGGTTCAATTTATTCAATTTAATAGGAGGACTTTAGAGACTTAATTTAAATAAAATAAATTATTTAAATGAATAGAGACTTAGGGTTAATTAAATTAAATTGATTAATTTAATCAACAGGGAAGAATGATTTAATCAGATAAATAATGATTTATTTAATTAAGGGATGAAAAGTGATGATAAACTCAGAAGGTGATTCAGGATGAAATGATGTTAGTAGTTAGGATCAATTGTTTCGGTCAATTTTCCATGTCTACATTTTGCCCCTGTTTGAAGCAATGCACTTGTTGTGTTGGTTCAGAGAATAAACTGTTGTGATCAAAGTTCAAAATTTTCTCAATTTTTTAGATGCTCCACTATTGCCTCAACAAGAAATATTATGTTGGTATATTGGCCCCTCGAGAGATCGGACGAAAATTTGGATTTTTGGGTGATCTCGCGAAAAAGGAGAACAAGGTGCCTAATGAGTCAGAAATGCCTCGGGATGCCAAAAAATGCGTTAAAATGGCAAAAATGATGCAAAATGGCGTTCAGTCGGGAAAAAATGAGATCAGGGGACCAAAACCCTAGCTAGATGGTCACATTAGGTCAAAAAACCCTAATTTTTAGGCTTAAATAGACCTTGAGGGGTCATGTTCAAATCACTTTCACACTTTAGCCTTTGAAAATTTCTTCAATTGAGCTTTGGGTCTTGATCGAGATGGCACAATGATAGCTTCCCCGACACGTGTCAGAGAGGGTACAAGTGCACCAGTGGCCAACCAACGCAGGACCCGTAGTATGTACCTATATCTCGACTTTCAATGTTATCATTTTTTGTGCATTTATTAGGGTCAAACTTAATTTTGAGTCTAGCGGTGCTTCATAGCACCGCTGGAAATGCAAAATCGGCATCGTGTAGCCTAAAAGTGTGCCACATGTGCAAAGAGCGCCACCGTGAGCCACTTAGGAGATTAGGGTTTCTGCCAAAACTCAATCGCACATGCAAATAGAACCGCACAACACACTTTAGAACTAGGGTTTAGGTGCAAATTCAGCCGCATGTACAAAGAGCACCGTGCGACACACTTTAGAACTTTAGGGTTAGAAAACTTTGCCACGACAATGTAGTTTGGAACTTTTCAAACTACATGGAATCTGCTATTTCAAGTGTGAAAACTTGGCATAGGATTCAGAGTTTTTTTATGAGGCTTGACGTGATGGTTTCCCTGGTGTAGGAGGACCTTGAGATACTTCACTCGAGGGAGTATAGATGCTCGGTATTATGGAGACTGGAGGGTATGCACGTGTTTCTTCAGGAGCAGCTTGGTGCCCTTGGTCTTTGGTTTGTTGCATATGTTCATCCTGTTCAGACCCACTCGGGATGATGACAGCCCTAGCGGAGCGATGGCATAGCGAGACCTCCTCCTTCCACCTTCCCACCTGCGAGGCTACCATTACGCTCAAGGATGTCTGGTGCATCTTACGACTACCTATTCATGGAGTGAGGGTGATTTATGATCCAGATGCTGGAAGGGATGCTTGTTATGACATGATGGGCCTTGATGAGATCCATTTTTCTGAGGGACAGATCGGTTTGGAGAGATACCAGGGCATAGTGCCCAACTACAGATTGATTTTGGTAGCCATTATATCAGGTCTTGTGGCACCAGATCCATGGGGCTGATATTCCAATCCAGGCTGGGGGTTGGCATGGGGGCGAATGGTCATCCATAGGGAGTGCTTTGCTTGGGGTCCAATGATGCTGGCCTCATTATACAGGGATCTTCATGAGTTCTCCTATCTTGATAGTAGGGTCATCGAGTCTAGGGTCACATTACTACACATCTGGACATGGGAGAAAATTCCAGTGCTTTGTCCGTAGGTCACATCAATTGTTTTGGATATAGACGATCCCATTGTTTGGTGGCATGGCAGAGCCCATATCACCTTTACTCACATAGGGATAGGTGGCATCGCCCATTGGTGACGGGTTTTAGATGAGATGAGAGAGTTTTTGGAGGCCCTGGCTCGGCATAGGCCCTTGGCACGATGATACTAAGTAGTTATTCTTTGCCCAGAAGGATAGATGGATGCAGGGTAGAGAGCATACGATGATAGAGTGTTACCTCCCTAACAGAGTAGCATGACAGTCTGGTGATATCCAAGATAGGCTAGACGATCAGTATGTGGCGATCTTTGTCTGTACCATGAGAGAGACAACATGGGCCTAGCTCATTCCATCACCTAAGGTAGTAGCCTCATTCAAATAGTTAGTGGCCAGTCCATGGCCATATGATCAGGGGCGAACAGATGCAGGGTGAGTTAGGCATACAAGGATTGGTTTAGGCCTCCCTTGAGATTGACAATTCTAGGTGCAATACTCCCACGACAGAGATTGAGAGGCGGGTCAATGGGCAGGGGGCAAGGACAAGGAGGTAGGGGTGATGGTGATAGGGATGGGGATGGACACAGGGGAGGAGATGGACAACCTCCACATCAGATGCCACCCCGATATTAGGCATAGCGCACACCACCACGAGTGCAGACACCACCGTGGGCACCTACACTGCCACGAGTAGAGGTCTACCAGACCCCTCCTCGAGATGATCAACCTAGAGATAGGGATAGAGAGGTCCCCCAGCAGCATCTACTAGGGCAACTTGATCATAGAGATGTATTGATCCAGCAGTTATAGGGTCAGATATAGATTTTGATAGCTAAGAGAGATCAGGCCCGACAACAGGTTTTGACAGTTACTATCAAGAGGGATCAAGAGATCGGTTGGCATTGATAGCTTGAGATCATAGCCTCATCATCCCAAGGCCGCAAAATTTCCATTTGTGCATATTGAGAGGTGGTTAGAGAGGTTGAGTATTGCAAAGTTCATTACAGGTAGGTAGTGCCACTAGTAGGTCGGGTGCCAAAATTCTCTCAGCAGACAGGGATGAGGCCTCCTGAGGATCATGGTAAGAGGTAGACAGGAGAGGGCAATAGCCAATAGGGCTAGTCCTTGATCACAGGAAGCCATCCATTTTTTGATTCATGGGATTTGATCATTATTGCCCCTATTGTATCATGTATTTTGATGTATACACTTGATCCAATTTTGTATCATGACAGTTGTACATTTTTAATTATATATATGAGATGTTTTGATTATGAGATGTCTTATTTTATGATGTATGGATGTATTTTAATTTTCTATATGTAATGATATGTTATGAGATGTATGTATGATGTGATGCAATGATTATGGATGCATTTTTTTTTGTATTTTTCTATGCGTTTTACGATGAAAATGTATGGATGCAGTTATGATATGCAAATGATTTATATTATGCCCCTAATGATTCATGTGATGCATTATGAGTGATAATTATATTTGTTTCTTTTCCTTATGCAAAATCATGATGATGTATGATATGCAATGATTTCTTAAGATGCTTAGAATAACAAATCTATATTATTCTTCATAACTTAAGATGATGATAATGTAAGATGAAATGATGTGATATGATCTATATGATATCATATGTATTTATATTGATGGTTTGTGGATGTAGGATGGATGCATTAGCAATGATCTGATTAACTTTCATGGTACCATGTTAGTTTGGAAAGAATATAGAAGAATGGAAATTCAATAAGCCATTAATATTAGAGCTGATGATAATCATTTGCTTACCAGAGTTGGGATTTTAAAAGAGACAATTACTTTATTTTTGATACCACACATACATACGATGCATTGAGGTATGAAGAACCAGGATGGTGTTGTACCTAGTGTGATGGAATTTTACTTGATAATAAGATAGGAGTATTCCTATTCACACTTGACATACAAAACCTCATTTAGAATTAGTTCAAATACTCTAAACATCTTAGACCAAAACATAGAAAAGCAAGCCTTCCTATGTGGTCAACAACACATCTAGAATACCATCCCTAAAAATCAAACAAAGCACGCATGATGAAGTTATTTTACAAGAAAATCCAACAAGCATAGTAGATAAAAAGATAATGATCGTTGCCCCATTCCTTTCTCTCTAAATATTTATGTTTAGATATCATCGAGAGGTCACTGGAACAAGCGCAATAAGATAAATCCAAAGAAAAGATAAAGTAAGTAAGCAAGCCAATGTTCTTCATACCGCTAGCCAAGAATAAACTACGGTGATGCCTAATGTTGATGTCCATCACAGGAAGGTCGCATCCTAGGACATGTTATGATCAGGTGATGATGAGATTTTGATTGGATGATAAGCTATTGACACTCTGAGTTGATTAACTTGTTGACTTACTGACCTAGACTTGAGACATTGACAATTAGGCATTCACTTTTGAACCTGCTAGACTTGCTTCTGGCTGACTTAGCAAAGGATGAAGGCGATGATTGATTAATTAGGAATGATGATTATTGTGGGAAAAATCGAGATGAGACGAATGCACCATTTTGGGTTTTTTTCAGATATTTGGATGTTTTTGAATATTTTGAGGTTGTTTTTGGAATTTTGAGATTTTTCAATTTTTTTGGATTTTTGATGATTTTCACCAAGAGACTAACTTAAAGACCTATCCTAGGGGTCTCGGGAGTTGATCAATAGATTATCCCTACCTACATTATACACGCAGAGACCATGTAGTTCGAATGACAATTGACTTGACTCAATGATGAGATAGATGGGCAAACGGATTGCCATTTCTATTGTGACGGATGCCTAAAGAACTGACCTAAAATGTCTCGGGGGATGATCAAAGATCAACCTTGCCTATGTTCAAGCTCAAAGATGACGTAGTTTGGTTTCATTTTTTTGACATTTTGACTTGTTTTTGGATTTTTATATGATTTGGATGTCTTTTTTATTTTTGATTGATGTTTTGAATGTTTTTGGATTTTTGATTTTTTGATGTTTTTGGATTTTTGAAGGATTTTCTGATGTTTTTGGATTTTTTGATGTTTAAGGAAGATCACAAGAATATACATGAATCTAATTTGATGCAGGTACAAGAACATGCCCCTAGTTTCGTGCGATAGACTACTTCAATACAGGTAGGACAAATTGACCTTGGGAATATGCCAAGTAGTACTAGAGTGGAACATGATACAAACACAAGAGCAAGCTATGGTACGGATGTGAACGGATGGGTGGGATATTAATGATGGATGAATGGTAGGATGTAATGGATGAGTGATTCATGAAGATCTTGGTGGATGGAGAGTGCTTTATTTACGCTTGGCGCCTGTTTGTCGGATTTTCACCAAGGTACTTGTCCAAAGCGCCACCGAAGTGGTTTTCACTAGATGACGATTTTTTTCTTTACTATTTTCAATCCTTTTTTTTAATATTTTGATTTTTGTATTTTTTGGATTTTTTTTGTTGTCAAAAAGACACCTGTTTACCAGGTTTTCATTAGGGTGAATTTTTTTAGGACATTTTCTGATTTTTTGTGTTATTTGGTTCTATACCTTGAAAGATTTTAGGCATAAAACTTTTTGAGATGGGAGTTGTTCATGGGCTCTTGCAGAGGCTCACCTTTTGGTTTTGATAACTGATATACCCCTAATTTATAGCTTGTCAATATGATGAAAGGTTCCAACCAATTGGGCTCAAATTTTCCTTTAAGGCATCCATACATCGTTAATCCAGTAATTCTAGCTCATTCAGTCACGAGACCTTGTATTCTTCATTTGTGATGAGATTTTGCAGTGATATTCTCAAGGATGGGAGCTCGATCTCAATAGGTAAGATGGCTTGTGATCCGTAGACCAGGGAAAATGGGGTGGCACCTATTGGTGTGTGAATGCTGGTGCGATAAGCCTATAAGGCGAGATTTAGCTGTAAATGCCAGTCATGACCAACGGCATTGACTGTCTTCTTAAGGATTTTCAAGATGGTTTTGTTGGTAGCTTACGCTTGGCCATTGCCTTGGGGATAGTATGGAGTGGAAAAGCGATGTTGGATATTGAATTTTTCACACAAGTCATGAACATCCTGATTTTTGAAAGGTGTCCCATTATCTGAGATAATGGCTTGGGGGACACCGTACCAGAAAATGAGGTAGTTCAGGATGAACTCAGATATCTGCTTTCCAGTTATGTAGTTCATGGGAATGGATTTGACCCACTTTGTAAAGTACTTTGTGGTGGTGATGATGAATTTGTGGCCATTGGATAAGGTGTGTGTGATTTTTTGATGGGATCAAGCCCCCATTGTGAAAAGGGCCAAGGTGTAATAACGGGATGAAGCTCCTGAGCTGGTGCATGGATGAGGTCCCCGTGCTACTGACACTACAAACATCTTCTGACAAAGTCATGTGTGTCTCTCTCCATTGTTGGCCAGTAGTATCTGTAGCTAGGGAAAATTAGATATAAAACTAGAATAACAAAATATCAAAACCCTAACTAGCACAATAGAGTACAAACAAGCATGAAAATCAAAATAACAAGCAAATTCAAACATTCTCCAAGCTTGAATTGATTTATCTCCATTGCTCTTCTCCATATACATGAGAATGCAAGATTTTGAAGGTTTGATTGTTGATATGTTGATTGCTCAATTTTGCAGCATAACAATAAGATGAAGATAATAGAAGAAGATAGATAGATAGATAGAAATTTTGGCAAAGTAAGGATGCTGAAAGAGGATTCCCCAAATGACTTGTGAAAGACTTGATTTATAGGAGAAGGTTGATTCGATTCGATGGCCAAGATTAAAAGTCAAATTTGTGATATGTATGGCTAGGATTAAAAGTTTATTTTAGTGTCTATGACACACATTAAGTGGGTTATGGCATGATGCTAAAATTAAGATGTGGGGAAATAAGTGGGATTCTATTATTTATTTTGGAAGAAAAGATGCTTATGATGCACAATGAATGGGGGTAAAAATAGGATGTGAGTGGGAATCTCATAATTTAAATAATAAAATTATTTAAATTATTTATGCATGTGAAGAGTTGTAGTCATGTGACACATGTTGCAATGTGACAATAAGTGAGGGATTAATTCAAATATTTAATTTGAATTATTTTGAGACATGTGACATGGGAATTAATTAAATAAATGAGATTTATTTAATTAACTGGGAAGGTGATTAAGTAGAATAAATGAGATAAGTGGGATAATGTAATGACCTAGGATAAAATATTGCAAATGTATTTCAAGGTCATGTATTGACTAGGTAATATTATGACATGGACAATTTTGAGTTTCTACAGTATCTAGTTCTCATTAACTTCTTAGCCAAGGTCATACCACTCAAGTGCGATCCACAAATGTCATTGTGTACCTTAGTTTATGTAGTCAAGGCTTCCTCAGTGTTTACGTAATGCAACAGGGTTCCTTCAATGCTCCTATGATAAAGGGTTTCTCCTAGGATGACAAAGTGGGTTGACTTCTCAATGAAGGCTCATTTAAGGTTTAGGATTTTATTAGCAGGAAAGACTCCTATTCTTAAGTAGGTGTAAACCTCATGATACCATGGATCACCGGGACCAACAAGTACACACACGAATTTAGACTCTGGTACGTCGAATGCTGGTATGAGAAGCTGCTCTACCAAGAACTCTTGCTTTGGGATGTTGTGTAGGATTTCCAAGAGTGATCCAATTGTATCCATCACATTCGATGCTTTGTTGTTTGCTCTAGGTAGCTATTCAAATGTGATATCAATGAATGACTCTTTGAGGCTATCAACCAACTTCTTGTATGGAGTAAGCTTTTCGTCCTTTGTCTGATATTCATTATATATATGATTGATAATGAGCTGAGTCCCCATATACCTTTAGAGCCATGATCTGCCATTGTACTGCAATCCTTAAGCCTATGACGAGAGCCTCATACTCTGTTATGTTGTTTGTGCATGGGAATGATAGCTTGTAAGATTTGGGTATGCAATCTCTTTGGGGAGTTATGAAGAAAATCCCTGCTCCTGATCCGTGTTGTGTGTAAGATCCATCAAATTACATCTTCCAGTGGTCTGCAACACTTAGGCTAAAAATTGATTCGTCGGGGAATTCTGAAATAAGTGGGTTTTATGTGTATATAGGAGGCTCTGCTAGTTGATCCACAATTGCTTGTCCCTTGATGGCCTTGCGCTCCACATATTCAATGTCGTGTTCTGTAATTATCATGACCCACTTGGTTGTTCATCCTATGAGAGTGGCTTTAGAAAGTAGGTACTTGAGAGGATCTATCTTTGCAATTAGTTTGATTTGGTGAGCCAACATGTAGTGTCTAAATTTCTGGGCTGAAAACACAACTACCAAATAATATTTTTCAATAGGAGTATAGTTTAGCTTGTGTCCCACCATGGTTTTGTTGATATAGTATATTTCTCTCTCTCTTATGTTTTCATCATGTTGAGATAATAGAACACCAAGAGCTATTGTTGTTGTTGAAATGTATAGGATCAGTGGTTTTCCTGGGGTTGGCAGCATCAAAACTAGTGGCGTGAGTAAGTATTCTTTGATTTTGTTAAATGTTTGGTTGCATTTTTCATCCCATTCGTATGCTACCCCCTTGTGGAGTAGATGAGAATATGGGATTTTTTTATTTGCCAGTTGTGCTATGAATCTTCAGATGGACTAGAGCCTGCCTTGTAGACCTCTCAACTGCTTTAGTGTCTTGGGTGCTTCCATATCAAGGATCGCCTTGACTTTGGTGGGAGCTACCTCTATTCCTCTCATTGACACTATATATCTCAGGAGCTTGCCTGATTGCACCCCAAAGACACATTTCTTTGGGTTGAGACAAAACTTATATTTTTCCAATCTATCAAAAATAGAGCTCAAGGCTACTATGTGGTCTTATCTTTTTTCTAGATTTAGCGAATATGTCATCTACGTAGTCTTCCACTGTCTTATGAATCATGTCATGAAAGAATAGTGTCATGGATCTTTAGTATGTTGCACCTACATTCTTTAACCTGAAAGACATCATGTTCCAGCAATAGGTCCCCCATGAACATGTGAACGTTGTCTTGTGTCAATCCTCCTTTTCTATCATGATCTGATTATATCCGGAAAACCCATCCATTAGTGATAGAATTTTGTGTCCGGCCGTCATATCCACTATCATGTCGATGTTTGGTAGCAGAAATTCATCCTTAGGACATGCTTTATTTAAGTCTCTGAAGTCGGTACAGATGTGGATGCCCCCATTTGGCTTTGAAACAGGTACAAGATTTATACCCATTCAGGATAATCTATTGGTCTTATGAATCCTGGATCCAAGAAATACTGCAATTCCACTTTGACCAACAAGGCTATCTGGGGATGCATCTTTCTCAAATTTTCTCTTACTGGCTTTGCCCCTGGATAGACAACTAAGTGATGAACCATGACTTCTGGATCAAGACCTAGCATGTCAGTGTAGGTCCATGCAAATTTCACTTTCCTTTCTTTTAAGAATGCAACCAAAATTTCTTATTCTTTCGTGAGAAGTGATTCAACATAGAAAGTTATGTGTGGTATTTCCTCTATTCCCAGGTTGATAGGATTGCATTGCTATGCTAGGACAACTGATTTTTCTTGATGAAGTGCAGTGAGGGGAAGATTGAATCCTTCATCCTCTGATGCCTTGGAGAGGTTTTCACCATTGGATGTGTCCTTTATTTTTACTATTTTATGGTTAGAGAGTGCCACACTATGGTTTTCACTCAATGACCTTGAGATTATTCTCACTTGTTCACTTTTGCGACTGAAGGACTCAATCGTCACCCCGTAATAGGCCTGAGTGTCTAGTGTGATTTCAAATCTCGCCTTATGATATCCAAATGGTACTGTATCCCTTAGTCCCATGAATTTTGAGAGCACCTCATCATTTTCAAATGTGTCTAGAATCGATGGCCCTCGTTGGTCATAATCGATGAGTTGGGGGTAGACCAAGTTTATTTTGTGAGCTTGGTGGTCTGACTCAAAGGATAAGGTACTAATCATGAGTAGTGAGGAGTCTTTGTAAAGCATGGGTAGGCTAGTTATGGTATACTCATCATCACTACTACTACATACAACGGTGATGTCAAAAGTGAAGTTATCTAAGGGAAGACCTGTGGATATTGGTAGTCGTAGGGCAATTGCTGATAACTGAGGGGGAGTCCTGACTATGTTAACCAGAGGACCTTGACCATGTATGGTTATACTCGGAGGGGTACACCCAAGGCCAAGATTGTTTATTCATCTCTCAACAATGATGGGTTCCAGTTGGCCATTGTTGTTCCTTCCAAGGCTTTCATTTCTATTGTAGCCAATACCAAGCATCATTTGCAGCCCCTTGCTTGATTCATCCATGGGAAGATGGTGCGGGCCTTTCATCTTGGTATAGTGAGCTTGAAATGTCTCTTTCGTCCATGACTTCCTGACTTAGATCCCCCCAACATCAAAATCTAGAAGGGTCCACCTTGAAAGTGTGGAAAGGTGGCATAGTTGGTTGGGGTTTCCCACGTGACCTAGGAGATTGAGGTAACTCTCCTACGACAAAAGCATTCTTCTTCATTCTGTATTCTCCACACCCATTATCTTGGATCATGAGCTTGATGTCAAATATGTCGGGAATGGAGGGTTTCTTTGTCTAGTGGAGGTGATGTTGGATGGGTCTATGCATGAATTTGAAGGGCCCTCATCATTCTTCGGGACTTGGGGAACTTTATAGAACTTGGCTTCCATATTCTTGCAATAGGTGAAGGGTTCAGGATCTCTATGAACTCTGACCTCTTCATTTTGGTATGAAAATTTGACACATTGGTGGAATGTTGAGGTGACCACCTTCATCCCATGGATCCATGGGCATCCCAAGAGGATATTGTAGGGAAAATCAAGGTCGAGGACCTAACATGTAGTTTCCATAGAAGCTGGCCCTACTTGGATTGGGAGTTTGATAGTTCCTTGAGACACTCTTTCTTGGTCATCATACGCTCTAATTGTAATGCCTTTGTCTTTCTCAATGGAATCTTCAAAGGTTCCTAGATTCTTTATGAGCTTTAGTGAGAAAATGTTGAGGCATGCACCTCCATCCACCAAGACCCTTTTGACCTTTTTCTTGTGAACCAGAACCTCAAGGTGTAATGCACGGTTGTGAGATGGTTGGGCGGGAAAGTCCTTACCGAAAAAGGTGAGGAGATTTGGAGTGATGATGTTACTGACCATAGCTTTAAATTGCTTCGTATCAAGGTTGGTGGAGATAGTAGATGAGGCTAATGCTTGCTCAAGTATTTCCCTATGGGCAGCTAAGATTTTCAATAACTCCATGATGGAGATATGAGCAGGTGTTCTCTTTAACTGGTCTAAAATGGTGTAACCATTAGGGATGGATTTTTGAGTTGCAGTGGGAGTCTTAGATGGATGCGATGCCTCAAAAATGGTTACCTTGCTACCATGTGTGGACTCCAAAATCAGCATTGGCTCCCTTGATGTTGACAATAGTGACCAATTCGTCAAGGCATGTGATGAATCCCTCGTATACATGGTTCACTTTGCCAAAATTTTGCTTACCTTTATCGTTTCCTTGTTTGTGGTTGGGCATCAGATTCATTTATATCTTCAGATCTTGATTTCTGATCGATTGCTCAACATTTATGATTTTATCATCAATGAGATCTTGGATGATGTTTTTCAACTTCATGCAATTGGCAGTCGTGTGTCCCTTTGGATTATGATAATCGCAAAGGAGATTTTTGTTGTACTAGGGTGGCTTCACTTGGGGTTCA
Organism: Sequoiadendron giganteum; assembly: GCA_007115665.2. Lineage (NCBI taxonomy): Eukaryota > Viridiplantae > Streptophyta > Pinopsida > Cupressales > Cupressaceae > Sequoiadendron > Sequoiadendron giganteum. The sequence continues at coordinate 716,136,055 of CM021103.1, forward strand.
TTGTAATTATCATGGGTGGGGACCTTGATGAGACTCTCATTAACCAACTTTTTCATGATGCATTCAATTGACTCCCCAAGGGCTATGAATTTCCATTAAGGGGGAAACTTGTTTCGCGGAGGTGGTCCTCCTTGATTATTGAGATTATTGATTTGATTGTGGGGTGATTGTTGGTTCACCACATTTTCTTGCATGTTATTTTGGTTGTTGTTCTATGGTTGATGATGATGTGTTTGATTATTTTTTCTTTGGATCACTGATGACAACCTTGGCATCCACCACTCCATCATTGGTGGCATTCCTATTCTTTTCCCATGTGCGAGGTTTATCATTGTAGCTCGTGGATGAGCGACTATCTTGATGTTCAGGATAGGTAGGCGTTCCCCCTTGTGTGACAAGAGCCCGTTCAATATTGAGCACCTTGGGGATCAATTGATCGTATGTGGTGATGCATTGCATCTTCAGATAGAATTTCAAGGTCTTCTCTAGATTGGTAATGATGGTACAAACTTGTTGTTCCTCTGGAATGGCCCACTTTCTTTGATTGGCCTTGGCTCACCATCATTGGAGAAAAGCGACGAATGATTCCCCCCTTCCTTGTTTGAGCACTAAAATTTCTTCCAAACTAACATCCGCACAAATGTTCAATGTGTAATTTTGGAGGAATGCCTCTTTGATTTCTTGGAATGTTTTGATGCCAGTAAGAAGACGAGAGAACCATTCCATACCAGCACCAGCCAAGCTTCGAGGAAATAGTCACATCAGATATGTGTCATCTTATGCGACCTCCATAAAATATACCTGAAACTCCCTAATGTGATCCTCAGGGTTTCCTATCCCACGATATTTGTCAAATTTGGGGATTTCGAATCCCTTCGAGAATGGTACCATTGCCAAAATTTTATCGAACAAATAGGGACACAAATTGCTCGGTGTCCTTATTATTTTTCCTGATTGAAGATCAAGCACTTAATGCAAGAGCAATTTGATTTGTGTCGTTACATCATGTTGCAGATCAAGAGGTTGGGTGAACATGTTCTGAGGTGTTTGATTGACAAGCAGGATGTTGGTGGCTGTTTGTTGCAAGCTTTTTTGAGCAAGTAATGCATGTGTTTGTTGTTGAGCTAACAACGCTTGTTGTTGGTCATGTTGTTGTTGTGCCAACAAAACTTGTTGCTGGTCGTGTTGTTGTTGTGCCAACAATGCTTGTTGTTGGTCGTATTGTTGTTGTATTTCATATTCTTACAAGGCTTGTTGATATGCTTCTTGTTGTGCTTGCAATTGTGTCTAGTACTATTCTTGCGCTTGTGCTTGTTGAGCTTGAAATTGGGCTTGTGCCTAGGCATGCGCTTGTTGGATTGCTTGTGCAATTTGAGCATCATGTGCAGCTTGTGAGGCTTGAGTTGCTTGTGTAGCTTGGGCAGCTTGAGCTTCTTGCACAGCTTCGGAAGCTTGTTGTTGTTTTTGTTATAGTAAAGCTTGGGCGGCTTGAGCAGCCTGATGTACCTGTTGTGCTTGCTGAGCAGCCTGTAGATTTTGGATTGCCTTTTGATGGGCAGCTTGTCGAGAAACTTGTAACATCATGGTGAATGAATTGGTTGTATTGTGCCTTCGTGGTAATGGTGGTGGATTGGGAAGGGTGTGGACCGTTGTGATTAGTAGAACGATCATGTTGATGATCGGAGTTTGAGCTATGGATGGTGTGATTGAGATGCTTAGTCCTTGGGAAACCATGCCTTGGGATGTAGTGGATGTGTTGACTATTGAGGTTGCCTGAATGGTTGTCATTTGTTGTTGCGGTATAGATGGCAAAATGGGAGGATTTGTTATGATGCTTTGGTTTGATTGATTAATGGCGGGTAGAGGAGGAAGACCCAACCCAAGGGGTGATGTGGATGTGACTGGTAGAGGTGGAAATGGCAAAAAAATGGGCAGTGCAATCCCTTAAAATGATGATGAAGGATCAAATATTTCCCCCTGCTCCAAACAAATCACCTTCTCCTTGTGAGATAGAGAGAGAGGTTTGTGCGTCTAGAGGATAAATTGGTGTTGCATGATAAGAGATTGGATTGGCGAAATCATGGAATGTCAGAGGGACATATGGATGTAATGGATTTACCGAGATGGATTGATCTGGTGTGGTGTTTGCATTCGACCCTCTGTTGTTCACAAGGTGATCTTTTTGGAGTTCGCACAACATGGCGCTTCCCTTGTTAACAACCGGCAGGGTTGAAGTGATGGATGTTATGATTTGTGGTATGTCTTGAGTGATGCTTCGAAGTGGAAGCATGGATGATATTGAGGGTATGATTCCAAGAGATATTTCCATAATAGTGAGCCCCTTCTTTTGCTAGCTCAAGCATGTATTGGGAGGGATATAGCCTCATCATGGCATTGACAATTTGATGATTCTCAAGATTTTTCACCAATGCTAGGATTTCCTCCTATGTCATCTCATTGTCAGTGATGTCCTCTACATGACCATCTTCCTGAGGATTTTGCGATGATAGAGGGAAATTTCTTGGGGGATTGCTTGATCCAACAAGATTTATTTCAGGAGCAGTTTGACTTAATTCAGTTTTTTTTTATGTTTCCTTGGTGATTCCATATTCTTCTTGTGTTGAGATCTTGTTTGCACCATAAAATACTTTAGGTACAAAAAGAGAAGAACTAGGATAGATTAAGGATCAAAGTGATGATGAAAAATGAAGGATGGATGATACGGATGATAGAACTCTTGAAGGACCTTGGGGGAGATGCTAAAATTTAGGGCTTGAGTTGATTTGATTTTGATTGAGGATAATTTGACTAAGTGTGTTAAGTCAAACAAAGTGATTTTGGATAATGAACTTGTAAAGTCTAGGAAGTTGTGTTATCCTAGAGTAAAATTCATACACAAGAGGATAATTTGGCTAGGTGTGTTAAACCAAACAATATAATGAACTCCTAGACCCCAAGATGTTTTTATCAAGAGGTAAATTCGCTCACAAGGATAATTTGACTAAGTGTGTTAAGTCAAACAAGATGATTTTGATTTTGCCTAAAAGTTTAGCATGATGATAGTTTTCAAAGTTCCCAAGAGATTTTTGGTGAAATGATTTTTTTATTTTTTGATGGTTGGGAGATAGGTCAGAGTGATGATTTTGATCCTAGACTTGACCTTGATAAAACTCCTTCTTACAAGATCTCGGTTTTGAAGAACATGCCATACTTCCTATGTGAGAAAAGCAAACCTTTGAAAGAGATTAGGATTTTGCTGATAATAAAACTCATACAAGTCAGGGTTGTTTCTTGAAGCTTTCTTGTAGAAGTTGTAAACCAGTCTTTCTCTTACCTCGTGAAGCCTTGAAAGACATTCTTCATGGTCCTTTGGACTAAGCTTTTTGATTTTGGGCTTGCAGATTTTGATTTTGCGGGAAATCATTTGAGAGAACACATGTGCAGGGTCAATTGTCTTTATCTTTGCTTAATGATTTCCTTTTACAACAAACAATTTCTTGATTAGAATTTCAAACTAAATGTCTATGTCTCAATTCATTTTCATTCCACAAGGTCCATTATGTGAAAATCAAGGTTTCAAGAGCATAGTTTGCCTAGGTTGACTTTAGAGAGAGAAAATTGTGATTAAGACCAAGTACTTAGAAGCCTCTAAGGATGAAATCCCTAGGGAAAGCAAGAGCACTTGAATTCATCAAAGGTATTTGCTTCCTTCAAAGGGTTTTGAAATTTTGAAGATCTTGTGAATGTTTATTTTCAAATGTTTTCGATCAAAGCAATGTGTTTTTGGTTCCAAGAACATGTACAATCCTAGGATGAAAAGATAGTATTTGTTTGGATTCCCACGTGGATTTTACTCTAGCTGTGCATATTCAGTGTGGATGACTAGATGCTTGATCACACAGGCTCCCCCTTATAGTGCACTCGCTTCTCGAATCAGCCAAGCATCAATACCCATGAAACTCCCATGGCATACTTTTTATCTCTACAACATAACCGCATGTATATGTGGGGCGGCTTCAAAGGACATGACCTTTTGCACCAACAAATAGTTAAGGATTTTGGCCTTTGCTAAACAAGGGTTTTAATGTGGGCATTATGTTTGTGGGGGATTATCCATGCGGCGACAAACCATTGTTTCCCTTCTCATCGGAATAATCCTCATGATTCTCGAAACTTCCTCGAGAATCCACACTTATATACCGGTTGGAAGTCGCTTGTACTTAACGTGTCCCTAGTTGGGTCATTCCCTAGGGTGATTACTTTTTCCCACCAGGCAGGCCCTCTAAGATAAAAAAAAGCGAGCGAGCAAGCATATCCCGTAGTTCAATCAACCTTCATTGAAAAACAAAGGGAGAACACTCGAAATATGCCACTCACACTCGCAAGATTGATTCAATTTTTAAGACCCAAATGAAATGTAGAGGCAATTACTTACACAATTTAAGATCACCACAAAGACTTTTGATTCTCAAGATCGCAATAAAGTGTGCGAGAAGTGCATACGTCTTTTTAGTGAAATTACCTTGGGTAAGTAATTTACAAGACAAGAAAAAACTTGTTCATTTTATTCCTCCAAAATAATAGTGAATTATTTTTAAGCACCAAAGTAAATATGAAATTTGTCTTGTTCAATTGTTAATCCTGAAACCAAATCTAGTGAGTTTGTCCTAAAGTTCATTTTAACCCTTTGTTTTCAAAATTGAAGACTTTTGTAGTGTTCTTTTTAGAGCCCAAAAGAAATTTAGTGTTTCCTAAAAGCATGAAGGCAACAATTTTATTTTTAAGAGAGATTATGATTTCTCTAAAAGTGTTGAACAAACACTAAAGTGTTCCAAAACACTTGGTACATTGAGATAATAATGCCATAATGCAACCTTCAACTTCATTTTCCTCCTTTCCCTAACTTGCAAAACTAATTAAAACCAGGAAACACAAAGACAACAAACAAGTTAGGAGTTCAAAAAGTCAAAAATCATAAGGCACATGTCAAAAAAAAAAAAAATTGTACTTTTTCTTCTAACTCAGCGGTGCCGTTAGTGGGTGCGGTGGAGTTTAGAAACTCCAGCGACATAATATAGCACCGCTATTTTGTGGCAACAGCACTTTGCAGTGAAACAGAGACCGCGATTGCGGCTCAATTTGAGCAGTGATGTAGTTTGAACTTTGAAAATCTATCGACCTAGTTTGAAAATTAGAATTTCTAGGCAGGAAGAGCTCAGCAACGGAGTTTGAAACTTTAAGCGGTCTGATATTGCGTCGCTTGACAGTCAGCGGCTGAGTTTCCTGGAACCTACAAAAAAGCACAAAATTTCTTGAAAAGACGTGATTAGATCTTGAGATTTTCCCTCCTTCTAGCACCAAAATGTTAACCCCAATCCTTATACCTGCACAAACATAGCAAACAAACACAATATTAGATTCAAATGCAAGTAAGAACAAGAATTCCCCATGAAATTCATTAGCAATACTCAAAATAGGAAATGAAATGAAGAACAAACAAGAAATTAAGTTAAATCCTATTCAAGCAATGCAAACACTTAATCCCATGGGGGAATTGGTGCCAATTATGTGTAGAAATTGGCCCTTTCCCAACTTCTTTCTAAGCTTGATGATTTGATGGAGATTGATCCACTTTGTTGGTGAAGAACAAGATGATTTCTTGACAAAACCTGCAATAACCTAGCTATGGTGATGACAAATGCTCAAGAAAATATGTGAAGTTGTTCTCAATGTGAAGATAATGACTTTACTCTCAAATTGTGAATGAAGATTGAGGAAAAGAGCCTCTTATTTATAGATTTCAAAATTGGAAGAATGAGCAAGATTGAGAAATGTGGGATCATTCAACATCCAATGGCCAAGTTCCACTTGTCAAGATGTGAATGGGTGAAGTTTGTGCACATTTTGATGAATGAGTCAATACATGTTATTAGGTGGATTTCAAATTTGTGAAATGACTTGTTTTAGAGGGAAGAAAAATGGCTTAAATTCCACTTGGCTTAATGCACAAGGACATGTAAGAGGGGAGTGAATGCTCTGTTGGATGTACAAATCCACTTGGAGGGATTTTTAAATTCGGAGGAATATTCCCTTTTTATTTCATGTTGAGAGAAAATAGGTATTTAATAAATCAAAATAAATGATTTATTGTGCAAGTTGCATTCTCTAGAGGATGTGACATGGATTAAGATTAAATTAATCAAAGGTTAATTAATTTAATGAGAGATTAGGGGATGTGAAAATTTTGACTTAAATTTATGAATTGATTTAAATCAAAATTGAGAAGAAAGGTTTAATTAAACAAATGATTTGATTTATTTAACTAAAGGGGATAATGTTAGATTAAATCAAATAAGGTTTAATTTATTCAATTTAATAGGAATTTAGAGACTTAATTTAAATAAAATGAATTATTTAAATTAACAAAGATTTAGGGTTAATTAAATTAAATTGATTAATTTAATCAACAAGGAAGAATGACTTAATCAGATAAATAATTATTTATTTAATTAAGGGATGAAAAGTGATGATAAGCTAAGAAGGTGATTGAGGATGAAACGATGTTAGTAGTTAGGATCAAGTGTGTTTGTCAATTTTCCATGTCTATAGTGAGTATTTTGTCCTTTAGCTTAGTTAGCATTTTTGTTTAGTAATTAGTTAAGAATCTGGCACTGACTGTTCCTACAACCACTAGAATTCCATTTTGTGACTGTTCCTGTAGCCAAAGCAGACAAAGTAGTTTCCTGTTTGTTCGCTCTGATTTTCATTTTTGTCATGCATTTCAGTTTAGTATAACTATTGGTTGATGTTCAAAATTTATGTTATTTCCTTCCAAAGCAATTTACTTTCAGCATTGTGTCTTTTCTTAGCTGTAAGATGAATGTGGCTAGTTTGGATTCCTAGTGCACATATTGTACTAACCCATTTCAATTTCACATCCTTGGGTTTACAATTTAAATGCACCTTCATAATGATTGAGATAGCTATTCATGTTAGATGTCCAGTCTCTGAATCACAACTGCAAGGGCTTAGTTGTTAAAATCATTGTAGGAGGTCAACATTTTTGGTGTCATTTCTAGGGATGGTGTCAAACTAGAAATTATTTGGATTCATTGATATTTTTTTGTTGTTGTAGTATTTCTGGAAGTTTGTTCTTAGTGCACCCCTCGTTTAGAAGAAAAATGATTCCCCTATTCTTTTGCCAATTTTTTGTGTAAGGTGGCTAATATTGAGATGATACCACATACATAGAGGGAGGAGTAGAGATGCTCATGGGAGATTCCTTCCTAACAATCTTGATCTATTCAAGCTAGTTTATTATTGGAACCTATCAAGAAATGAAGAAGAAGAGCCACAACCCTTTGCTGATACATTCCTAGATCTGACCAATTCTGAAGTTTCCTTTGAAGATCAAAATATGATTGAAGACCCCTCTACTTTGGAACTTCATCAAGTAGGAATGGGTGATGCAAATGGAAATAGACCTAACTAACCAACTTTTCCTTTCCCCATTTCTCATCAAAATGAAGTAGACAACCTCAAAAATATTTCTGCTTTAGTCCTTCCTAAGTTCTATGGACTTGTCATAGAATATTCTGATATATTCTTGTTCGAGTTCGATATACTTTGTAAGAGTTATGACTATACCACTGATGCCCATAGGCTTAAGCTATTCCCTACCACCTTCAAATAAGTTGCATTAAGATGGTTCATGAGCCTAGGAAGAGATACTGTGGAGACTTGGGAGGACATGAAGACTAAAGAGTATTGCAAGGGCAGTGACATGAGGGGAGATGAAATTTTTACAATGCAACAAAAGGAAGATGAGAGCTTGAAAGATTACATTTCAAGGTTTTTTTTTTGCCTACAGAAATTTCCACACCATACACTCAATGAAGAATCACAAAAGTTGTTTTTCTTGAGAGGAATTAATGACAGTTGCACAGATGCCTTGGACCTGATGGGAGGAGGATATATTACCCAAGTTTCTTGGGGGGATATCTAGAAGATATGTCAGAACTATTCTAGGGTAGCTTCAAAGAAAGGGAGAGCTTACCAATCCTCTATGGGTAAGTCATCTACCAGTGGAGTTTCAAGGATGGAGATTACTCACTTACTAGAAGACTTCAAGCAAGACATCATAAACAATCTAGCTACTCATTTGGATTCACTTCAGGCCAAGAAGAAACAAGAGGAGGCAGAGGCAAGGTTGGCAGAATATTGCCCTCATTGCAGACAAATGAAGAAGGA
>CM021103.1:716145028-716165260 GCA_007115665.2 Sequoiadendron giganteum
GCCTCTGAATGTTCCCATTTGGCCAAGTGCACCTAAAAATCTTGAACCAATCCCAACCAAGAAGACTAAACCAGAACCACCATTTCCCTAGAGGTTGGAAACTATGAAACAAAAAGAAGAAAAGGAGGACACAAATTTTGACATCTTAGATCAGTTGAAGCATGTATGTGTCCAAATACCTCTATTTCAGGCCATAAAATATGTTCCCATATATGGAAAACAAATCAAGGAAGCATGCCTTAGGAAGCCAGGCAGGAAGAAGAAATACCTCACTACAGTTCATGTGGTGGGACAAATAACTGACATCATACTTGGGAAAGTGATTGTTCCAAATATAATGACCCAGGGAGTCTTGTGGTAGAAGTTGTTATAAATGAGATCTAGATAAAAAATGCTCTAATTGATTTGGGAGCAACAATAAATGTAATGACTAAGGACATCCTGCAACAACTAAATATTGCAAGCATGAGACCTACTCCTACTATCCTGTAGCTTGCTGATAGTTCTACTGTTAAGCATGATGGTATAGTAGAAGATCTTGTGGTAACTTTAGACTCTTGGGAGTACCCAACAGATTTTATGATTCTTTCTCCTAAAGCCACACTAGGTGGGCACCCCATTATTCTTGGAAGGCCATGGTTAGCAACAACATATGCTTATATTGGATTTCAGACATGAGACATGACCATTTCTGATGGAAAGAGCACAAAGAAGCTTTTTCTCTACCCTCCTCAACCATCCCATGATAGAGATGATCTCATATGGCCACATGTTGGTGAAGAGACCAAGGAAGTTAATTTTGTGGCACAACTTATGATGCTAGGAAAAATTCCTTTCCTATAGCTTCAAGATGAAGAAGAAGTATTGTCTAACATAATTCAAAACCATTGTGAGGTAGAGGAAGCATCATCCTCTCATGCATCTAATTCTACTGATCTAGTGAAGACACTCTTGCCCGCTCTTCTTGCAGTCGAACTTCCTACAACAACAGGTATGTTTCATACATTGCTACCACATGAAATCAAGGTACCAAGCATTAGTGAAGAAGATATGGTAGAATTAACTACACAAGTTCAAGTTTCAGAAGGGAAACATCTTAATATCAATAGTAAACTGAGTGAAGAACAACAATTGTCATTGGAAAACTTACTATGGGCCCACCAAAATGCATTTGCATGGGACTATCATGATATGAAGGGATTGGACCCTAAGATTTGCACTAATAGGATATACATAAGAGATGATTGTACACTAGTGAGGCAGCCACAAAGAAGGATTAACCTTGCATTGAGAGAAATTGTAAAAGGGGAACTACAGAAATTTCTAGATGCGGGATTTATCTATCCCATTTCAGATAGCCATTAGGTGTTCCCATTGGTGATTGCACCTAAAAAAGGAGGGAAGTGGCGATTTTGTATTGATTACAGGGAACTTAATGTTGCCACCAAAAATGACCATTTTCCCTTACCTTTCATAGATCAAGTTTTAGACTCACTTGTAGGAAAGTAATACTTTTATTTTCGAGATGGATTAAGTGGCTATAACCAGATCTAGATTGCACCATAGGACCAGGAGAAGACCACCTTTACCTATCCATGGGGGACCTATGCCTACTCAATACTTCCATTTGGCTTATGCAATTCACCTGCAACTTTTCAGAGGGTAGTCATTAGCCTATTTTCAGACATCTCTCATGATTGCATGAAAATTTATATGGATGAATTCACTACTTATGGTGCTGATTTTAATGAAGCATTGGAAAATATTAGGAGAGTCCTACAGAGATGTGAAGACCATAATCTATCTTTAAATAGTGAAAAGTGCTTCATGATGATGCAGGAAGGTGTAGTTCTTGGCCACTACATCTCTCACAAAGGAATTCAAGTAGATCCTGCAAAGATTGAGGTGATCACCAATCTGCCTATCCCTACAAAATAAAAAGATGTTAGGAGTTTCTTAGGACATGCGGGTTATTATAGGAGGTTCATCAAAAACTTTAGAAAAATGGTAGCACCATTGTATAATCTCCTAACTAAAGACGTTGAATTTTGTTGGATAGAAGACTGTGACAAGGCATTTTCTGACTTGAAAGCAACTTTAACTCATGCTCTTGTACTTAAGGGACCTAATTGGGAGTTTACTTTTCACATCCATATAGATGCATCAAACTATGCTATAGGAGCAGTCCTAGGACAAAGAGAATGATCTATTGAAAATGTTATTTACTTTGTTAGCAAAAATCTGCAAGGAGTTGAATTAAACTATACAGTGACAAAAAAAGAAATGTCAGCAGTGATCTATGCCCTAAAAAAATTCAGGCACTACATAACAGGCTACCAGATCTTTGTGCACATTGATCATGCAGCCATTAGATACCTCATGAATAAACCTTTGATCTCAGGTAGGCTAGCAAGGTGGTTATTGTTGATGCAAGAGTTTGACATAACCATTGTGGATAAACCAGAGAAAGCCAATGTTGTTGCAGATTTTCTCTCAAGACTGACCACATCAGAGGAAAATCAAGTCATAGATGAATCTTTCCCTGATGAGAATTTATTTTCCATCAATGTGCAGACACCCTGATATGCTAACATAGCTAATTATCTGGTCACGGGGAGAGTTCCCCCTCACTTCTCTTCAAAAGAGAGGAGGGTACTCATTGAAAAATCTTTTCCTTTCTCATGGATTGTTGGATGTTTGTTCTACAATGGACCAGACCATGTCATGAGGATATGTGTGAGGGAAGATGAGACATATGATATTTTGCATGCATGTCACAATGAACCTTATGGAGGGCATTTTGTAGCCAAGAGGACAACAATGAAGATTTTGAACACAGGATATTACTGGCCAACACTCCACAAGGATGCAGGGAGATATACAAGGAAGTGTGACAGATGCCAGAGGATGGGTTGGCCAACCAAATATGATGAGATTCCACTTTACCCCCAGTAGTAATCACTCCATTTGATAAGTGGGGATTGGATTTTGTAGGACCCATTGATCCTCCATCAAAAGGTAAATCCTATATCTTGGTATGCCCTGATTATGTAACTAAATGGGTAGAAGTTAAGGACATGAAGCATGCAAGAGATAATAAGGTTGCAAAATTTATGTATGAGGAAATTTTCACACAGTATGGGGTCCCAAGATAGATAGTGACTGATCAAGGGGCTCAATTCACTTCAACCCTTATTATAGCACTGATCAATGAGTACAACATTAGGCACAAGAAGTCTAATCCTTATCACCCCTAGGCCAATGGCTAATGTGAGGTGACCAACAAAGAAATTGAAGCCATTCTGACCAAAACAATGGCTATCCATAAAAAGGATCGGGAAAGCAGGCTACTAGAAGTTGTTTGGGCCTATAGAACTACTTGGAAAACAACTACAAGATTCACTCCATTTGAGTTGTTGTATGGGAAGACAACTATGATGCCCATTGAATTTGAGCATAAGACTCTTAGGACTACAGTAGACTTGGGGATGGATATCTTTGAGGCACAAAGAGATATAATCATGCAACTAAATTCTTTGATTGAGACGAGAAAGATAACTTTGCATCACACTGAGGTAGTGCAAAATCAATGAATAAAGTGGCATGATAAATTCATCAAGGATAAGAAATTTCAGCCAGGTGATTGGGCACTACTCTATGGCTCAAGATATCAAGATAATATAGGAAAATTACAGACAAGGTGGCTAGGACCATATGAGGTGGCTAAAGTATTTTCCAATGGGGTTGTTTAGCTCACTACCATTGACCCTGTCAGGTTTAAGCTATTAGTGAATGGTCATTGCCTAAGATTGTATCACAAGCCACCTTCTAAGGAGGATTTCCTGAAACAATTCACTCACCATGCAACACCCGAACTTCCTACAGTCGAAGGAAGTGGACCTAGTGTCCCTCCTTCTAGCTAATTAAGGTATGTAACTTGTCATAATAAAGATTCCCACTTTGTGGGGGTCCACTTCTTCACCCATCCACCCATCCATTTTCATCTTTCTCTCTCTTCCATTTCGTCGCCATCATCTCACTTCATTCCATTTCATCCCATTTCGCTATGCTTTCATTAATTGCTCATCTGATTTCTTAAAAGTGACTAGTTTTTTCTCCATAATCTTTTCAATAAATCTTCCACGAATTCAGATATGTGCACAATCAACTTTTTATATCTTAATTATCTTTTAAGTGCATTCATGTGTACGTTAATATGGATGTTCTTTATAGCATGTAATTATTCCCTACCCCTGTAAAATCATCCTTACCACCTCGCATGTGAGGACACATGTGCAAATTTAGGTTGGGGGGGATGTGTCAATGCCATGTCTGCATATCTATCCATATTGGCTCATGTTAGCAAGGTTTAAATTTTTGAGCCGATTTGAATTATGTGTGAGGCAATGGCTCACATGTGTGAAGTGACAATCAACCAACACCATTCTTCCTCACCATAGCCTTCATTTATTGCTCCTTTAATACCTTTATTTCTCCTGTCATAATCTTAAGCCAAAAAGGTAAAATTCATATGACAACAACATTGAAAATTTAGCAGAATTGCAGGAAGGAGAAGTTTGGCTTTCAGACGAAGATTGTAGGAAGGAAAACTTTGCAGAGTGATTGCTTGACTGCAAACAACTAAACAATGGGAGGTGGGTTAATTCGAAATAAACCCATAGTTCATGATGTTATACTATAGGATGCACTTTGTCAGGCCGAGTTCAGAAATTACGGATGGTTAGATTATTTGCTGAAGTTGAATGGTTTTAACAAAGAGGTTGTGTTGGAGTTTTCCTAGATATTGTCTGAAGGAAAGGCCATGGTAAAAGGGTTGGAAGTCACAACTACTGAAGAAAGGATTGCAAAATTTACAATGTTTCCTATCGACGATGAGCATTACCTTGCTACAAGAGATGCCAGGTTAGCTAGGGCTGAATTTATAGAACCCAGTGACCCTCCATTGAGTGTGGACAAACAAGGTGCGAAGAGGACTTCTCTGCCCGAGATATGGAAGCAAGTAGCTATTTAAGTTGTGAAATACATTACCTATGAAGGTCATCAGTCAAATCTACATTCTATGCATTTTAAACTCCTAAACCACATGAGGCACGAGAGGAGAATGAATGTGCCAAACATGCTATACCACCTTCTTTCAATCATGGCGACTGAGACCAAAAAAGGTAGAGACAATTTTGTTTCCCACCATTGTCTGATCAGATTATTAGTTGAGAAGTCTCTACATGGTGTGTTTGATATAACTTGGGAAGAATTCTTGAATATTGATCAAATTAGACCAGAGCATTTACGACCTAGGTTTTTGCCTCAACCTCATAGGGTAAGTAAGAGGAGTAATGTTGGAGCCACTCCTAGGGCCTCAAATTCTAGTGCAAGCCTTAATGGAAACCCTCTTGTAGCCAAACAAACCATTGAGATTAGTTCTTCTGAGGTAGAGCATTCAGATAAAGAAATTTCATCTCCTGATTATGATGATGATGTTCCTCTTGGAACCCTAATGAGAACTAGGGCACATAAGAAGAAGGCAGAGATAAAGAAGCGAAAAGCTAAAAATAAAATGACAAAAAAAGAAGTGACAAGCTCTAAGAAATGAAAGGCTGGCACTGTTCTTCCTGCAGCAAAATAAAAACATGAAATCCCTCCCCAAAAATCAAGATCAGCTAGGCCAGCCTTTAGTGTACCTCTCGAGGAAAGCCCTAATCCTAAAGAAACATTATGGGAGGATATAGAAGCTCCAATGGAGCAAGTGAATGTTGAGGAAAATGACATATTTGATGAAGCAGCAAGCATGACATTGGAAGATCTTGTTGACATTGTAGAACAAGTTGAGAAAAATTAGGAGCTCTTGTATCAAAAACAAGAGGTCTTGTAGCCAAAAATGGGAGAACAGTTAGCATCCCTGCAACTAGTATTGGCTGAACAAACAGAACCCCTCTAGCTGCAGTTTTACGAAGAGCAAGCAAAAGTGCTAGGTAAAATGTTGGTAGGAGTACATATGCCCTTTGATTTTTCAATGCACATGGTAATCATGAACTTATGGAAGGAAATACAAAGGAGGAAGGAAGAAAAGAAAGAAGAGAAACGTAGGCTAAAGAGGGATGAAGAGATTGAAGATAAGAATGAATAAATTGTTGTTTTAAAGAAAAAGGTGGATAATATGACAACCTTAGTACCTCAGATATTAGAGTGCAGGGATCCTCCAAGGGTCTATGCTCTATATTTGAAGGAGAAGCATATTTCTTTTAAACTAGCAAGGACTATTTTAGGTTTGAATCCTTCCATTGAGACCCCTCTTGAATTTTTCAATGCTTATCGGATTGCTCCCCCTGAAATGAAAAACTTGTGTAGATTCTATTTGCATAATTATGTTGTGACCAAAGACCATGATTGGAATCCACTGTTGTATGTTGGGGATGTCCAATTGAAGGCATTTATGTCTTGGGTACATAATGAAGTTAGTTGGGGAAAACAATTTAGGGCTTATAGGCAAATTGAATCCAACACTCCCCTACCCATTAGGGCTGAATCTAGAAAAACTGGAGACATTTTCAAGGATTGGCACAAAATCCTTTACTGACCAAGTTATGGCAATAGGATCCTGCCTAAAAGAGAAGCAATTTATAAAGAATATGGGGAGATAGAAAAAACCACAAGAGAAACTGTAATGGGATACCTATCACAAAGGTGGAACAATCTAATTGATGACTTGAAACAAGTTGAGCCTCACTCTATGCAGAACTATGTAGCAGCACTTACGAGAGTTGATAGATATATACGGATTGGGAGGACAAAGGGACAATTTTGGCTTCCACTAATTTTTTCAGCCACCTATCCTATTGTGGCATGTGCCAAATTTCAGATATTATAGGTATGACATAGCTAATGAGAGATAGCTATGGAGTAGGTTGGATAGACAACAAGGGTTCTATTGGGATCCTCATTCATGCATAGGAGAAATTGATGTTGGACAGTTGGCAGTTGCAAATTTTAGGGAATTGACCAAGCAGAAGCACAACCCTTCCTCTGCTGGAGGACCAACAAGATATTAGGTTGGGGGAGTGATGAGTCTAGTTTATGGTCTAATTATTGATAGAGTTTGTTGTCCATTTCCTGTAATTATCATAGACTTTGATGCTTGGATGTTGATATTTTTATGATATTTCCTTAAAACCATAGACTTTGGACATGAACTTATTTTCATAACTTTTAAATGATATTGACATGCTATATGAGCTATCTGTGTTAATTTTGCATGTGATAAATTAATGTCACTTTAAGATAATCATAGATATGTAGTTGTTGTGTGTACTAATATTATCATGCAAATATAATTAAAGGCCTACAATTTAGGAAGATTTCGCCAGCTGGTCATTCGCCATATCGGTCAACAAGGTGGTCATTTAATGGAGGGAAGACTCTCGGCGACTGGATATTCCTCATGCAAATCAAACTATAGACGCCTTGTAAATGCTCTTAAATATCTGTTGAGCATATTTAGGCGTTACTACTATGCCAGATTCGCGTTAAGGCAAACATATTTGATATATTATGGACATGCGTAGCCGCCTCTCCACTTTTCATGCTTTCCCTAATGTGGCGTCCTTTGAATCTGTTGGAGTTGACTGGCTTGCTAGGTTTTAGTGGTAGCTTCTATAAATAAGACTTGAATGCTCTTTCTGAGGGGTTAATAAGAGGTTGTTTAATTCAATGATGTACTCGCACTCTTAATTTTTTCAATAATATAGTCATGTTGCTCGATTGTACTCATATTTTCTAATGAATGAAATGAAGTTATAAGTTCGTGCATCTGAGTTTACCTTAGTTTTAGGGAATAATTATCCAAGGGGGCCCACTTGGTGAGTATTCCATCCTTTAACTTAGTTAGCATTTTTTGTTTAGTAATTAATTAAGAATCTGGCACTGATTGTTCCTACATCCACTAGAATTCCATTTTGTGACTGTTCCTATAGCCAAAGCAGATAGAGTAGTTTCTTGTTTGTTCGCTCAAATTTTCATTTTTTTCATGCATTTTAGTTTAGTATAGTTATTGGTTGATGTTTGACATTTATGTTATTTCCTTCCAAAGCAATTTACTTTCAGCATTGGGTCTTTTCTTACTTGTAAGATGAATGTGGCTACTTTGGATTCCTAGTGCACATATTGTACTGACCCATTTCAAGTTCATGTCCCTGGGTTGACAATTTAAATGCTCCTTCATGATGATTGAGATAGCTATTCAGGTTAGATGTCCAATATTTTATGTCACAGCTGCAAGGGCTTAGTTGTTAAAATCATTATAGGAGGCCAACAACTAGACCATCTTTACACAATCTCTTCACCCTTTTAGCATTCATCCACAAGATTTGAAGCAACATTTCACACTCCATAGTAGCAATCTATCACTCCATCACTTCAATAGAGAAAGCATAGGATGAATCCATTGCAGCAGAGGCTTGAGTTCCTCTCATCTTTCTCCTCCACTAGCCTTGAGTGCTTTGAACGGAGGTGGTAAGCTCCTCATTCATCTTCTCTATTGTTTGGCTGAGTTAGCACATTACTATTTTGTAGTGTCTTTGGTGTACTTTTCTTGTATTTCCTTCTTTATCGCTTTATTTCTATATCGTTACAAACTTGGTTGTTTGTGGAGGTGGAAACACCAAAATAGGGGTTTGATTGAGGTAGACCCCTAAACATCCCCCCAAAATTTTCTCTCTTTTCTGTGTGTAGGTGGAGAGATCTTGGAGAAAGATGGCGAAAAGGTTATTATGTGAGATCATCCTCATCACCCTTGCGGTAATCTATTGTCTTTATCATACTCATCTTTACATTTTGTATTTCATAGTCTTATTTTGCACCTTTAGAAACTCTTAACTAGGTTGTTAGTCTGCTTTTAGAGGTTAGACCTTGTCTCATTAGTTTTATGGATGTACAGACACCAGCACACCTAAGAGATGCCAGTGCGTCGCACTGTCATCCTAGAACCACGCTTCTATCCTCTGACAAAGAGCTACCTGAGACACACAGTTGACCCTAAAAATTGACTCACCTAGTCTCCTTTCAACTTTCGGGTTTGCAAAGTGACTAAAGGACTCCACAATTCCCATCATTCTCATCTCGCCTATCCTAACACTCTTTTAAACTAAGGTAAGTTAGGGCAGCCATACTATTCTCGACCTTTCATGACCTAGGGCCTTGCAATGGTTGGTCCCCCTCTCTTACATTTTTGGTGAACCTGACGTGAACCGTTTTGGTTCTGTTTTGCGATACTGAAAGTCCCTTTGCTCGTGTCCTAGGAGTTTTGTAGGTGTGAGTGTTATGAGGCTTCTGCCTTGCAACCCAACCTACAACCCCTAGTACGAGTAGTTGGAAGGTTTTGATGGTGTTGTGCAATGAAACCTTAATTGGGTCACTGGCTTATCCTGTAAACCTTAAGAGACTCTATAGAAGTACTGTTTGGTGTGCATGATGGCCTCTTTCTTAAATCAACCTATTCCCTCTGCATATGCTATGGGTAGTGGTACTAGCATAACCTTTACTTCATAGGACCTGCTGATGGGATTTAATAGGGAACCATCTCCTCTTTACATTCCTATGAGGATAAATGGGAATAACGTAGTAGGTGTTTTCGTTGATCCAACATCTCAAGTGAATATCATAACTGAGGAGATCATGCTAATCAACTTCTTGCATAAGGATGGATATGATGCACCTGAAAGTACCATTCGCACACATGACAAAATTTTCGTACCTCCTATAAGGAGTATTGTCCTATTGGTCCTCGTTGGACCTAAATCTGTGAACCTTAAGTTTGACATCATCCCGTGGTCTGAACTCTTTAGAGTGAAGCTAAAGCATCCCCTAGCTGGTAGCTATGAATGTAGTTCCCTCGACTGTGCACAAGTGTCTAAAATCCGTTCATGAAGGTTCGGTGCATGTTATCCATGACACCAGTTATAGACCATTGGTTGCACGTGGCAGCTATACCTTGAACTACTTTTGGCCTATGCCTATCAGTCCTCTCCCACCCAAGAAGGACCTCATGTGTCGCACATATCAAAACTATAAGAAAGGGTGCTCTAGGCTGAAAGTGAGATACCCTCCTTCGCCTTATGATGTTTCACATAGGGTCTGCCTAAAAGCTGACAGTGATGCCGCCAAGGCACGTAGAAGAGAAGAAGAGAAGTGGTCTCGAGATCCTCCTTCTTCCTCTACCATTGTTCAGCCCGATGCTTCCTCCTGCTCTATTGTGATACCATCTGCTTTTGTCTCACATTTGTGAGAGAATCCCATGGTGCCCACTTGGCAAAAGGCTAAGCATGCTGTGTTTGAGCTTTCTGTCTTACCCACGGAGCCTAGGCCCATTTAGTATGGTAGAAATAAAGCCCCCCATGGAGAGTCCTCTATGTCTTGGCCTCCACGGCCTCCTACTATTCTTGCTCCAAAAGTAGTGAATGGGAAGAGGCTCATTGCTGAGGCATTGGAGTCGATTCCCCCTATCGTTTTTGAACCTGTTCCTCCTGCTCCCGTCTAGGAGTCTATCCCTCCACTGGAAATAGCTATGGAGGACACTCCCATGGTTGAGTAGGAGTCTTTTGTTCCTTCATAAATTCTAGCTTCTAGTTCAAAGAGTCGCATAAATCGCCTTGCAAGTGAGCGCAAGCCGCAGGGAAAGGCTCTTCTAGCTGAGCAAGCCTCCTTACAAAAGAAGGAAAAGGAGACGACTGCTCCTCCTGCCATGTCCTCCTCTCTCCTCCCTTCTGCTTCTATGCAAACCATCTCTGTGTCTCTTCTAGCTTCCGCTGCGAGTGCACATGCACCTGGAAAGGTGCGGGTGTTCATCGCTCCTTTTGTGGAGTCACCTTTGTTGACATCTATTCGAGATGTCTCACCTTTCCTAAAGCCTGTAGATATGATCAACAGTTTGGTTGTATCTACTACGGTTCTTTCCTCCTCTCCCTCAACCCTTCTTCCTTCATCCGTGGGGAGTTTGCCTCCTTCGATGAAGAAAAAGGTAGAGAGTGGTCCCTCCAGAAATGAAGGGTGTAAGAAGATCCCACCTTCTCTGAAAGGTGGCCCCACACTGACTTGTTTTGTCCTAGTGACGAAACCAGTCCCAGCCTCCCTTGAGTTTGTCACCACTCCTGAATCGCTTGGTGAGCTTAGCGATGAACCTCAGGTGCAAACTCCTTCATCCATCAAGGTGAAACATGGCACTCTCATCAAGTGTATGTTTAACTCGATGGGAAAAGTTCTGACCTTTTGGCGATCTTCGCAAAGTCATTGACCTTAGACCCACAAGAGTTGAGAAATGGAGACCTCATAGGTCCTTCTTCCTTGGCCCTTGTTGCAGAAGGATCAGAAGCTCCTCCCCTTAACATTACACTGTTGCAGGCTTGTCATCCTTCCCCCTATGATGATCTAGAGTGGGAAGCTGATGACCTCTAGGTTGGCCAGTGTTAGGGGGAGATCCTCTTCTTGACCTTTAGATTAGATGTATGTGTGGTGTGATGTGTTTCCCCCATGATCGTGCTATGTGTGCTTAGATGACCCTTGTCACCCATGTTGGTGCTTGGGTACAGGCGTGGTGTTTGTGTTGTAAATTTTCTTCTATGTGTATCATCATTCTTCCATGTTTGTGATTGAATTTCAGAAAATTGGGGATGATGCAAAGCATTGGGAGCATTTAGGCTTCCTTCCATGTTGATCCAATTTTTTTATTTTTACTTTATCTTTCATGCATTCTTCATGATCTGGTTGGGGATTGATGATCTTTCACCTCGCACCATGGTTACCTACTATAAATAAAGGCAGATCTAACCTCACGAAACTAGATCCCCCTATGCCCTTTGTGTGTGTCCTCTTTTCTTTTGCTTGCTTTTTATATTTCTCTCTTCTTTGCTTGAGTTGTCCCTTTCATGTGTGACAACGCCACTTCTACATTACTTGGTCTTTTGAAAATGCATTTGTTGCCAATGGATCTTTTCTCAAGACCCTTCACACATTTATTCATTAGAATTGCATTCTCGACTTGAAACCCTAATGGAACATGTTTCCTTGATCATGGGTTTGTAAAGAAAGGACTTGGACACCTTCCTCCGAAGCGGGAACAACTTTGATCTTCCCCTTGTGTGGGGGCATGTCATTCCTTTCAAATTCCTTGATGAAGTGAACATTTTTCAGAAGGATTCCTTGATGATGAATTGATTTGAGAAAGAAGACATTAGCTTTTGAACAGTGTGTCCCTTGAACGAACCCCTTTCTTTTCACAACAGGTTCCCGAGGGACCCCTTCAAATTTTTTATCTCTAATGAGTTTTATTGCGTCTAGCTTGGGGGCAGCTCGACTAGACTGACTTCACATCTTCACGTCTAGCTCAGGAGCAGCCCGACTAGACCTAAGTCATATCCTTATGTCTAGCTTGGGGGCAGCCTAACTAGACTTTACTTTTTCAAACAACGCGTCCCTTGAGTGGACCCCTCTTCCTTTTGAAGGGTTCCTGAGGGACCCCTTTGAAATTCTTCCAACTTAGCGACGGTCTATGTGATTGTTCGTTCACTAGCCTGTGTGGCTGCTTCTTGACGTGTTCTATTTGCGAGTAAACATGTCACCATTTTTGACTCTGCGGAGTCCCCTTTTGCTCAGTCTCCCTCATGTGAGAGGTCTTGGGGGATACCTTCCTTGCAGGTCTGTGGGTCTGTAAGGTGCTCTTCCTAGTTTCCTTCATGTGAGAGTTCTTGAAGGATACCTCCCTTGTAGGTTCGTAGGCCTCTAAGGCACTTTCGTTCTTTAGCTTCATAGTTCGACGAAGCTATGGAGTCCTTTCTTGCACTTTCGGGTTTTCCAAACCGTGCTCTACTTCCTCGAAGGTTTAGGTATACATCTCTAACCTTATTACTTCTTCGATCTACTTTACCGAAGCACTCACCAGTATTTATGCTCGCTAAAGTGGGGGAAAAATGTATAGGAGCGAATTTGCACCCCTAATGAAAATTTCCCTTTTATCCCTCTCCACTTTAGAAAACCAAAGGCGGAGGCTTAATTCCACATAAGCCCATTGTTCCCATCACACTTGGCGCCTATTTTGAGTGTTGATGGAGGAATTTCTGTCGGGGACGCCCGCACGATGCGTAGACGTCCACGCGACACACTTACATCCCTAGTAGATTCCTATGGCTAGAGTCTGCAGAGACATTACACTTCCTATTGGAAGTCAAAGTGTAACACCTCCCTTCTGCTGGTTGACCCGAATATGGTCGTTTTCTTCCATTCCTTCTTCATATTGACCATTCCTTCATCCATTTTCATGGCTAGACTTTACACAATATTTTCACACTTTTAGCATTCATCCACAAGCTTTGAA
Organism: Sequoiadendron giganteum; assembly: GCA_007115665.2. NCBI lineage: Eukaryota > Viridiplantae > Streptophyta > Pinopsida > Cupressales > Cupressaceae > Sequoiadendron > Sequoiadendron giganteum. The sequence continues at coordinate 716,158,407 of CM021103.1, forward strand.
GCAATATTTCACGCTTCATAGTAGTAATCTATCACTCCATCACTTTAATAGAGCAAGCACGGGACAAATCCATTGCAACAGAGGCTTGAGTTCCTCTCATCTTTCTCCTCCACTAGCCTTGAGTGCTTTGGACGGAGGTGGTAAGCTCCTCATCTCTATTGTTTGGTTGAGTTAGCACACTACTATTTTGTAGTGTCTTTGGTTTACTTTGCTTGTATTTCCTTATTTATCGCTTTATTTCTATATCGTTGTAAACTCGGTTGTCCATGGAGGTGGAAACACCAAAATGGGGGTCTGACTAAGGCAGACCCCTAAACAACCCCCCAATATTTTCCCTCTTTTTTGTGTGTAGGTAGGGAGATCTTGGAGCAAGCTAGCAAAAAGGTTATTGTGTGAGATCGTCTTCGTCACCTTTGCGATAATCTATTTTATTTATCATGCTTGTCTTTACGTTTCGTATTTCATAGTCTTATTCTGCACTTTTAGAAACTCTTAACTAGGTTGTTAGTCCGCTTTTAGAGGTTAGACCTTGTCTCCTTGGTTTTCTGGTTGTACGGATGCCAGCGCACCTAAGAGATGCTAGCGCGCCTCGCTATCATCCCAAAACCGCGCTTCTATCCTCTGACAAAGAGCTACCCGAGACACATAGTTGACCCTAAAAACTGACTCGCCTAGTCTCCTTTCAACTTTTCAGGTTTGCAGAGTGGCTGAAGGACTCCACAGTTCTCATCATTCTCATCCTGCCTATCCTAACACTCCTTTAAACCGAGGTAAGTTAGGGAAGCCATACTGCTCTCAGCCTTTCGTGACTTGGGGCCTTGCAGTGGTTGGTCCCCCTCTCTTACAGTTTGTTTTCCAAACATACATGTGTATTGATACATGTATACATATGGATATATGTACATATCATATATACACATTCGATTATACACCAAGCACATACATAATTACTATTGTGTTGATAGGGAACAGACGTGTGATGTATTTATACATATACACATTCATGTCGTATTGTCTATTCGATAGCTACATGCTCACAAGAAACTCATTCATAAGCATGCATAGGTACATCTACCTATGTACTCTCATGTACGTGTTCCTTCATGCGTATGGACTATCGTCAACATGCATATGTATACATACATTTCACGTGTGTTCAACTCATCAATACAAGCATAGTAATATAAGGAAGAACCCATAAGCTCTAAACATATAACATCATCCAAACATGCATTCAACAATAATCATGACCCTTACTAATGTAGACATTCATACTAAGGATGACTTATCATTTCCCAACATAATAACTTGACTCAACCATTCTATTGTGAGTGTGCGTGTAAGCTTAGATAGGTTAAGTTACTAGTTACTCGACCAAGATCTTCTCCTAAGTGATACTTCCCCTCGCACCTAGAGGAATTGAACATAAACCTGCATCAACTAACACATTCCCACAGTAGTCAGTTGTTCAATAAAATATGCATTAAACATAATATATCTCCATACTTAGAATAAATAATTCAATAACCATTCATTTCACATATATGCATTTCTTCACATATCATTTAAATGAAACAACATTCATTCATAATTCATCGATAACAAAGTGCAAGCACATTTTATTCTCATTCAAAATTCAAATTACATTCACATTTACCCTACATAGTAATAGTAAATAGTAAATACACAATTGGGGTGTAACAAAAAATACCTCTAGGTACTAGATTCTATCAATCTAGGTTGCTTTGCACTTGAAGCTAGAGCTAGTTGAGTGGAGTGGATTATTTGTTTCTTTTATAAGAGCGATAAATCTCTCCCCAAATTGTGCTTGCAGTTTTTATTGCACATAACTTTCTCCATGTTAATCACAATTATATGAATGTCTAGAGGCCAATTAAATAAATGTAACCTATTAGAAAATAATTAGCCTAAACACAAGAGCTTGGATAAATAATTCAAACAAAAGTATATAAATTGAATGAGTAGATAGATGTACCTAGAGATAAAATCGATGGTGGTGTCAATCATGTGCTAGATCACTTTGCTAGTGTTAAAAATTCAATTCCCTTTATTTTTTTATTAGACTGCAGGAATCGGGTAGCACGACCCCCTATAAACTGCAGTGCGCCTAGTAAACTTTTTAACGTGACCGGTGGCGCTAACGCGACACGCCCTCCGATACCACGGGGGTGGGGAGACTAGACCTCGTGACCAATTCAATTCCCTTTATTTATTATTCTCTTCCAATCTATATTTTCTTAAAAATGATGTAGATTGATCTCCCACCATGTGAGGTTGGTTCTAACTATTGTGATTCTAATTAATGCACATAAATGATCTAAGCCAAATGGCTCTAATTTGACAAAAGTTATGCATTTATTTGTGTTGACCTTCTAGATAGCTTAATCTTACAAGGTGGTGTCTAGAGATACCTTTGAGGAGTTTTTCGATTCAATAGGCGAATGAGTTCTATCATGTCAAACCCCTTGGTGGGTTGAATCAGTTGTAACGAGAAAGGTTAAAGATAACATTGATAAACATGAAGATATCATGTATGATGATGAAACATATATAATTATTATATCACCCTTTTAGAATTGAAGTCTCCTCTAGTTTTTGTCCTTTATCATGATCCTTGCATGTTTCTTATATTGCTCCATTCATTTAATTGCATAATGAAGGTCTTCAAATATCATAACATAGAGATATGTCACATGAAACGTGTATAAGTTCAACTTATAATAGCCATTAGAAAAGGAGCGAGAACATTGGAATTTGACTTCAATGAATTTTAAGGGGTATTTTTGCACTTCACAAAGTTGATCCAGGACAATCCTACATCCCACAAAATCTTATCCAAGGGATAATGTGGTGATCTCAAGGAGGGAACAAATATATCAAAATTGGTGCAAACAAAGATGAAATAAGGATAAATATAGATTGGGTTGTGAGCCAAGTCTAATAAAAGAGTTCCACTTGTGAATATGTTATCACATTAAGATACTCCCATTAAAACAAAACACCACATATATGTTAATTTCACCATCATTCATATATATAATTTAAAATTAATGTAAATTAAAAAAATGAGATAATCTTTTTAATAAATGACTTGAATTAAATTAAATGTTAAGAAAAACTTGATATCGATAGAATACTTTCTTTAAAATTATTTATTAAAAAAAAATCTAAATCAAAACAACTCACCACTAAACTGTACTCACATGTGCAAAACCAATATTAATTTTGATGCCAGACCCCCTCTAATTATTACTATTATCAATCATTTTCGATGAACAGCAATTCTTTTCTATATTAAGAGACTTCTCCCCATTTAAGGGCCCATAAATTTAAAGGATGAAGCCCAAAATGCACAACAAAAGGGACCCATTTACATCCATTGTCAAATTCATCATGTTTTATGTTTATAGATCTCCATTTTCTTTTCTTGTCAGTGTTCCATTGTTCTAAATATAAATCATAGTTGGCTGCAGTACTTAACATGGGGTTGAGTACGGCAGTTGAGATTGGTGTTGTCTTATAAACTACTGCAAGTAAAATAAAACCGTTAAAAACAAATGTAATTAATGAGTAAGAAGTCCAGTGTTAAGCTTTTTACAGTTGCCAAAAGGTCAATTTAATACTTAAAAAGCAGTAGCAGTAAAAGAAAACAAGTAAAGGCTTGTGGGTATAGGTAGATCCATTTCTACTGTTTGTGAAAATATTCAGTTTACTGGGATTTGTTTCACTTTAGGTCATGTTTATTCAATTGATTATTCGGATTTGTTTTCACGTGGGGGTTATAATTAGGGCCTCATGTCGTCATTAGACATAAGCCATGATCTAATCAAACACTATTTTCCATGGTGCCATCCATCGCATTTATGTCACGTAACTTACATTGTTACTCTATTTTAAGTCTTGGCTATTGATTTTTCCAATCATGTAGCATAATACTTCTTCCCATCCCAAACAACCAGAATCTAACAACACCATCTCACCAATCATCAAAATTATCATACCTAGGCTAGAAGAAGAACTCGGTATGTTCGCAAGTAGAATTTCAATGATATTCAAGTAAAAGATTTCGATGTTGTTTGAAAATTTTGAGTTTTCTTAAACTTGGGTATGTTCAGAACTGGAATTCCCACGAATTCGAAGTAGAAAGATTTGAATGGTGTTTGATTTTTTTTCTGTTTATTAAGTTGGGTATGTCCAGAATTATGAAATGGGAGTAGAAAGATTTGGGTGTTGTTTGCAATTTGTGTGTTTCTTTCTGTTGTGAATGGAATTCCCATGATTTTGAAGTAAGGATTTGGATGGTGTTTGAAAACTTAAAGTTTTTTTTATTGATTGAATTGGAATGGTTGAGATTGATGTTACGGGTGTTTGGCAGAGGGGATGTTGTTTGAGTATTTATTATCGACTGAAATGAAATGGTTGAGATTGATGTTACGGGTGTCTGGCAGAGGGGATGTTGTTTGAGTATTTATTATCGACTGAAATGAAATGGTTGAGATTGATGTCATGGGCGTTTTGCCTTTTTTTTTTTTTCAAATTTGGTTGAATTGAAATGGTTGAGATTGATGTTATGGGTATTTGGCAGAGTGGATGAGTTTGAGTCGATTGACATATGAAGGAGGAAAAGATGGAGGCAGCTGATGCTAGTACTAACGGAGGACGGTTCAAGAAAATCTGTGTCTTCTGTGGGAGCAGCTCAGGCAACAAAACTGCTTTCAGTGATGCTGCCCTTGATCTGGGCAAGGAATTGGTATAAATTCATTGCATATATCATTCTTGAATCGATGGCTTTAGTTTATGTGTTGATTGTTCTCCATCAAACTCAATTAGTGTTTTTGCTAAAGGCCTTAAATTGTATGGCGTAGTAATTAATTCTGATAAGAATGAGGAATGTGTGGATTAGACTAGTCATTAGTGTTTTTGCTTTAAGGCAACAGATTGTATGGTATAGCAGTATTGATCAGAATATAGTTCTTTAACCATAGATGGCAGTCTGAATGGATGGATTGATATGGCCATGGTGTTTACAGTCACCGTTTTTTCTGTTATGGGTTCACAGACATAGATAGTGTTGATCAAAGTAGAATTATCTTAGCCATAGATTGAAGGGAGATGGACGGATTGAATTGGTAGTTATGTAAGTGATATTTCCAATGACTGTTTTTTTTATGGGTCTATAGGTTGTGTTTAGGATTGATCAGTGTATAGTTTCTCTTAGCCATAGATCTATGAGGAATGGATGGATTGAATCTGTGATGATACGTGTGTTATCTGCTACGGGAAATAAAGCATTCAAGGAATTTGACATTTGGGATCTTCATGCAGTAACTACGAACACATGTTTGTGTTTTTAATAGTGTTTTGGGATGTTTGTGTCTTTGCAGTTTAGAGATGGATTTGGTTATATCAGTTGTTTGTTTCCTTATTAATCCCTTAGCGTTTCTGTTATTGGGATATCAATTGCATTGTGTAGTAATGATCAGAACACAATTGCATGGTGTAGTAGTGATCAGAATACATTTTCATTAACCACATAGTGCATATGAGAATGGCTAAATTGAGTTATCAATGATGTTTGGGTACCTGCTACATGGAATGGTTGGATTGAACTGGAAATGGTGTTTGTAACATATGCTACATGGAATGGTTAGATTGAATTAGCAATCATATTTGTGATATATCTGCTACAAGGAATTTGATAATGAGGATTTTCCTGCAGTAACTATAAATAAGCTCACTCATTGTTTTTGTCTCTTGCATGGTATAGAATGATCAGAATACAGTTTTCTTAACCATAGAATTCGTGGGAGATGGATGGATTGAATCTCTAAGGAGTCTTGTCATGTCTGCTACAACGATTAAAACACTTGCAAAATTTGATACTGTGATTTCAATACAGTAATTGCAAGTGAATGTTTGGGCGTTTTGAATGTTGACTGAGTATGCTTCTAGAAATAAATGTCCTCCACCATTATCATGATGATCCAAAATGTTGATGCAAACAAAACTAACACGCTTATTTCCAGAATCACACAACATTCATGAACTGTGGAAACTTTGTGTCTACTTTATGAATGTTTTCCTTTTGAGTTCTGAGATGGGTATTATCTAAATATGTAGTTGATTCCCTTATTAATCCCACTCATCGGTTCTTTTCATGGTCTCTAGATCATATGGTGTTGTAGTTCTGATTAGAAAACAAATTTTCCTAACCATAGATTACATGGGAAATAGCTTAATTGAATTAGTTACTATGATCACCGCTACAGGGATTCCAGCACTCAAGGAATTAATGGGGATTTCCATGCTATAACTATACATGTTTGAGGTTTTTGATGATTAAGGGGTAAACTCATAAATAATTCTGAGATGGGGTTGCATGGGTTGAATTTGTATTGATTTATGTGATACCTGCTAAACGGATTCAAACACTTAGGTATTTTGATAACATAGACTTTCTGGCAATAACTATAAACTTACGTTTTGAGCTTTTTGATGATTTTGGACTCGTTCTCTTCAGAGTTCTGAGATGGCTTTGAATAGGGAATGGATGGGTTGAATTTGTAATGTCTGTTATATCTCTCTGCTACAGGGGTGCAAAGACAGGGAATTTGATGATGGGGTTTGAGTTTTGTGAGATTTTCAGAATGCCTATCTTGTCATTTCTGAGTTGGGTTTTGGCTATTTTGCAGGTAAAGAGGAGAATAGACCTTGTATATGGTGGGGGAAGTGTTGGGCTTATGGGGATGGTTTCTCAGACTGTTTACAATGGTGGCTGTAATGTTCTTGGGTAAGGAAGGGAATTGGATATTGCATGTTGGTGAAGGGAGGGA